>JAUDYJ010000006.1:76138042-76618042 GCA_030761175.1 Masticophis lateralis | reverse complement strand
AGGAAGAACAAAAAGTTATTTTTTCTTACTTTTCTGACATTACTCTTTATATTAAAGGTAACATGAAGATAGGCTATAATTGACCCAGCTATTGCAACATTTTGCAGCCTTTCAAATACATTTAACAGAAAATCCTTGTGACCTCTTGCACCCATTTGTAAGACTGGGCTTAGAGACCCAAATATGTGATTCCTAACAATACAGTCTTGGCAACCGGGCTGAGACTATACAAAATGAGGAGCCTGTTAACATAATGGACCACATTAGTGTGTTGCATGTGGAATAATGTTTCCCTTCTTTCTGTTGTGCTGGCTGGATTATAGTTATCCAACTACTGCCCCATTCTGCCTTTAATTAGATTCTCAGTGGGTTTTCTGAAACCTGAGATAGGGCTCACAACTGTGTAATGAGGCATTCTGCCTTGAAGGTTTAGCTGAAAAGTATAGATAAAAGCCCTTTGATAAGGGTATAATAAATTGGAACTGGCTAGATATGGTTACTCAGTTCATATTGACTTTTTCTGGTTTACTTTGTTTAGATGGTAAAGTTGGAATACTCTGGCAGATACCAAGCGGAGAGGCTAATAGGAAATATGTTAAATATTGAAGTGGTACACAAGCAAAGACAGTTAATGGAATAGCAATTAAAATCACAATTCACTAGACAGACTTGAAACTTTCTCTTAGCCTATGTACTCCATCACGAGTACAAGAGGTTATCTTCTCCAAAGCACCTGAGGGTAGGACAAGAAGCAATGGATGGAAACCCATCAAGGAGAGAAGCAACCTAAAACTAAGAAGAAATTTCCTGACAGTTAGAACAATTAATCAGTGGGACAACTTGCCTCCAGAAGTTGTGGGTGCTCTAACACTGGAGGTTTTTAGGAAGGGATTGGACAACCATTTGTCTAAAACGGTATAGATTTTCCTGTCTGAGCAGCAGGTCCAAAATCCATCCCAAATCTCTTATTCTATTATAATTTTTTGTATCTTTTAAGTAAGGGAAAATTCAGTTCTGTTTCCAAATACTATTAAATTAGGAATCTCAGGCTAGAGGGTAAAAAAATTGGCATCAATAATGATTTGTGCATTTTTTTTTAAAAAAAATGCAAACTTGTCGTTTTATCTCCAGTATTTCCTGAATGTATCTGCCACTTTGGGGATTGATCTTTAACATATAACTCACAATAATCCTCATGTATTACATTGCCAGTAAGCTTGAAAGAGGTAAAAGGCAAGTAAATAATTAATAAAGGATTATTTCCAGCTGAAGGATACTTTCTGGGAGTGACCTCAATTTTGAACTCGGGAGCCAATGCACTCACACTATTAATATCTGATATGTCACTGTGTGGGTGTCAACTGGTCAATAGTGTTATAAAAGCAATGTACTTTTAGGACAATGCTAGGCTGCAAGCTTCTGATCCCATGCAGGACAAACTTAAAGCATTAAATTGTCAATAAAGATGTGGGGTTACATTTATGGATCAATTCACTTATGTAGCACTCTCTCTGTGCAACATCTTAGTCCCTTAACCTGAATTCATTGCCCATTATTGTGGGTGTGTAATCAAGGACCAAGTGTCAGGCTTGTCCTGACTTGGACATTTAAGAAAGTAAGACCCTCGACTTCATTGTTGGAATGAAAGGTTCTTTTACTAAAGTCAAGTGATTACACCAAAGGTTAGCTAGATCTAAGAATTCCTGTTAAAGCTTGCAACTTTCCCTGGCCCTCCCCCCTTGACCAATCTGTCAGTGTTCAATAGCCTTTGTTTTTCATGTTTTGGGAATGGCTTTGAGGTTTGGCTCCTCTTTGATATAGTTTCACATTCTGTTCTCAGACTCCATCCTTGGCCGGCTGGTTTATTCCAGTTTGAAACCTCGGGTTCCTGTCAAAGGAGGAGGGACATCCCTCCTCCTTTTTACGATTCAGTCCTTTGCCCATTCCTTACTTCCCCAATTGTCTCCCCTCCTCCCTTGCATTTTGTGGCAGGATGCCAGCGAAATGAAGTATGTTGAAAATGGCAGCCTTGACACCAAATAGCTTTTCTCTTTTTATTTACCCAGTAAAAATGGTATCAGTCACCTTATATTTTTCTTTCACTGCACTAAGGCAACAATCTTGTGGATCTGTTCCACAACTGGCCCATTTTGCTTTTGACATCCTTAAGTGTGTTAATATGGTGTTATGCGGGTGAAATGCTACCCGTTCACACCAGTTTGGGTGAACTGATAGTGATAAAAACTACTAGTTCAGGCAAACCGGTAGTTAAAAAAAGCTACTGGTTTGTCTGAACTGGTATTTCCAATGATCAGCTGTGCCACGCAATTTATATTTGCTCTCTAGCAAAGCTAAATCACAGGGCACAGCTGTTCCCCCTTCACTGTTCTACTTATCTTCCCAAAGTTCCTTTTTCCATGTGAAGCACGCATCTGGCGTGCAGTGTGCACACACATGCAGCGTGCTTTTGGCGCACACCGTGCATGCATGGGCAGTGAACTGGTGGCAATCCGTGGAGGATTTCACCACTGGTGTTAACAAAGATTGATTAAATTTAAAACTATGAATATGCTTTTGAATTACATACTCAGAATAGGAAGAATTGTAGATTTTTTGCGGTTGATGTTGAAGGCAAAATAAGTTATTCATCCTTATTGGAAAGTAACCCAATCCTAGATTGTTACTCTGGATCACTGATTTGTGCTTGCTTTCTGGAGAGCTTGCATTTTAGTGGATATGCTGGAAAGTCAGGTTAATATTAGTCTATTAATAAAGGGGGACATAAGGACTTAATAGAAATGAAGTTGGCATTCACACTGGTGAAATTGAAGTAGCTGTTGTTGTTATAGCCATATTACCCTCTCTTGGATCCATTGATATATATGCTACCCCATATTGTGGTTTTCTGCTTTGTAGATGTGACCGTTCTGAACTATTTGTGGTTCCCAGCATACCTTTCAATTATGCTGCAGACACCCATTTCCAATGGTGCAACTTGCTTGTTTTTCCCCTTCTTTTTGGCAAAGATGCCAAATTGACATGCTAAACCAGACGATACTTTGTTCATTTAATCATTCTATCTACTCTTTTTTTAAAAAAAATATCTGAGCTGAAACATATAGAGTTAGCCTCTAAGGTCATAATAGCATTACCCCTGCAACCTTCAGAAGCTGAAAAACGAGAGAGAATAATCTTTTTTATTTTATCCATGTAATTCTACTTAACAAGAACAAAAGTCTATGTTGGATCTATACTGAAGAGGCAGTCAATATGCTCACAGCTGCCTCTTTGCATTCAGCAGCTTTGAAAGAAAAAAAAAGGTTTTTTAGTCTGTGGCTGCTTCCAAAAAGAGAGAAAAAAGCAGATTCTCAGCAGAGTAGCAGCTACTTATTGTACTGAATTGGATTTTGTCCCCTTGAAGCACAAAGACCTTGCTCATTTTTCAGTATTATCTGGAAATTGAAGAGCAGTCATTGTGCAACTAGGTATGGCTAAGTGAGAAATCAGGTTGGCTCACTTCTCCTCTTCCAACTTCCATTGACTCTCTCTCTTCTATATTTTCACATGGTATTCCCTGTCTTACTTAAAAACACCCCAATAGTAAGAAGCCTTTTTCCCCCTCAGAGGAAGCCTCATTGCCCATGGATTTGCTATCAATATCAACCAGCTAAAAAAGAATAACCTCTTTTAATAAAAAGAGAAGGTTTCAGAATGCATATGGGTGAGTGAAGGAGCTCAAGGCATTTAAAATATCTGAATCAGGGGTAGGTTCTACTTATCTTTACTACCGGTTCGCAATGGGACTGGGCATGCCCATCTGGGCATGCACAGATCACCCATGATGACATTGTAGTGGGTGGGTGGAGCCTCCCGCCCGTTTTTTACTACCAGTTGTATAGAACCGGAGCAGACCAGGAGCAACCCACCACTGATCTGAATTCTCTTTGGGGGTGGGGGTTGGCACAACTCTTTCATATCCCCTCACTATCTATTTGTGTAAAGGCTACACGTGTGCACAGAGAACATTTCTTCTTGAAGCATTGGTGGTGTCACACCTGGAAGCCATCTTTTGCCTTTGAGTCTTTAAGCCTGCCACAAATTCTACTGGGGGGGAAAGGGAGGGGGGATTGTATGGAGTGACAATGATATGTAATCAACAGAACATTCTTTCCAGAAAGTCAAGGTTGTTGTGCCCTGCAGCTGTGCTGAGAAGAATGAGGAGGTATCTTCTCATTCTTCTCATTCTGAGAAGAATGAGGAGGTGCCTGATTGGTTTGTGTGATGGACATGTGGGTGATGGGCAAGGACTTGAACTTTCTTTTGGTTGAGGAAAACCCGGAAGCTCTCAGATTGCCAATATGACATCTCTAATAAAAATCAGCTTTGAGGAAATTCAAGCCTCGGAGTTTGATTTCGTTGGGAGTGTTACTTGGAGTCAAACACACTAGGAGAAACACTTTCAATGTGCTTTGTGAAGTGGCTCTCTCAAGTATTTTGCAGAGCTCTAATGACGGCATTCTGATTTTGATACCATAGAATCGTAGTGCAGTGAATGAGAATTTCCTCATCAATCTCTCCCCCCCCCCTCCCAGCAATTTACAGAAAGTATTTTGGTATGAAAAGTTTCCCAAATTGCACATTTTAAAAACAAACTATTCTTTTAATAACAGACATTTTTGGCACTGAATTGGAGAGTGTGACATTAACTCCTTCTCATCTATGGAGATTCTCTCTCTCTATATAGCACATGTACTATTTTTAATATTTAAAAAATAGGGAACCAAATTTTTAAAAAGTGGTGAAATCCAGCCCTGAAAAATCTATTAAATTTGAATTTACAGACTGTTTGAAAGTGTGAAAATTGACAATATCTTCCCGATTTATAAATGAGATTCAGTGGAACTAGACTGAAAGTAATTACAATCCAGGACATTATGACTGAAATCTACCACCTGCACTCTATTTTATTTGTTTGATTTCTATAGCTGCTCATCTCAACCAGCGATTCTGGGCGATATACATCATAAAACATAAACAGAATTTTAACAAAAATATATATCGTGCCAAGTAAAACAGTTACTATGGATGTTAATGCAGCCATGGAATTGGGCCTTTAACATGCTTGATTACTCAGTTCTTTCTCAGAAAAGAGAAGATAAGAATTTTTAAGGTGGTGGTGCTACTCCTGTACAACACGTGTACAAAAGGGGTGGGGATAATGGCACATTGGCACAATGCTGCTTTTATAATATGCCCCCTTTAACCCCTGCAGATGCCATTATTCTTAGGTGCCTCCTCTTTCCGTGTGTGTGTGTGTGTGTATGTCTTTGGTTATTCGGGTCTTCTCCCGCGTAAAATTGGAAGTGTTTACACAGGAGAAGACCCGAATAACTAAAGACCTACATACAAACACCCGCGAAAACCACAGAAAACAGATACACACACACACACACACACACACACACACACACACACACACACACACACACACACACACACATATATATATATATATATATATATATATATATATATATATATATATATATATATATATATATATGTAGGTCTTTGGTTATTCGGGTCTTCTCCCGCGTAGAATTGGAAGTATCTTGGCGACGTTTCGACGAAGTCTCATTCGTCATCTTCAGGCTGGTGTTCTCAGCTTCGTTCTTCCAGGAGCAACGAAGAAGAACCAAAGTCCTACATACAAACACCCGCGAAAACCTCAGAAAACCTCAGAAAACATATATATATATATATATATATATATATATATATATATATATATATATATATATATATATATATTCCATATATATATGGAAGCACGAAGCTGAGAACACCAGCCTGAAGATGACGAATGAGACTTCGTCAAAATGTCGCCGACCGGACGTCTCTGCACATGCACAGAAGTGTCATGTGGATGTGCATGAGTGCCCATGAGCGAACCGGTAGTAACGGGATTTGAAAAATAGATAGATCGATCGATCGATCGATCGATCGATAGATAGATAGATAGATAGATAGATAGACAGACAGACAGACAGACAGACAGACAGACAGACAGACAGACAGATGGAGATAGAGGTAGAGATGATAGAGATAGAGATAAATAGATCTATCTGCATAGATAGATAGATAGATAGATAGATAGATAGATAGATAGATCTATCTGTATAGATAGATAGATAGATAGAGAGAGAGAGAGAGAGAGAGAGAGATACATAGATATAGCTAAAATTAGCTAGATATAGATAGCTAGATAGAGATAGAGATAGATAGATAGATCTATCTGTAGATGATAGATAGATAGATAGATAGATAGATAGATAGATAGATAGATAGATAGATAGAGATAGATAGATCTATCTGTTGAGAGAGAGACAGAGAGAAGCAGAGATCCTTCAATCATCTGGGATGGAAGAAACAAATGCAGAGTCATCACTATATTTTATTTTAAAATATCACATCAGGACAAAGTGTATAAAGTTATTAGATTCATTGTGAAGAAATGAATCTTGTAAAAAACAGTATTGTTTTAAAGTTTTACTCCTGTAATAATACAGATGATTTCATAGAAACCAGTGCAGGGTTTTACTTCACATGGGCTTTTGTGACGGTAATTAGATATTTCTGTGGTATTCCCAGTAATCCTTTGCTGGCTCAATTTAGCAGTTCTTTCCTCAATCTCCAGAAATATCTGTATCTCAAATTCATCCATACTCATTTAGCAATCTCACTATATATTTCTGCCTCACACTTGAAGGTTATAGGTCTCATAGGGCTTTGCTAATGGCAGTCAGTTTCAACAGAAGAAAGATTTCAACTAATATTAGTGTCTAACATGTCAATTTGCAAATTATGTCTGTAGATTAAACCAGTTACATTACAAGGTCACCCTTTTAATTATAAATCAAGGAAGACATGAAGATATATTATTATCCAATCAATTGCTACAATGGAATTACCACAAATAGAAGGTGAATACATTCTGTAGCATCATCAAATATTCAGTGATCAAAGAGTAAGCAAATAGGAGAAGAATCCATGCTGGAAATATGGGAGACAATGTCCTTCTTACAAAGCATGAACAGAGCACCTCCCTACAATTCTTTAAAACAGCTGCATCTATTCCAGGGCTCACATGCCTGCCCTCTAGTTGCCATACAATCTGAGGAAAAGACATGGCTGCTTTAAAGGGCTACAGACATTCATGATCCAGACTGAAGAGGACAGCTTTTTGAATTAAATCTGATGAAATGTCCCATTTGATTATTAAATTTAAGCAAATTTGGAGACTATATATCTGGAATAAAGTTCATAAGTGTTTCATACGGAATCAATATTAGATGGGGTGTAATAGCTTTTATTATTTTATATTATTTATTATTTTATCAGTGGCTAAGATGCTGAGCTTGTCGATCGAAAGGTCAGCAGTTCAGCAGTTCAAATCCCTAGTGCCGCATAATGGGGTGAGCTCCCATTACTTGTTCCAGCTTCTACCAACCTAGTAGTTCGAAAGCGCATAAAAAATGCAAGTAGAAAAGAATGGGGACCACCTTTGGTGGGAAGGTAACAGCGTTCCATGTGCCTTTGGCGCTGAATCATGCTAGCCACATGACCACAGAGATGACTTGGGACAGGGCTGGCTCTTTGGCTTTGAAACAGAGATGAATACCTCCCCCTAGAGTTGGGAACAACTAGCACATATGTGCGAGGGGAGACTTTACCTTTACCTTTTTAATAGTTTTTCACATTATTGAAGCAAATGATTATTAAGTATGTTATCTGTGCTACAAGTTGGAGATAAAACCAAGATACTGTTACCACTCTTAAGCTGGGATGGGTAGACTTGTAGAAAGTTGGTTTTCTGAAAGCTTAAGAGTTCACTGTAAAGGCTCTTGAGCAAAATTCCAGCTGTTCTGTGAAAAAGCATCCATTTATCTATTGCCAGCAACAAAATGTTAGTAAAGAAAGATAGAGAAAATCAGAATGAAACAGTAATGGGGAAACTGAAGAAGCTTTTAAAAAGCACTTAGAATTCTTAGCCTTCATTCATCCTTTTTCTGTTTTGTACTTTTCACGTCTTTGTTTAAAAGGCAATTACCCACTTACCGCTCCTAGCTAATTTTTATATTGCTGCTTGTATTGGGTTACACATTTCCCAGTTCTCTTCCTTCACTATAATTTCTTTGTTCATTAAGCGATCATCCTTTTTAAATGTAATTATCTGCATTCTCTGGCTTTTCAGTGAGTCTGTAGCATGTACTTGAGTTAATAGACTGTTTTATTATGTCGCCTTTTCTAGCACATTATGTTTTCCTTTACCTAAACTGATTGGTTATATACTGTACAGCTCTATAGAAAATCCAAAGCCTTCAGTGGATTGTTCATACTTGTCTTGCCGACTTCCTTCAGTCTCTATTGCATGTGATATTGAGTATGGCAGAGTTGTCTTCTGCAGGCCGCTCAGGCACCAGCCAGTAATTGATACCCTCACCCCAACATCTGTCTCTCCATTTCTCCATTTCTATCTTCCTATATGTTTTATGCAAATGTGTTTATGCGCTATATGTTTTATGCAAATAAATCATCTGTTTAATTCAGTATTCCTTTAAAAACTAGCTTAAATGTTGATACTGTAATACTTATTGGAATTATTTAATTATTAATTAACTAGAAGCAAGGCAATAACCAGAAGGGGAGAAGAAGAAAAAGAAGAGGAGGAGGAGGAGGAGGAGGAGGAGGAGAAGGTGAAGGACAAATTTGCAACTCTTTTAAATGAATAAAAACTGATCCTAGGCAGCCTGTTTAATCATTGCAGGTCACATTAACTTTAGAAATTGCTTGTTCTTTGAACTAAATTGCAGCAAAATACAATTTTCATTAATTGCTGTTTCAAAAATGATTGCTAGAATTCAGCATTCTATAGGAAGTGAATCAATCTGATCATGTTGACAGTAAGGTAAAAAACCCTGATAGTCTGAACTGTGTTTTCCACCAAACATAGAAATTAGCTGAACATGGTGAACTCTCAATTAAACTTATGAATCACTTGCAACACTGGTGCACTGAATCATTTTTAGTGGCAGTGGAGGCGGATAATTGTTTATGGTTTTACTTTTTAAAAAATCAAATACAACTTTTATCAATATATATTAGAGCTGGTGGGAAACAATGATTCAATCACAACTTCAGTAAATCTACCCACTAATTGGGAAAAAATGTTTGATAAGTTTCAAGTTTCAAAAAGTGAATCCAGGAAACTACAGACTAATCAGCTTGAAATAAATACTTGGGAAAGTCCTAGAAAAAAATGATCAAGCGGTAGATTTGTGAGTGTCTAGAAATGAACAAAGTAATTACCAGAAGTCAGAATAGGGTTGTTCAAAACCGATCAAACTAGACAAAACGTATTGCCTTCTTTGATAAAGTGACTAAATTAGGGGATCTGGGAAACACTGTAGATAGAGTATACTTAGATTTCAGTAAGGCATTTGACAAAGTAGACCACAATCTACTTCTTGGTAAGATGTGGAATAGACCGTACCACAGCCAGATGCATTTGTAATTGGCTGACTAACCACACTCAGCATGGAGACCACAATGGAACTACGTCTCAATTGAGAGAAGTATGCAGTGGGATTCCTCAAGGTTTTGTTTTGGGGTCTGTGCTCTTCAACATCTTCATAAATGATTTAGATGTGGGGATTGAAGGAGTACTCATTAACTGTGGGAGGCTTAGAGGTCTTCTAATTTAACCCTTCTAATTGACCTAATTTAGCTCAATCAGGAGATATTATGCATTGGATAAATGGTGTCCAATCTTTTCTTGAAAAACTCAAGGGATGGAGCATTCACAGTTTTGGCGTACAAGCTACTCCATTGACTAATTGTTCTCACTATCAGGAAAGTTCTCCTTACTTCCAGGTTGGATCTTCTTTAATGAGCTTCTACTCGCTGTTTGTTGTCCTGCCCCTCAGGAGCTTTGGAGAATAAGTCAACACCTTCTTTCCTGTGACAAACTCTTAAATATTGAAAATATGGCTAGCATGTCATCTCTAATTCTTCCATTCTTTAAGCAAGACAAATCTAGTTCCCTTAATGTCCTTCTGACATTTCAGTAAGGTTTCTTATTAAACAGACCCAACTATTGGATCTCTGTATATGAGTAAACACATACTATTATATTATATTATATTATATTATATTATATTATATTATATTATATTATATTATATTATATTATATTATATTATATTATATTATATTATATTATATTATATTATATTATATTATATTATATTATATTATATTATATTAAAATTTAATTTATATGCCACCCTTCTCCAGAGATTCAGGGCAGCTTACAATGCGTTAAGCAATAGCCTTCATACTTTTGTATATACCTGCTTAGTAGGGCTTTCGGCCCCCCCAAGCAGTGTTCTTTTTTATACAAAGTCAGCCTATTGCCCCCACAATCTGGGTCCTACCTTGAAAGGATGGAAGGCTGAGTCAACCTTGAGCCTGGTGAGATTTGAACTCGCAGTAATTGCTGGCAGCTGGTGCCACTTTAACATCACTTAAGCTGCTGTGCCACCAAGGCTCTTATTTTATTATTTTCATTCTGAAGAGAGTCAGCAGAAGACACCCAAGACCATATTTGCTTACTGATTTTGTTTTGCTCTATATTTTATTTTGTTTTGTTTTGTTTTGTTTTGTTTTGTTTTGTTTTGTTTTGTTTTGTTTTGTTTTGTTTTGTTTTGTTTTGTTTTGTTTTGTTTTGTTTTGTTTTGTCTTGTCTTGTCTTGTCTTGTCTTGTCTTGTCTTGTTTTGTTTTATTTTATTATTTTATTTTATTTTATTTTTAATTTATCAAGCATATATAAGATAACAAAAGTATAAACATAATTTATAAACATGCCATCTGGAATGAGCTCCCCCCAGAGATACGGAGGATTCAGGGCCTACGCACTTTCCGCCGTGCCCTAAAAACGCTTTTTTTTGCAACAGGCGGGGCTTGCCTAACTCTTCCTTTTAAATTGGTTTTAAATTGGGTTTTTAAATGCTTATATAAATTGGTGGTTTTAAATTTTTGAGCCTAAATTTAATCTTTTTTTAATAGTTTTTTAACTTTTGTATGTAAATTGTATTTTATTTTGGCTGTTCACCTCACTGAGTCCCTCTAGGAGTAGGGCGGTATACAAATTTAAACAAACAAACAAATAAATAAATAATAATTTGAATACATACACTTATGCACACCCCTTACAGATACCTAAAATGTATTTCCAAGGCCTCCCCTTTCTCAGGTCATCATGGTGGTTCATTTATCTAAAAAGACTTTTTCATTCCTTTCCCTTGGGCACTTAGAAAGCATTCCCAGATAAAACATGACTAAGCCTAGAACACAGGCCTGCATGTGGTATGATGTTAGACACGAGCTGGTAATAGAGGAGCTATGCCTTTGGTGCGATCTTTGGGAACAATCACTGTGATAGCCAGAGAATATTGAACTCATTGGCAACAGTTCTTTAAGATCTCAGTCCCATGTAACATTGAGTCCTTTTTAATTCTATATTTAAACCTAATTGTTCAATCTCCCCAATACAGCTTTCAGACTAGAAGTGCTCTTGACCCTTTCTGTACTTGATTGTCCTAAATGAAGCTTGAGATATTTCTTAAATCTTTTTTAAAATGTATTTTTAATATATGACACTTTCAGGGCAGTCTATGTTTAGTATATCTTTTAATTCTGAGATCGGGGTTTTATTTTTTATTTTTTTGGATGGGAAGCATTTCTCTCTTCCTCTTTCTTTGGAACAGGTTATTATAAAATGTAAAACATGTCCTCTTTTCACTCTGTTCCTTACCAAATTGATCCATTTGGCCTCATCCCATACTTTCACTTTTTATTTTTCAAAGGCAATTCAAGTGTTAAGCTCATGTATTAAGGCATACTTCTACTTTGGTATGGGTTAAAATAAATGTAGGTGCCTTGTGAGCTGGTGTGCTTGTCAGAACTAATTGTATCCCGGTGTTTATTAGCATCTCAAGGAGCTAATCTGTATTTAAAAGTTTACAGTTCTTATTCCTTGAATCTGTGAGATCACAGGGCAAATCTCTGAGAAAAAGATATGCGAGTGTGTTGTTTTATTTGCGCACCAGGATGATTTTGTTACTCTTTTGAATGGGAAGATACCTTTCTCCATCTCCTCTGGAAAATTATAGCACAGAACTTACCTTAAAATTTTGAGCCTTCTCTTGCATACCGCCTACAGTTTTAGTCATGTTGCTGAAGAACATCCAAATAGACATAAAAATAATCAACATAACTTTACAGAAGTAAAATTATATCAAGAAAGTATATCTGTGCATCTTTAGTTGTGTGTCAATTAAACATACTTTCCAGGTAATATTGAAGATGCTACAGTCAGTGAAGGGTTCCAATCAGTGGTGTAATCCATTTTTTTTACTATCAGTTTTGTGGTGGTGGGTGCTTGGTGGGCATGGCAGGGGAAGGATACTGCAAAATCTCCATTCCCACACCACTCCTGGGGCCAACCAGAGGTGGCATTTGCCAGTTCTCTGAACTATTCAAAATCTCCACTACCAGTTCTCCAGAACCTGTCAGAACCTGCTGGATTTCACCCCTGGATCCAACCGTATTATCTTTTTCTGGAAATACATTTTGAAATACTTTCCTAGACCATGCCTGATGAAAATACGTATGTAAATTTCTCATGAACTAACTAGAGATATCAAAATGCCTATTGTATATTATTTCCAGGGCACCTTATCGGGCAGCAGGTGTTTAAAAAAAGTCAAGTATGGTAATTATCAAGATGGATCACATCAAGATGGATCAAGGCTATGTTCCATGTTTTTAATGTTAAAAATGAGTAGGGGTGAAAGTATGTGGTTGAGACTGCTATTGTTTTACACCCTTCTATAGCCACTGGAAGGCATGTTGTGAAATATTAGATGTTATAATAAATGAAAAGAGAGAGTAGTGGTTGAGGCATTGCACTAGAGCAGGGGTGTCAAACAGGGGTGGGTTCTATTTACCTTTACTACTGGTTCGCAATGGGGCCACACATTTTTAATTTTTAAAAAACTGACTTTATAAGCACCTAAAAAGGTAAAGGTAAAGATTCCCGTCGTACATATGTGCTAGTTGTTCCCAACTCTAGGGGACGATGCTCATCTCCATTTCAAAGCCCAAGAGCCAGCACTGTTTGAAGACATCTCCGTGGTCATGTGACTGACATGACTAAATGCAAAGGTACATGGAACGCTGTTACCTTCCCACCAAAGGTGGTCCCTATTTTTCTACTTCCATTTTTTACATGCTTTCGAACTGCTAGGTTGGCAGAAGCTGGGACAAGTAACGGGGGCTCACCCCGTTACGTGGCACTAGGGATTCGAACTGCTGAACTGCCGACCTTTCGATCGACAAGCTCAGCGTCTTAGACACTGAGCCACCTTCCTTTTTCTCCTTGTTTCCAAAGAGCCCTCTGTTAAACAGAGTAAACCATTATAAGGTTACATGCCAAAATATATACCTGAACTGTACACAGCATATAAATATACCTCTAACCATGCATAGCACTTAACAACCTGCAACGAAACAGGGACATTTTTAATGTACTGAGAAAGCACAACACAAATTTATTTAGCTTCATCTAGGGCTCCTAATTAGATAAGCACCTTGGAAAAAACTGCTATTATACATTTAAGTTGTGGTTATAAGATCAACACTGTTAGCATTCCAAACATTAGAATGATTATCTTTAAAGGCATAATTTGTTAAATTCACTTACAAGCAGAAATGAAGAACATAGAAGAACTCAATAATATAAATAAGGATATGGACAAGTTGTAAAATTAGCTGAGCGTATCAGTCAATCGGCTGCAGATTTTGCATATGATGTAGTGGGATTTAGCTCCACTTAGAATAAATGGGAGTTGTGAATATCTGACAGGAAAATGTGTAAGCCAAATTGATCAGAATGACTGAGAAACTAACTTGAATGTGAGGTTATCAACAATGACTTTGTGCCAGCATAAACTGGGGATGAAATAGAATGAAAGGTGCTTAATAGTTTCTATAGTCCCTTTCTTGCATGGGGAAAATCTTAGCCCAAATGAATATCTTTCCTTCTCCCATATAAAATTGTAATAAGGAAGGATATCAAAGAGAAAGTCTGCCTAAATTTAGGCACTGTAATTTGACTTCGTTATCTGGTAGGTCTAAAGAAGGTGAATGAGCTACTTAGATATACTGTATATACTTGGGATGAAATTCCACATCTAAATAGATATCAGATCTTTAACCTGCTGCTTCAGCTATACTATTGCTTGCTTGTACAATGTATGATGTTGGTTTATTCAAAATGCAAGGAACACCTGTTTTTTTTTTCTTTGCTATTGCCTTGGACCAGGAAGTCACAATGTTGTCCCAATATGTGAAAATATTTAACCAGGGGGTGGTCTCAATCCTGCTAAACTAACTTGATAAGGACAACCATATTTGAGACACAGCAGAGAAAAGAAGTTTCTAAGACATTTGACTTTCAAAACTATAATAGCCCTGAAAGTGATGACTTTTCCAACCTCTTAAAAATGCAACTGCTTAAAATTTTATATTTAGGGCACTGCAGCAAGATTATTATACACTCAAAAGTAGAAAGGTTCAACAGTAACAGATTAGGGGACAGGAGGCTAAACCATATGAAAAATGGTTGCTGGAACTGGGTATGTCTAGTTTGATGAAAAGAAGGACTAGGGGAGACATAATAGCAGTGTCTCCAATATCTTCCAATATCTCAGGAAGAAGAGGGAGTCAATCTATTCTCCAAAGCACCTGAGGGCAGGACAAGAAGCAATGGGTGGAAACTAATCAAGGAGAGAAGTGACTTAGAACTAAGGAGAAATTTCCCGACAGTTAGAACAATTAATCAGTGGAACAACTTGCTTCCAGAAGTTGTGAATGCTCCAACATTGGATGTTTTTAAGAAGATGTTGGATAACCATTTGTCTGAAGTGGTGTAGGGTTTCCTGCCTAAGCAGGGCCCAACACTGTTATTATATTATATAATATCCACACTGGAGGAATGGCTGGTAAAGATGATGAAACTTGCAGAAGCTAAATTAATTTTTTTGATTAGAGAAAAGACAGTATTTACATTTATGCAATCATCATGTCAGTGATAATTTTGTAAGCATGCATATAATTGCTGCAAAGCGAATTGGAAGCATCTTTCTATTTCTGGCAATCCTTTTTCTGCACTTTTTTCTTTCTTTGTTCTCTTTATTCTGTATTAGTTCATGTTAGTTTTTAATATTCTCTTTAAACCCTTAAATAAATTTTTTATAAGAGAAAATGTATATTTAGAGCCAAGCAACATTATCTTATTTAACAATCAGTTAAATGTAAAATATCTTTTAATCAAATGGCTAAATTTCTATATATTCACTTATATTTGAGCAAATATAGCTACTTGCTGGTTGTAATTGGTCAGAGATAGGCATCACATACCATAACAACCGATCGGCCCAGCACCGGAAATGTGAGCGCGTGGGGGAGGTATTTGGTAGGAGAGGGATATTTTCTTTCTTTCCCTCTCTTGGACTTGAACTTTGTTGTGCAGAAGAAAAATGAGGGTGTCTTCATGCAAACAGAAAGAACTGAGAAGGCGGAGCTATGATGTGCACCAAAGGACAAAAAATACTGACAGAGAGCTATCACAATGAGTCTAGCTCAAGTGGGTGGTTTAATAGAACTTCCATACTAAGGGGCAGTCTATCGGCCTGTTGGATAAAAAAGGAAAAACCTGCTCCTTTGGTTTTCTTAAGAGCCGGATCCCTCAATATTGGAACTAGTCTAAAGGAGAGTCACGTGATTTGGGGCCCAGCATCATTAAGGTAGGGCAAATTTTCTTTGGGTAGAATCTTTTCTATAAATACATTTTTTTGTGGCCTGAATTTCTGTATGAGAAATAATGTCTGCAGTTAAAAACCTCAGGAGAGAATTTCTGTGCTCTCTTTCTATGTCCTTAAACTCAGCACCATCTTATAAGAGCTTGGCATGCAGAAAAAGGTATCTGCACCTAAGCCGAAAGAACAGAGGGAACTGACTGTAGACCCAGCAGAGTTGATACAGACACACACACACACACAGATTGCAACACAACTGGTTTTGACTGGAAGTTGATCAAAAGCTGCCTTGGTGAGCTTTGCTTAGTCAGAGAGCTTAATGGAGCTCCTATAGAAAAAGGCAGGCTACACACAAAGAGCTTTGGCTTCTGGAGCAAAAGGCGAGAAAGAGGCAGCTGGAGAGATTTGTTAGGAGGTTCCTAGAGATCTTTGGCTGCCAAGAGTGCATGCAGAAAAGGGGGAGCAGATCCTTTGGTAGATCCCAAAGGAGGCCTTCCGCTCTCTGGGAATTCTATTGGCTGTAGGACGTCATCCATCCAGGGTTAAAGGTCACCAACTGCCACTTGTCACTGAGCAGAGCCAAGATGTTTTCGAGGACGTAAGTAGATCTAAAGAGCTTCTCCATGTCTTTTCCTTGTTTGGGAGGTGGAAGGTTTGTCCAGGAGCCTTTGCCCCGGGATGGGGAAACGGAGAGGGGGAAGGGAGGGAAGGGAGACCCTCAGAGATTTACACAGAAGGAGCTTCTCTCTTTGCCCAGCTGCTCCCTCTGTCCCAGACACAGAGCAGGTGGAGCAGGTGGAGTCTGGAAAAGGGGTTTCACTCCATTCCCTTCCTTTTCTCAGGTGCCAAAGATTTAGAAAGTGTTGCAGAGAAATCTTGCAAAGCTGTTGGGGAAGATTTAGAAGAAATGGCAGGCCAGCAAGTCCTTCAACTTCCAGCTTGGAGGTCACAACGAATCTTTCTGGCACAAGAAAGAAAAAATTCATCATAGAAATTGAGCTCCATAAAGTGGAGCAGCACGGTGAGTGCACACTTTGGGTTGAAGGGGATGGAGAGGGAAAGGGAAGGAGCTCCTTGAGGAGTGGACTCTTCTCTGTAGGCATCTAGAGAAGCCAGTTCGGCCTCTTCCTATATTCCAGATTGCACTTGGGGGCTGGGCAGAACCCAATTGCTCCTGGCCCTCTAAGCACCCCTCCTCATGAAGCTTCTGAATCCACATTAACTTTCCACAAGTTGTTCTGCTTCCATGAGACTCTTCTGGGAAACTTCCCATTTGCTCAGTGGAACCTATCTATATACTGGGAACTGGGGAGGGAGGATATAGAGAATGCAACTGGTCTTTCCCCATAAAGTAGACATAGCCACAAAAGCCTTTGAATTGGGTCTCCGAGAGAAGGATGCTGCAAAGGGCTGGTTTTAGTGTCTTTTCTTCATCTGGAGGGAATCTAAAGCTTTGCTATGATTCCACCCTCTGTGTCTCCTTTCCCAGATTTCCCTCCAAAAGACAGCCGAGGGAAAGAGAAGATCCTCTTCGAGAGGCAGGACCTTCCCCAAGCAGCAAAATCAGAGCTGGCCTGCATAAGAAGAGACCAAATGATGAGTCAATATTTGCAGCAAGTGGTCTCTGAGAGAAGGAGAGAGACACAGCAAATAGTAGGTACCCCTTGGAAGTAGAGGTTTCTTTCGCTGGGCTTTGCTCTGGGTTTCAATCCCAGCCTTTTTTGCCCAATCTCAGTGTGGGGCAAAAGGTTCCTTAGGATGGACAGAGTCTCAGAAGGATTCAAGCTTTCCTTGGAAAAAGAAGAGCACTGGGGACTCTAGAAAGTCAGCTGCCCTGACTGACAGCCGGACTCTTTTCAGTTGCCCAGGAGCATCATCTAATCCAGGTCCTCAGTGCAACTTGGTTGAGTTTGACTTTTTTGATTCTCTCCTCTTTTGTTTCCTGGCAGGCTCTCTTGCAGGAGCACAGCTTCGCGACTGGATTAGCTGCCTTGCTGGAAATGTACAATCTCAGGTCAGTCTTTTGTTTCTTTTATAGTGGGTGAGGAAAGTCTGTTTGGGGTACTCAGTCAGTAAGAAGAGGAAGGCTATTCAGTTGAGCCAGCTTATCCTATTCATATGGGAAAAATGAAAGGGAGGCTTGCTCAATAATATGGGCATTGATGGCTCTTCCTTCATCTAATCCTACAGCAAGATTACACCAGAAGGGGACGAACCAATCGAGTCCATGCTGATCGACCTCTCCATGTTTTACTGGACAGCTACCCTGGAGACAGAGGACGAAGAGCTTTCTGAGGTACCACTTTAACCAACATTTCTGGGATTTCCTTTCTGGTGTTTGCATGGAGGGAAAATGTTCTCCAAAAGAAATAGCCCCATCTCTTATGTTTCCTTTCAGGTGGAGAAGAAGTTGTTGGAGGAGGCCTTTGGCCTAACAATGAGGAGCCTACTCCGACAGTCTCCCACGACAGAACAGTTCATTTTCATTCTGAAGGTAAGGGTCCAGAAATCCCATGGCAGCTCAAAGGAACATTATCATAAATTGCACACATGTGTTTTGGGGGCGAGATTCTTGATTCTCAGAAATGAAAAAACATGTATTTTCTTTGTCAATTCCACAGCAGTTGGACCCACGTGGGAAATTGTTCTTCCCGGCACTGAACCAGCTCCTCTACTGTGGGAACCATCAGCTCAACATCGATGTACGTAGCCAAACATGAATTAACATGATTTGTAGCCTTTGAATCCCCTGCAGCTCTTGGGACCCCACCCTCAAATAACCTCCCTCTTGGGGCTAGAGAGAGTGCAGAGGGGTTGGTCTTTTTCCTCTTAGGAAAAAGAGGAAAAGGAAAAGGAAATTCTGGGAAGGATGTCTGGCTAGTAATACATGAGGGATGGACCAAGGGAAGGAGAATTACTCTCCAAGAACCTTAGCCACAGTGTGAGGGATTTCTTTTTCTTACAGCTCGAGCAAGTCCAGCAGGCTTTCCCTGATGTTCCCAGGGAAATCTGGCAGGCTGGAACCACCTACGAAAACATCAATGAAGGTAATTTTATAGAGAACACTAAGGGGAGGGAGGGAGGGTTACTTATGACCTGTCTTCTTAGTTACGACAGTCACATCAACCGTACACTAATGTCATCACATTTGGGGTAGTTATCAAGAAGTTCAAATTTACAATCCTTTGCAGCATTCAATGGTTCCGTGATTGCAGTTTGAAATATTTTCATTGTTTTAAAGCAACAAAACAAAACAAAAACAAAACAAAAAAACAAAACAAAACAAAAACAAAAACAAAAAACCCCCCAAACAAACAAAAAAACAAGAGAAAAAACCAGCCACTGGATAATCTGCTTTTGGATTTCCTGCTTTTGGATTGCCTGTGATTCACTTAACTACTGTTGTAAAGCGGTTGTAAAATAGAATTCAATTATGTGGTAACTTGATTTAAAACTGTAATGACTGGTCATGTAGAGTTTGAGCTCCCTTGTTATCATAAATTGAGGACAACTCCCATAGATCGAAAACCTGTATATGTTTTCCAGCTGTGTAGCAAACTTATCAAATTTCTTTTTTAAAAATAAAGTTTATTTCCATTTTTAAAAACAATGCTTTACATATATACATACAAACATTGCAACTAACTAACATATCAAATTTCAACATCTGTTTCTTTCTATTTTTCTCACCTTTTATTTCCATACAGGAGATCTAGAAATAGAGGAGTTGTGACCTCCACCGTTCGCCGTTGATCCACCTATGAAGATAAACTACTCAATTTCAGGAAATGGCTCTTTGTTTCTTCCTTCTATAAATTGTATAAGTTATATATAATAGTTGAATTTGATCTGTTATAACTTCTGACTGTATAACAACTGTTGGTATCTGTGTTTCTAGATCACTGGAAGACCAGAACTCCCTACTGCTGAAGTTCCCCTTGCGGTTTGGAAGATGGCACTGGGGCTGAATAAGTTGGGAAGCAGACGGTGACCATAATCATTTTTAATATGCTGCAGCAGGTTGGTAGTGTGGAGGGTTGGACTAAGAGATGGTTCAGTTCCTGCAAATGTGGGTTTTTCTTCTATCAAGCCTATGCTTGATTCTGCTTTCTGCCCTGTGATTTGTCTCTTCTTAGGCTGTGTAGCAGCTTGGACAGTATTCCACGCGGTTCCTGGAACTGACCTGCTTGCTTGGACCATCACCCGGCTGGATCAACATCTCCCCAGGATAGAAGAACAACGAAACACAGATGGATGGACTTGAGTTTTTAATGACATAGTTTTTTCTTGTGTCTATGGGACACTTATATGTCTCCAGCTCTATGCCACCATTGAAGGCAAACACAAGGCCAAGAAGACAGAAGTTTAGTCAAAGGTGCTACCTTCAGACTTTCAAGATTCCGTTAATGTAGTCTTACAATAAGGTCGAATTAGCCCATTTAGTCATATTTCCTGTCTCGTTTCCCTTGGAGGCCTGACACAATGTCTGCAGATTGTTGGAACCGTGTGTGTATGTGTCTCTGTGTGTGTGTCTCTCTCTCTGTGTATGAGGCCTCCCAGGTAAACAGACAGGAAACATGACTAAAGGTGCTAATTCTACCTTATTTTAAGGCTACATTAACAGAACTGCGAGAGTCTGAAGGTAACCCTCTTGACTGAATTTCTATCTTCTTTATCTTATGTTTCCTTAAGCAGGTGGCATATAAATGTCCCATAGACAGAATGTATGTTTATGTTTATGTACCTATATATGTTTATGTATTTATTTTGGTTGTCTTATTCTGTTGTTAATTGTATAATTGATTTTATGGTTGTTTGCTACCCATTGTCCCTTGTTTGACATGGGCCCCTCTACAAATTGGACAAATAAATAAGTGTACTTTGAATATTTTTCCTTCACTTGTTTTCCTTGCTCTTTTTTTAAAAAAAAAATCATTATTTTTAAAAATCTGTATTTGTTTGGTTATCTCATTTCCAAATATAAATAAAGATACAATATAAGTCTGTCTTTTGTGGAAAATTCTTTATTGCATCCATCAAAACTTTGAGTATAACTAAACTGAAGTTTTAAACAGTCAGGAAAAATAATCCCATGGATTTGTTGATAAATGTTACATTTTTTTAAAGTAAGGTCTTAATAACCCTAAGGAATGTTGTATAAAAATTTATAAAGCCCCAAAGGAACCAATATTTATTTATTTGTTCGTTTTAAAAGCTTTCTATGGTACATCTATTCCCCCAAAAGAATAAGATTGTAATAAACCTAAAGAATGCTTTAAGTTTATTATTAACCCTCCTATACTACCACTTCTTACAATACTAGACAACACAGTAGAGACCTTCAAGTTTCTAGTTTCTATCATCTTTCAAGATTTAAAATGGACACCTAACATAAAAAATGTCATCAAAAAAGCACAACAAAGAATGTTCTTTCTGCGCCAACTCAGAAAACTTAGACTGCCCAAGGAGCTGCTGATCCAGTTCTACAGAGGAAGTACTGAGTCTGTCACCTGCACCTCTATAACTGTCTGGTTTGGTTCTGCAACCCAACAAGACAGACACAGACTTCCATGGATAACTAGAACTGCAGAAAAAAGAATTGCTATCAACCTGCCTTCCATTGAGGACCTGCATACTGCATGAGTCAAAAAGAGAACTGTGAAAATATCTACAGACCCCTCACATCCTGGGCATAAATTGTTTTGACGTTATAGGGCATTGCACACCAGAGAAACTAGACACAAGGACATTTCCCACCCCAACCCAACCCTCACATGCCATCACTCTGCTAAACAATTTGTTAGAAGAAATATCCATCTGGTTCAGTTCCAAGCTGGGAGAAAGACACTGGAAACATGATTGGAAAGATGGTTTATTGATGAAGCAGAACCATATGTGATTCTGGGAAGCTGACAAAATGGAGTTCAGAGTAGGTGAGGTTTTATATCTTTTTGGGGCTTTGTATTTGAGCTTCCTGTTCCTGTGCAAGAACATGTCCTTTAATTTTCTATTGGCTGTTGTCAGATTCCTAAGGGGTCATGTAGGGTTTATGTAGCGGTCATAGCTGGCTCTATAGGCAAAAGAGGAAATGCAAATCCTAGATGCTTGTCTGAGCTAATCTGGTCAACCTCTGGTTTATTGTTTATCTGAGCTTCGGGTGACGTTTGGACTGCTCTGAGATGGTGCAATGAAAGGGCTTGTCTTCTGAAAGAGTGTTGGGCAATTCCTATTGTGCCTAATGACTTTTATCCTGTATTGGATCTTGGGTGAGGAGCTGCTTCTCATCCTATCACTCTGCCTTTGTTAGCTGTCAAACTTTGCTGCAAGCAGTTTTGAAATATCCTGTCTCAAATTGATTTATGCCTGTAGTATTTGCTTTGCTTATGAATAAAGGCATCTAAATAGTTGGGTTCTTCTTTCAATAAGTACTGGCATCTGTTATGGGCTATTAAGACTTGGGGGGCTGCTTCTTGCCTCTAATAAACATGTTTCTCCATTTCTCATTTAGGGAAATATAATATTCTATCTGTTTAATATTTCCCAAAATATTTCATTCTTCTGGGGGTAGGTGCTAATTCCCACAACACTGCCAAACTATTCATTAAGGCTGTATTCCTATTCATTAAAGCTGTATTCTTCTCATCTTTCCTATTATCTATCTCCTTTTCTGTTTGTGACTATAACTTTGTTGCTTGTATCTTTCCGATTTATATAGTTTTATTTAGTTTCCTAGTATGATTTATGTTGATTGCTTATTTAGTATCCTATGACTATCACTAAGTGTTGTATCTTATGATTGATGAAAAATGCATTTTATGATGACTATGATGATGATTTATCACTTATACCTTTTATGTACACTGAGAAGTTATGCACTGAAGATAAATTCCTTGTGTGTCCAATCACACTTAGCCAATAAAAAATTCTATTCTATTCTATTCTATTCTATTCTATTCTATTCTATTCTATTCTATTCTATTCTATTCTATTCTATTCTATTCTATTCTGACAAAACACAGAGAGAGGCAATGTATAGCAGGAGTAATGTAAGGCTACATTAATAGAACCTTGAAAAGCTGAAGGTAGCCTTTTTGATTGAATTTCTATCTTCTTTATCTCATGTTTCTTTAAATGGGTAGTATATATCTGGAGACATATAAATGTCCCATAGACCTAATGTATGTTTATGTTTATGTACCTGTATGTAGATCTATATGTATTTATTTTTCTGTTAATATTCTGGTTTTAAGGGTTTCATTCTTTGGTTGTTTTCCATTGTATGTATGTATATGTATTTATTTCTCTTTTCATGTTCTCTTTTTAATTGTATAATTGATTGTATGGTTCAGATTGTAGTGTCAGTTGTTTGACATGGGCCACTGTACAAATTGGATAAAGAAATAAATACACTTTGGATATTATTCCTTCACTCGTTTTGATAAAAATAACTGTGCTCTTTTCTTTATTTTCTAAAATCTGTATTTGTTTGGTTATCTAATTTCAAAATATAAATAAAGATGCAATATAAGTCTGCCTTTTGTAGAAAATTATTTATTGCATCCATCTAGGGGACCTTCTGTCCATCAAAACTTTGAGTATAACTGAACTGACATTTTAAACAGTCAGGAAAATTAAGTCTGTGGACTCGTTGAGAACCCGGGATGGTGATAAACCTATTCTCTCGTTTTTTAAAAAGTAAGGTCTTAATAAACCCCAAATAATGTTTTGTAAGAATCTTTAAAGCCCAAAACATCAAACAATTTTCTGTTTATTTGAAAAGCTTCATATGGTATATCTTTAGGAGAAGATCAGGGCCCCCATTCAAGTGAACTGTATGGGGAAATCAGATTCATTTAACAACTCTGTTACTAACTTAACAACTGCAGTGATTCATTTAACAAGATGAATCAAGAGATGATTGGCCCCTCCTATAAGGCTTAAAAGACCAGCAACGGCCCCTAGCCTCTTTGCCAAAAAACAAGATTGAGAGAATTGCTTCTTGTTTTGCTGTATTTAGTTCTTGTCGGCGTCTTCTGCTTCTGAACTTTTGCCAAGAAAAGCCTTTGGCAGTTTGCCTAATTATACCAATTAGGTGATAAACTTTGGAATGGTTTTTTTTTTTTTTTTGAAGAATTTGCTTTAATTTAGTTTGGACTACGCTGAGAATGAGTTGATTCTCAGCTGTTCTAATAAAGTTTGTTTGTTTTTGAACTATTTGCATTTAATACTAACTACTTCGGCCTGGGTCACAACAGAGGATCATCAGAATGAAATGCTTCTACATTTAACAGTGATTTTTATCAATCCAAACACATTCTAAGATAATCTACTTTAGTCCAGTTCTTAAGGTATAATGTTTCAGTGCTAGAAAACACTGCCTCTTAATATTAATTTTGTGTTGCTTGGATACTTACAGTATGAGGGCTCCAAACGATTGTATAATTTGATTTGAACAAGTGAAAGTATCAACTTTCAAAACAATGTGTATTTCCTCTCTCCCAGTACTTTCTGCGTTCCTTTTCCAGAAACACTATATATGGAACATCTTCTAAAATCTATGTTTACAACTGCTGTTAGCACAAGACTCCAGGGCAATCAGGTAATATGACAGGTTTGAATGTTCACTCTTTTATCTTTGCACATTTTCTGATAAGATGAAATAAAATGCCTTGAAATGTGCCCAACATTTCATCGTTGCGGCTAATTCAATCAAACTCCCTAAACTATTTCAATCATAGACCAGCATCAGGTAGCATAAAACTGTAAAATTCACAACCGGTAATTTGTAAAATCTAGATCAGGGGTGTCACACTCAATTTCATTGAGGGCCGCAACAGGGTTGTGTTTGACCTCAGGGGACCAAATGTGGGCATGGTCAGGGTGGGCATGGTCAGCTCAATGTCACTTGTGTCAGCCCTCTGCCAGTGGGCCCCATTTTTGACCACAATGGCCTTCTGCAGTCCTGTGCCAGTGAAAATGGAACTCGGGGAACTATGGTTCCCCCCTCCAGCTTTTTTTTCCACTGGCAGAGGGCTGCAGGAGGCCATTGCAGCTGAAAATGGAGCCTTGGGGGGCTGCACGTGGGCTTCCTGAGGTCCATTTTTGCCGGCAGAGGCACCAGGGGTGGTTCTTTGCTGTTTTCAGGGTGACCCCACGAGCCAGATCTAAGCACCCCGTGAGAGCCACAGGCCTTGAGTTTGACACCACTGATCTAGATGGTAAAATATAGCAAAAGATAGACACAAACACACACACACACACACACACACACACACAACTAAAGTATTAGCATTACTATTGCTAATATCAGCAATTACTAAATATCAATACTAAAACTATATGGAAGAAAGATGATTCAACATAGAATATAAAACGGTGTAAACATGAATAAATGCATGAAATAACTGAAAAAAAAGAAGAAAGCTATGATTATAATAAGCAATCTGAGCTGTAAAAAACATAAAACTTAGCATTATGAGCACAGAACTATGCAAATTATAGCCGAGCTTAGCTTAAAGAAATATTAACTATATATCATAGATGGAATGGAAAGCAAACTCAGCATTTCTGCTTTCATCCAGTTTCCTGCTTTAATATTACTATTTCTTTAGCTTTTCTCTGCATTGCATCTACCAGTTTAAATGTCTGTTTACACCATTGATAAGCGCATAATGGGAGAATAAAGACTGCAGCCATATAACTAATGTTTTGTTGTTTCATTGCCAGATTTATATCCCAGATCCCCAGTTTAAACTACCCATCATAGCATCTTCTCCTCTACCTTTGCCCATTAAAGCAACCCTATGAGATAGTTTGGGAGGAGAGATAGTGACTGGCTTATTTTTATGAACTTTATGGTTGTGCCTGAACCGCTCAGGTCCTGCTTAGTTCAAAATCTTATTTCACAAGATGTACTTATGGTTTATGTATAACCAATCTGTTTTTCTTACTCTTCAGGCAAACAAGTGGTTTGGGCAATAAAATCCAGGGAATCTTATTGTTGTATATTTATTATATTCTGCCTATTCTGTTCAGAACTGCTGCAGGAATTGGGTTGATCTAGTCTAGCGAAAAGAAGAACTAGGGGTAACATGATAGCACTGTTCCAATATTTGAGGGGCTGCCATCAAGAAGTGGGGGATTCAACCTGTTTTCCAAAGAACCAGAAAGCAAGACAAGTAGCAATGGATGGAAACTGAACAAAGAGAGAAACAACCTAAAATGCAGGGAGCTGGACTAGAAGGCCTCCAAAGTGCCTTCCAACTCTGTTGTTTTGTTTGTTCTGTTCTGTTCTGTTCTGTTCTGTTGTAATGTAAGCATAAAATTGCTGCTGGTTTCATTCTCCAATCCTATCGCATACTGGTTAGAGTTATACTGGATTCCACTTACAAAAAACTGAGATACTGGTGTTTTCTCCTTGCATGATTCTGCCACTTCATTTTTATATCCATATTATAAGTATTATAAAATCTGCATTGTACTAAATGCTAGTATAATATGCAATATAGCCCCAAATGGGCGCAATATTTCTGTTTTTAAACAGTTGACATTCAAACTGCCTCTCACCAATGGTCTCAAAGTATGCAGCAGTGCTATATTTTTCGAGATTTGGCTTTTTCTTCTTTTGCCTAAATGGATTATTGATGAGCTGTTGGCTATAGGATGACTACATCATTTGGAGGCTTCATAGAATTGCTGTAATGAACCATGTGCATTGCATATTAGACCTTGTAATGTCCGATGTCCATGGTTCATTAGAACAATTTTGTGTGGACATAGCCCTCCCACGCCTGTGTGATGCAAATTTACCATACTTAGTGTCTTTTTCAAAAATTATTGGTCTTTCTCAACATCAGCAGTTTTAAAATGGGTGGATTTCAACTCCCAGAATTCCAAGCTGGCATGTCTGGGAGTTGAAGTTCATACATCTTAAGGTTGCTGAAGTTGAGAACTGTTCTATATAAAGCAGGGGTTTAATGTCTGCTTAAGAGAAGTCTGCTTGCAAATATTTATTTCTAAATCATCCTTGTATAACTGAAATTAGAATGGTTAATAATCCACATTTCTGAGGGCAAATACCTATAGCTGTATGGGCTACAGTGCCTCTGAAACATCATGTTAGCTTGGTTTCTGGCTGATGAGATCATTCATACAGGACTATGGGATCTTTGAAACAGCAAGGATATAAATATGAAGGTAGTATAGGATGACATATTATAATATGGCAGAATGGAAACTAAATCATTTGAACATGCCAGCTACAGAACTAATTTATCTTCTTGCTTAAATAATCTTAGCAGGTTTAGCAGGGTTTCAGACTTTCCTTTCAGCAGTGGTTTCCTTCTCTTCCTCCTCCTCTCCTCCTCTGGAACAAATCATTTGCTGTTCTTTAAAACACGGCCTAACTCAACTTCTCCTGAAGAAACATGTTCTAACAGTATTATAAATAGGAACTTGCAGTTCTGCAAGAGATCCAATCTAGAACTAAGGAGAAATTTCCTAACAGTGAGAATAATTCATCAATGGAACAGCTTGCCTTCAGGAGTTGTGGGTGCTCCATCACTGGATGCTTTTAAGAAGAGATTGGACATCCATTTGTCTGAAATGATATAGAGTTTCCCACTCAAGCAGGGGACTGGGATAGAAGACTTCCAATAGTTCCTTCTAACTATGACGATGATTATAATGATATGCATCTCAGGGGAGTAGTAAGTAATGACAGGCAGGTAGGCAGATAGGCAGACAGACAGACTGACTGACTGACTGTATTTATTTATTTATTGGTTTTCCCAACTCCAGTGGGCTCTTGGGAATTCAGTGATAGATTGGTTGATGATAGACTGATAGACGGTAGATGACAGAGAGAAAAGTTCTGAGGTTCTCATTTTGGGTGGGGGGAAATAACACAATGCCTTTTATAAAAGTGCCAAAAACATATCTAATTTTATATTACTTCCTCCTTACCAAATCTCCTCCTTTCTAGAACTTTGTATTCTAGTCCTTCAAAAAATTTACAAATGACTCCTACTATCTGCTACAGAAAATAAAATACTACAATGGTTGTGTTACAGGTTTTGAAGTCAATTTGCATGCTGTCCTTGTTAAAAAAAAAACATATTGGGGATTTGGGATCTAACCAGCTAATCCACTTAAGACTTATTTAATTATCTCGGTGCTCTGTTTTATAAATCTCCATGAACTACTTATACAAAACTGATACCTTCTCATTGCCCAGCACAGTATAACACCTGCATACAATTTAATCAAGAGGAAAATTAATGCAAAACATAGCAAGAAAAATTACACTGCCTATATGGTAGCAATTTTCTCCATTCACAGTTAATAATGTGATATAGATGAATGGCATCTTACATAATAAAATTCTAGTTCCATTATGTTTCTAGGGGAAACATGTGGAAGAAAAGTTTTAAGACTGTCTGTATCATTTCATCTGAAAAGTCCACCTGCCTCAAGCATGATTGCACTATAGAAACTTGATAACCAGCTCACTATTTTATAAAACATTTGAAGTCTCTGGAACAAATGCAAGAATTTTTGAGATGAATGGATACATCAGCCTTTAATTAGAATGGTAATTCATAAATGCCATATACTTTCCATTAAGAAAACAAGTTGATATCTATCTAAGCAACACAATACTAAATGTATCCAAGTTTCATTTGAATGAATGGACTGAAAAGTTTCATAATTTTCGCTATTTAATTTGAATCTATGATTGTAGACTATGATGTGCAGGATCTCCTGCTTTCTATGCTTCTTTAGCTGTCTGTCTAAGTCCGAGATACTGTATGGTCCCCACTTAGGTAGGGATTTTCTCATCATCATCACAGGAAACAGGAAAAGACACAAAACTGCAAGCTATTACTGAAAAGGCACGTGGGTTTTTAATGTTTTGAGGCCTTTTCATCATATTGGTGGGAAAAAGTCTAACTTGTAATAAAATGTAATGAGTAACTAAATAATTATTTTGATGTTGCCTGTCTTTCAATACTGTTCTGAACACCTTTCTAACTTTAGCTCTACTAATGTAGTGCTCTCTTCAACTGTAGTAGGTCTACTGCCTGTACTCAAAACAACACCATAGGGCATTGCACACCAGAATAACTAGACACAAGGACATTTTTTTCCTGAATGCCATCACTCTGCTTAACAACTAATTCCCACAACCCTTTCAAATAATTTACTAAGACTGTATTACTATTATTCTTCTCTTCCCACTTATTAACTATAAACATGTTGCTTATATCTTTCAATTTATATTGTTTTTATTTGTTTCCTACTACAATTTGATAGTTTATTAGTAACCTTGACTATCACTAAGTCAAGTGATAGTAATTATTTATCCTTGATGAATGTATTTTATTCTCCTTATGTACTCTGAAAGCATATACACCAAAGACAAATTCCTTGTGTGTTCAATCACACTTGGCCAATAAAGAATCCTATCCTATCCTATCCTATCCTATCCTATCCTATCCTATCCTATCCTATCCTATCCTATCCTATCCCATCCCAGACCAGTCCAGTCCAGTCCAGTCCAGTCCAGTCCAGTCCAGTGTTGTGAGTTTGAATTTGCAGATATAAACTTGGAAAGTCTTTAAAAGCCACCCGAAACCATTTTTAGCACCAATAAAGAGTCAAAAGACATATTATTGTCCACCTAAACATCGAGATATAGTCTTTGCAAGTATATCAGCACCCCTCTCTCTCCATAAATGATTTCTATTCCCCATTAAACAAGTCATCATTTATTCCTTTCTTGTCTGCCGTGGTCTCTTTTCCCAAGATTTTCTTCTCCTCATGCTTCATGAACTGCTGCTTCTCACTGACATACACAAGTGTGGAAAAGACTGATCACTTGCTAGTGAACATTTATCATGTCATTGATTCATTGTGTGTCTGTTTTAGGTACTCCCCTTAACTAAGCATTAAATAGATGACTTCTGTATAATGGAGTTATCTTCTATCTGAATTCTCTGACCCATCTGTGAATGACAGCTTTGAAGGGCATCTAGTGTATGTTCAGTCAATGCAGTGCTTCATAAATTATACTAGCAGGCCTGAATCATTAGTAGGGGTGGAAGAAACCCCCAGAAGTTATTGGTAGTATTCATCCTGCTATAATTTGGCTCAAAAACAGCACTCCAAAGGGGTTTGTACTAATGGGTAGACTACAAAAAAGAATTATATTAGGAGTGATGCATTAAAGAAATGTTCATATCAGGGAAAGCTGTCTATCTTGATGATTTGTATATTTGTTTCAATTTGTAGGAAATTTGATGGTGTACCCTCAGAACAAAATGTGTGCCATATACTGAGTTTGTAGCTGTGTTTGTTCCAAAAGTAGTATCAAGCAGTTTGATTTTTATACACATTTCATTTTGGGGTGAGATTTTAGAAAACAAAGAACACCTGCCATTGTGCAACTGGTGGTAGCATCACTAATCAAATAGTTGCTGCATAATAAACACAATCGTTTCATGAGACAGATTAATTATTTTTCTGAGATAATACATTGTTTTATAAGCCATATAAAGCTGGAATGATATAGGAACAAAGGATAAATCACAAAATAGGATAATTAAATAAGATGGATATTGATTAATTGCCACCAAATAATATACTTCAAGCGATTGTTTTTAGAGAAGCAGAGAAAATGCATCTATAATGAATTACATGATTTTAGTCACTTGGTAAATAACTTCAATGACTGCACGGAGTTTATAAGCTCTCTGAAAGTGCATTTCTCCAAAAGCAGCTTATTGGAACATCATGGGTTTTCTAAGAGTGGTAAGTAAATCATTATTTTATTCTGTTTTATTCCTTTTTGAAATTGTTTTCATGGTTTAAAGAGTACTTAGTTCTTATTATGTTGTTCTAGAGTTCACATGTGCAATAGAATTATGACATACTATTAATCAGGGTTAAAAAAAAACACGCCTCATAGAAATCTAATTTAAGCCATGGATTTTAGCTTCAAAGTCTGTTGCTAGATGCTTTGAAACTTTTTAAAATGGATGTTGGCACCAGATCTATTTCCAATTAAGGACCCTTGAGGAAAAGAACAATTGGGGATTTTTTTTTTAAAGGAACTCAGATTTAGCTAACAGGAGCCAGAGATAGAAGTCCCTTTAGCATTCTGTGAAGGGTAATTTTGAGAGTGACAGATTATCTCTCGGCAAACTTGAAGATACCAAAACAATGCAGCACTACCTGGTAAAGATCATATAGAAGAGCATCTACTATATGATGCTCTAATAATGACCATGCTACTCATCTAAGAATTACCTTATTTCCGGCGTATAAGACGACTTTTTAACACAGCAAAATCTTTTCAAAAGTCGGGGGTCGTCTTATACGCCGGGTATAAGCCTACAATATCTACCTTGACAGACTGACGGAAGTGGTAAGAGCAGCTACTACTATAGCTAGTCATTGCTTGAGATTTCTAACCCGAATCTGAGTTGCCAGCACTGACTGATGACACTATGGGAGCACCAACAACATTAAGGGGAAGCTGTGCCTATCTCATCAAGGCTGCAAGCCGCTGAATGCTGGACCCAGTTGGTTACTGCGTGGAGCTTCCCCCGCTGTCGCAGGCATCCAGGTGGATATTACCAACGCTCCGACTTCCCCAGACAGCTGGCACTCGCCAGACCTTGGATGGCCAAGCGCTTGCCTGCTAATCAGGCAACTCAGTGGGATCGCCAGAGCTTGGACGGCCAAGCACCATGTAAAAGGGAAAAACTTCCGCTAGCGATCCCAGCTGAGTTGCCTGCTAGTCAGGCAACTCAGCTGGGATTGCCAGAGCTTGGACGGCCAAGCGCCGTGTAAAAGGGAAAAACTTTCCTTTTACACCATGCTGGCCATCCCAGCTGAGTTGTCTGCTAGTCAGGCAACTCAGCTGGGATCGCCAGAGCTTGGATGGCCAGCAGCATGTAAAAGGGAAAAATTCTCCTTTTACACAACGCTGGCGATCCCAGCTGCTAATTTTTGCCTGCTAATTGGTAGCAAAAATCCCCTCCCTCCAGCTTGCTTACCTTAGCTGTTAGCCGCAGCGCTTACCTTGCTTCACTTGCCTGCAATCCATTGCATCAGCAAGCAACTGAATCTCCCTGCCTGCAATCAAGCAGGCAGGGAGTTGTGGACTTCAACTCCCAGAATTTCTCAGCCAGCAAAGCAAAGCTGGCTGAGAAATTCTGGGAGTTCAAGTTTACAAGCCTTAAAGTTGCCAAGGTTGGAGACCCCTGCTCTATTGGGTAAGTTTTTTCCCTCCTTTGGGAGCTTTAAAAAAAATAGTTAATTGGTTTTTTTTTTAGTTGTTCTTTTTTAGACCTAGCCGTTTAAAGGCTAGGTCTAAGTTTTAGGCTAGGAAGTTTTAAATTTAGCTTTCATATAAAAATAAAAATAAAATAATATTTATGCAGCTTTCTGAGATTTAGTGTGTTTCTGTAGTGTTTCACTCTAACTACACAAACGCACAAAATCTCACAAAGCTGTATGTGGAATTTTGTGTGTATAAAGTGTGAAAGTTGGGTTTTTGGGCTTTTTGTGGCTGTGTGAGGTTCCTGCTTGTTGCAGGGGCCATTTTGGGTCTAGCACAGCTGCTTTTACATTGTGGGTGAGCCAGTTGATGTTTTTTAATTTTTATTTGGTGTGCGTTGGAAGAGGGGTCATCGTCTACGGCGAGTATAGCCCAAACCCTATATTTTTACAGGAAAAGTAGAGGGTCGTCTTATACGCCCAGTCGTCTTATACGCTGGAAAATATGGTAGTAGGGCCTAATTCAGGCAGCGCAAGGGAGTTGGCGCCCTCCAATTCCAAAGGGATACATGAGAAATAGTTTGGACATTTGTCATTCTAAGAATTGGGCTCTGAGTGCTTCCTCTAACCTCAGTCCTCCATTCAAGGATCCTTTCAGAGGTCAGAAATTCTGCCAGATACCAACTCACACGTTAGCCTGAGAAGTTAAATCACTAATTAATTCACTGGATTAAAGTGTCAGACTCAGTATAGAACTAGAAATTACAGCAGAGTAGGGAGTTTAGCTGCAAACAGCAGCACTGTATTTCTCTTTGCTCTCTTCTCCTTAACATTTAGTGATATTTAACATGTGATGTGACATTATCACTACTTTTCAAGTTTTCCTGCTCAATTTTATTTTTTAGGCTGTTATGTATTGGCAGGTAAAGGAAGCTCTCAGTATGACAGAACAATGCCATACAGAGAGTATTCTTTTGTAGGAATCCGTGACGGGAAAACGCTGCCATTTTTAGCAGAATTGGTATGACTCACTATATCCAATATTTCAAGTACATGACCCCAAATGTACCAAATTAAATGTGGTGAGGCAATTTTACCAACTGGGTAATGTAATATTTTACCATTAGAAAAACATACTAAAACAGGAATGCCAGACTGCAAGCTTTATTATACTTTAGGGCAGTATGTAGGTGGCGAGGTGGCACAGTGGTTAGAGTGCTGTACTGCAGCTACTTCAGCTGACTGCTAGTTCGGCAGATCAGCGGATCAAATCTCAACGGCTCAAGGTTGACTTAGCCTTCCATTTTTCCGAGGTGGCTAAAATGAGGACCCAGACTGTTGGGGCCAATATGCTATTTAGTATACTGTCTTTGTTGTAAGCTGCCCAGAGTCCTGGGAGAGTGGACGGCATAGAAATACGAATAATAAATAAATAAATAAATATTGGATAAAAGTGAATTTTGGGTAACAAAATATAAACTCATTACTCAATTAGGGACATTTAAATTATCTTAAACTGTTTTACCTATATTGGGTTAAAAAAGAACTTTCTGATCAGTAATTTTGATAACGATGGGAAAAAAATTGGGAAGCACGGCTTTAGGATCTCAAAACCATGTTTTGTATTTCCAGAACTGTGGAATCTCCAGAACTGTGGAATCTCCAGAGTTCCAATTTGGTATTCTTGCCCATACTAACCCATTGCACATTTTATTTATTTACAGTTGCTGACCTCTCTGAACAACAACAAAATGCTCATTTTTAAGTGCATTTCCCAAAGAAACAGTGAATTCCTGCCTCAGGCCTACTGTACAAACAACGACGTTCATTTGATGAATGTCTGTCTTACTCACCATGTCATGGATAAAGATAACCTTTAGTCAAACTTGACTACTGATAATTGTGTTTATTAAGTAGTTATCAGGGGCTCTTCCAGGATTTTTTTTTTTTAAATTCCTCAGTACAGATCCTGGATAATGATAGAAGTGGTAATGAAAGAAATACTAACCTTCTATCTGGAATAAACAGAGTTTTTCTCAATATTCAAAATGAAGAGTCCTTATAACAAAGATCAAGGATCAGGTATACTTTAAAGAAAAGGACTACACTTTAGCTATTGGTAAATGCTGTTCATTTTTTTCTTTACTTTAAATAGAGTCTGAAGTCTCCTTTTCTGTCTGATATGGATGCAACATAAGGAGGTTCAGCATGATGGCAGTAACCACTTTCGAATGTCAGTGAGCAAACCTAACTCATTCACAGATGACAAGAGCTGGACACTGTGGTCTGCTCTGTCAAACTCTAGATAGGCTGTTTTGGCAACGTCAGTCAAAAGCTTGTCAACAAGAAGCCCCTAGTCACGCATCTGTGGAATCATCTTGAATTTCACTTTGAAGTGGAACCCCTTATGGCTTCATGAGGCACATTTATATTCCTTCTAGATAATACTGCATTGCCTTCATTTGTTTCACCGCTAATCGCTACCGACATTTCTATGTAGTGCTAAATTTGGATGGACTCAGTTGGTAATACTAAATTGGTGGCCATGAATACCTAGCAAAGAATACAAGCAGTAACCCACCTTGATTTTCTTTCTCTGTCAACAAGTTGTTGAAGGGATTAGCAGTATGCAAAAGTCCTTTCTGAGAGTAAATACTTGATTAGGTGGTCATACTGCTCACAACATTTGCCCTGCGGAGTTAAAATAAGAGACAAACCACTGCTGGGAAATGTCCTATAAGTTCATGGATGATTTTATTGCCAATGAAAAAAAAATGAGAATGGAATGACTCATTTGCCTTTCAAGTTGCCTTTTATTTTATTTTTATTTATGTATTTTGTCAATCACGTATTTGATAACAGATACAAGTGTAAACATAATTATAAATACATCAAATGGATACAAATAAAAGAAAACATTAGGACAGGGACGGTAGGCACACTGGTGCGCTTAAGCATGCCCCTTAAAGACCTCTTAGGAATGGGGTGAGGTCTACAGTAGACAGCCTAAGGTTAAAGTTTTGGGGGTTTGGGGAAGAAACCACAGGGTCAGGTAGTGCATTCCAGGCATTGACAACTCTTACTGAAGTCATATTTTCTGCAATCTAGTTTGGATCGGTTTACCATGAGTTTGTATCTATTGTGTGCTCTTATACTGTTTTGGTTGAAGCTGAAGTATTCATTGACTGGTAGGACAGTGTAGTAGAGGATTTTATGTACTATGCTTAAGTCAGACCGAAGACGATGAAGTTCTAAATTGTCTAAGCCCAAAATTTGGAGTAGATGGCATAAGGTCTTTTGTTTCAAGCAGAGGAATGGAGGACTCTTCTCATGAAATATCTCTGGACTCGTTTGATTGTATTAAAGTCTAATATGCAGTGCAGGTTTCAGACAGATGAGCTGTATTCAAGAATTGGTCTGGCAAAAGTTTTGTATGCCCTTCTTTGCAGTTCAATATTACTGGAGAAGAAGCTATGCAAGATTAGGTTAACAGCTCTTGATGCCTTTTTAGCAACACTGTTACAATGAGCTCTGGCATTTGATCATTTGAGATGAGTACTCCAAGGTCTTTCACAGAGTGAGGGTTATCTGTTAGGTAATATCTGTCCAGCTTGTATTTTGTGTTCTGATTTTTTTTTTTTTTTTGCCAATGTGTAAGGCAGACCATTTGTTGGTTGAAACTTGGAGTTACCAATTGTTTGACCATTCTGACACATAGTTGAGATCCTTTTGTAGAGTAGCAGCATTGTCAATGGTGTTAAATAGTTTTACACCATCAGCAAAGAGAATGCAGTTGATTATAATATGATCTCAAAGATCATTTATGTAAAGTATAAAGAGTGTGGGTCCTAAAACACTATCTTGGAGGACATCACTGTTAACAGGTGATTTACCTGGTTCTGTTCTCATAGATTTGATTTCTTTGAGTGATTCAGCATCTTGGTTTTCCTTCAGAAGCTCAAATAGTCCCAGCAGAAAAAAAGACTACTCACCTTGCTTTGGGTAAAGTCAAAAGTGGAAGAGTCTTTTGTGGTGGATTCTTAGATAGAAGCAGAACACAAAATGGAGCTGGAGTCCCAGGAGGTGCCTGTGAAAACACAATGACCCACAGTGGCAGAGGAGTAATTTCCAATGCTACTATTGAGAATGCAGCAACAGATTTTAGGGCATTAGCTGAACCGTCCCTCTGGGTCTTCTGGAAAGAAAACTCTGAAAAGAGTTTCTGAAATACAAGGCATGATAAAAAGAAGGAGCAGAGATTACATGTTGCTTCGAAGTAATGGTGAGGGAGGGGTAAGAGAAATGGATCCAAAGGTGTCAATTTTATGTCAGAACAGGATAGACAAAACCCATTCATATACAGTATATCTTGAGTCTCAGGGCACATCTTTCTTTGAACAAGAAATCCTCTGGCGTATCTCATGATAGATACATTTAGAAACATTTAGAAAACAAGAAGATAATATTTGCCAGTTGAGTATATTTTGTTTCTCATTCAACATTATTGACTGTGGCTTCTCTTATCTGATTGTTTCCTGGGCAGCATCTCTTCCAAAATCCTCCGTACATTTCATTAGAAGATCTAAGAATCAGGGGTGAAATCCAGCAGGTTTTCTGGATCTGACTGGTTCTGGAGAACCGGTAGCAGAAATTTTGAGTAGTTTGGAGAACTGGCAAATACCACCTCTGGCTGGCCCCAGAGTGGGGTGGGAATGGGGATTTTGCAGTATCCTTCCCCCAGGAGTGGGGTGGGAATGGGGATTTTGCAATATCTTTCCCCCAGGAGCGGGGTGGGAATGGGGATTTTGCAGTATCCTTCCCCTGCCACAGCCACCAAACCAAACCACACCACACCACGCCCACCAAGCCACGCCCACAGAACCGGTAGTAAAAAAAATTGGATTTCACCAGTGCTAAGAATGGACCCCCCCCCCCAGAAAACATACCTTTGATTGCCTGATAGATGACTTTGTGCACAAAACATTTTCCACATGTCTAATATTAGTTATTGAAAAGACAACATATTTTCATCTCTCCCTTCTGTCTCTGGTGACCTTTGTTTTTTTTCTGATCAAATAAAACTGGGGCTGATCAGTTATGAATCATTGTCCTTGTTTGATTTCCCCGCTTTTGAAGTTTGCCTCTCGTGTTGAAGCACATTGCAAATCGTAGACTTAAGAAAGAGGCATGGTGGTGCAGTGATTATAATACAGTACGATATGATCATATGTGTGTAAATATTATTATAATTCAAACAACCGTATAATATAGGATGGTGAACCATAGAAATAGAACCTATGTAAATATGAATGTTATGGATGATATCGATACCGATATTGAAAGGCTGTAATGAGTGAAAATTTGTGTTTTGTTTTTTAATGTTGAAAATGTTTAATAAAAAGTTATTTTTTTATATAAAAAAAGAATGCAGTACTGCAGGCTACGACTGCGTGCTGCAGTTTGGCAGTTCAATTCAGATAGGCTCAAAGTTGACTCAGCCTTCCATCCTTCCGAGGTGGGTAAATGAGGACCCAGATTGTTGGGGGCAATATGCTGCGTCTGTTAACTGCTTAGAGAAGGCTGTAAAAGCACTGTGAAGCAGTATATAAGACTAAGTGCTATTGCTATTGCTATTGCTGTGCTTGAAGATATTGAAACTACCCACATATAAAAAAGGTGTATTATGGTACTTTGGAAAATAGTCTGAAACGTACTGTCCATGGTTTAGAAAACATGGACAGATCCAGCAAAATGTTAAAGATTTTGTTTTCTATGGTGATACAGTAGGTCATTAGATATAGGGCCATCTGTTCTCAATGCAGGTTAGCACAGGACTGTTGAACTCCTGGCCCATGGGCCAGATGCATCATGTGCTGGCCACACCCACAGCTGGCTTAGCAAAGGGAAAAAAGTCCCAATATGTCACGTGATGCTGCCATGACAGCATGAGTTTGACACCCCTGGGTTAAATTGTTGTCAAAATATTTTTTTCCTCAGCTTTTTTCACCCAGGAACAGATTATGGTTGTCTTGCTCACCTTTTACTCCCAGCCATATTCCTTATATTATGGCTATTATATGGTTTATACTTCATTGCACCCATTCTTTCAAAACCGAACGTTGTACGTAAGATTATAAATTGCTTTTCTTGTTTGGTCAAGAACAAAGATCTATGTGTTATTGGCTTTATTCTAATTTTTAATTGAGAAAAAAATCACTTTAATTAAACAAAAGCCACTGCAAATTGGTTAATAGCCTGTCAGTCTTAATGGTGAAGTAAGTATGCTGAAGCTTACTTCAGAATACACAAGTGGATTTAAATTGCTGAGAACATTAAGACAATAGCCAGGTTTGAAGAACATTGGTACTTTAAAAATCAATAAAGAAAATAAAAAATAAATTTTCCATGAGTTCATGGAATGGAAAGCAGAGAAGTGGTCAAATATAATTTGAAAGATGGCATAGAAACGGGCATTTAAAGACCAGAAAAACCCACAAAATTCAATGGAGCTGCAAACCATGTCAGTGTAAAATAATGATTGCAATAATGTGTGTGTGTGTGTGTGTGTGTGAGAGAGAGAGAGAGAGAGAGAGCGCAAGATGACAGTTGTGATCATGTGATCAAAGCCCAGCATCCTTTTAATCAACTTTTAACATTGAATGTTAATCATCACTACCTGTTTTTAAATTTTAGTTATCATTTTTATGTTTAACATTTTATTTGTGCACTATCCCGAGTTCCTCTGGGAGGGAGGTGAGCAGTTTCAAGACAGACAGATGGACGGGAAGGAAGATAACTAACAGATTATGAGAACACAAATGAGAAGTCAGATGAGGAAGACACGAACTAATTGCAATGAACATTCAATTTTGCAACCACTAAGATTGTAGGCCGAGCAGGTACAAAAATAGCCAAGGAAATGTTTGAAGCCTGAGAAACAGGCCCCTTGTCAGTCAGTTGTGCTGATTTACTATAAGTTTATCAGACACTTACGAGCCGAGGACTTGGCAGCGCAAGGAAACAACAGCCAATGACTAAATAACCAGCCATCAACACTCAATCAACAGCCAAAAAGCCACAGAAAAAGGCACCACATAAATACTATGCACAGAATAGTCCAAAGTACACTTTCTGGGAGAGAGAAGTTCCCTGAGGATGGACTCCTGCATGAGTCCAAAGGCTCAGAAGACTAAACCTCTGAGCATGGTAACCAACCGGGACCAGATCCTAGGACATGTATATTTGTCTTCCTTCATGAGTTTTAAGATTTGATAAATAAGTAAATAAATAAATCCTTATAATAAATATTAGCATTAATATTATTAGGGATGTGGTGGCTCAGTGGCTAAGATGCTGAGCTTGTCGATCGAAAGGTTGGCAGTTCAACAGTTCGAATCCCTAGTGCCACATAATGGGGTGAGCTCCCGTTACTTGTCCCAGCTTCTGCCAACCTAGCAGTTCAAAAGCACGTAAAAAATGCAAATAGAAAAATAGGGGCCACCTTTGGTGGAAAGGTAACAGTGTTCCATGTACCTTTGGCATTTAGTCATGTTGGCCACATGACCACAGAGATGTCTTAGGACAGCACTGGCTCTTTGGCTTTGAAACAGAGATGAGCACCACTCCCTAGAGTCAGGATTGACTAGCATATATGTGTGAGGGGAACCTTTACCTTTAGGACTCTACTTGCAAGGAGTCCCTGTGTGAATACATAGAACATAGAATAATTAGGTTAGAAGGGAGTTTAATGCTTAGAGCTACTCCAAACACTGCTTAAGCAAGGGATCATAAACAATTCCAGACAAATGATTGTCCAATATCTTCTTGAAAATCTCCAGTGATAGAGCACCCATACCTTCTGGAAGTAAAGCATTCCACTGATTAAGTGTTCTCACTGTTAAGAAATTTCTCCACACCCTTGGATGATTAGAGGTGTGAGATTTCATGTAAAATGATCCAGATCAAGCCTGAGACGTGAAAACTTTCTGGAGAGATTTTGGATCAGTCACTCTTCCTCTGTTTAAGATCTTATCATGGGGGGAAATACCAGCGATGGGGAAATGCTAGATATGCCATTTGGAGGAATGCTGGGAAAGAAATTTAAGAAGGAAGAAAGGGAGGGAGGGAGGGAGGGAGGGAGGGAGGAAGGAAGGAAGGAAGGAAGGAAGGAAGGAAGGAAGGAAGGAAGGAAGGAAGGAAGGAAGGAAGGAAGGAAGGAAGGGTCTTTCTTTCCCTGGAACCAGAATGCTTCAAATGTTCTTTATTAACATTCCAGAAATGCCCGTTTCTATCAAATTTGCCCCTTTCTCCATATCTCCGTTCTTTTGTAGATTGTACCTTGCCTGCTCTTTTGACAGAAAATTTGAGAGCAATGAACAAAACTTTCCTTAATAGTGCAGCTCATTCTGATAAAAGGCCTCTCTTCTCTGAAGTCCAAAACTTTCATTTGTAAATTTTTTTTCAGTCTGAATTGCTAAAATAGAATGTTATAGACATATATAAAATAAATGATGCAATCTCTCTTATTGGGAGCATTGTAAAAGGGGAAAAGTACGCTCACCTTTGCTCCATATCACTATAATAAATCACTTAGTTTTTTAAGAGTGAAATCTCCCATCATTTTATACATATAGGTATAAAATTTATTATGTTTAAAGAAGATTCCTTTAATTGTCTACTTCATATCCCTTGGCTCCTGGATCTGATTGTCCTGCACACTAAATTAGATGCTTTAGTTAAGAAGAATAATGGGGCATGTGCTGAATTCTTTGTAATAACCCTGTTTTAGAAACAGTCCCTGACCTTCTTAGCTCATACAAGACCTCCTTTCAGATGTTACCAGGCTGAGAGAGCCTATTATTACAGTCATCTTTTGGCAAGGACATTCAGTTTCAGGGGACAATACCGTCCTCAATTTAAGAGTCGCATATATCTATGCACAAGGGGATGATTCTTTCATTCCTGAAAAGTGTGTTCAGAAGTGTGCCACATTTCAAGTATTAGTGTGGGTTCCTCAGGCAAGTTTAGGTAAAGGTAAAGGTTCCCCTCGCACATATGTGCTAGTCATTCCTGACTCTAGGGGGCGGAGCTTATCTCCGTTTCAAAGCTGAAGAGCCAGCACTGTCCGAAGATGTCTCTGTGGTCATGTGGCCAGCATGACTAAACAGAACGCTGTTACCTTCCACCCAAGGTGGTCCCTATTTTTCTACTTCCATTTTTTACATGTTTTCGAACTGCTAGGTTGGCAGAAGCTGGGACAAGTAACGGGAGCTCACTCCATTACACGGCACTAGGGATTTGAACCACTGAACTGCCGACCTTTCAATTGACAAGATCAGCGTCTTAACCACTGAGCCACCACGTCCCATACCAAGCAGGTTTAGGAAGTCACAAATCATAGATAAGTGGGTAAATATAATGCATGCAGAAAGTATTCAGACCCCCTTCACTTTTATCAGTTTTGTACAGCTGCAGTCTGATTCTACAGATGTTGGAATTCATTTTTTCCCATTAATCTATACTCATTAATCTACACATTAATCTTTGTCATTAATAATGACAAAGTAAAAACAGAATTTTAGAAATGTCTGTAAATTTATTGAAGAAAAAACTGAAATACCACATTGGCATAAGTATTCAGACCTTTCACTCAGTACTTTGTTGAAGCATCTTTGGCAGCAATTACAGCCTCGAGTCTTTCTGGGTACGATGCAATAAGTTTGCATATCTGGATTGGGAGATTTTCTGCCATTCTTCCTCACAAATCCTCTCAACCTCAGTCAGGTTGGATGGTGACCATCGGTGGTCAGCCATTTTCAGGTTGCTCCAAAGATGTTCCATAGTGTTCAATCAGGGCTCTGGCTGGGCCACTCTAGGACATTCACAGTTGTCCCTAAGCCACTCCTGTGTTGTCTTGGCTATATGCTTAGGATTGTTGTCATGTTGGAAAGAGAACTTTTGGCCGAGTCTGAGCTGCCGAGCACTGTGGAACAGTTTTTCATCGAGTATATGCCTGTATTGTGCTCCATTCAGCTTTTCCTCAACACTGACCAGTCTCCCAATCCCTGATGCTAAAACACCTCCTCACAACATGATGTTGCCACCATCATGCTTCACTGTTGGGATACTATTGGGCAGATGATGAGTGGTTCCTAGTTTCCTCCAGATATAACATTTAGAATTGAGGCCAAACAGTTCAATCTTGATTTCTTCAGACCAGAGAATCTTGTTCCTCACAGTCTGGGAGTCCTTCAGGTGGTTTTTTTTTTCTTTTCAAACTCCAGGTGGGCTTTCATGTTATTTGCACTGAGGAGACACATCTGTCTAGCCATTCTGCTATAAAGCCCAGATCAGTAGATGGCTGATCTGGGCTTTTTTTTTTTCCCCTTTATGTTACAATTGTGCACATACATATTTTAGGCAGGAATTTGTATTGTGATTCATGACACACATTCTCTCACTTGTCCCTCTTTGGATCTCCTGTAGAAGGCTCTGTGTGTAAAGGAGGACTTTTGCTGCTTTTCACCATCAAATTCTCAGTTTCATGAGTGAGGAAGGGGTTTATTTCAAGAAGCCTTATATAGCCCTTCTATATAACATTCTATATGTTATACCATTGCTATCTTCATGTTATATTTTCTGCCTTAAGAGAAAATACAAGTGCATTCTGGGAGTTTTTAATATTGGAAAAGTATCTTAAAACAAGAAAGAAGAAGGAAGTAGAAACTAAGAGTGACAATTGGTTCAATATGGACAGGCAAATTTGATGAAAATAAACTAGTTTCTGTGGAATACTGGATTCTTAGACATATGATTTCTTGAATTAGATAGATTTCTAAAAAGTTGGTCCCTATGCACAATGTAGTACAACCCTTCCCTTCCCTTCCCTCCCCTCCTTTGTAGCTCCAGTACATAGCAAAACAAGTTGGAATGAGAAAAAACAGAAAGATATTTATGAGCATAACTGAAGAGAAGAATTTATTGTTGTTAGTCTTATTTGTTTTTTTTAAATAGCCAAAAGCTAAGACCTTAGCAAATGTCAAAAATACTATTTTATTCATGTCATATGTAGCATTTATTAGATACATAGATACTTTGTATAGTTTTGCAATTGCTGTATAGTAATAAGTGCATTCCTTTTTAATAGAAAAAGATACACAAGTTCAATTTCAGAAACTAGCATTTGGATGAAGCAGAAGGATACTCAACTGGGTATTTTTAAACCAAGTACTAGTTATAAGTGGGGGTGGGGGAAGAATCCCTTTCTCTTTCCTAATTTAATTAGCAAAATGAAGCAGCTGTTGATTTATGAATAGGCCCTTGTGATTCAGTAGCTTGGATATAGATTAGATAAACTGACCTCTGATTTCATTGAAATCAATGGGACAAGTGAATCATGATAACCCGAGCCTCATTGATTTTGAGGGGAAGGAAATACAACTCGCTTAATCTGGAGTCAGCCCAATAGCTGACGCAACCACATTCTTTGTTTATGGTATAGTGTGAAATGTAACTGATGTTTGATGTTGAGATTGGCTTCTATTGTTCGGATAATGATTTGTCTGTAAGCCATACTGATATAACTAATTAGCTCACTTGCTATTCATAGAAAGCAAATGGATATCTATCCATTGTTTTCTTAAAGTGTTTTTAGTAAAGGATCTCTTTGACTTTATTCACCCAGAGTTTGGTGAGTGGATGGCATACAAATCTCTGTAAAGGAAATGCTTAAAAAGGATCCAACCTTTTATTATATTGATTTGTATTTTTCCTTGCTAGCCTAATGACACTCAAAGCAGCCTTTAGTGATGCTTACACATCTGTTGCCAAAATGTCTTACTTCCAAGGTGGTCTGCTAGATTAGGACGAACATTTTAATGTTCCTTCCTTTATTCGGCCTGGCTGAGTTAATTTCTAACCTACAGCAGGACGTGCAGTATAGTGACAGCCAAACTGTTGAGTACAAAGTCAGCTGAAAAGCAACCCATACTATCCCCTGATTTTTCATTGAGATGTCCTAGAATCTCTTGGGTGTGTCTAGACAACCAGGGATAGCCAGATACAGTGATGACCAGTTTCAGACAAGTTTATGTGCAACTTTGCTTCTCTTCCTCCCTAATTAATTATTTGGCTTTTGCTTGGTCAACTAGGATTGAACTAGGTGTCAGCTCTGCCATCTTCACTATGCATTACTAAGCTTGCTGGCATCCTGCCATAAATGGAAGGAGGGGGCAGAGGAAGTTAGGGAAGTTATGCAGGTGGTGTGAAGAAGGGTGTGTGTGTGTGGGGGGGGGGGGTAAGTAGGACGTTGACAGGAACCAGAGGTTCTAAACAGTCAGATTCCATTACCTGGGAAAGAATGCAAAACCTCTCCAAGATGCGTCTACAATCAAAGCAGTCCCCAAAACGGGATTCCATTATACACTGATATATAGAAAGGAGGGCTACAAGCAAGGGGAAAATTTTGTATCTTTGCATGGGAATATTCAGACCTTGTTTTGCTGCAACCACTAATCCTTAGTAAAAGAACCCACCACTTCAACTAAATGGAGTCAAGAGTCTTTCTTTTCCAGGGACACAACTGAGGCATGTCTGACACTAGGTTTGCACTCCAATTTTTTTTTTTCCTCAAAGAAAAAGGGTGAAAAATGCAAGAGAGTTGGAGGCAAAGGTTCTACTTTCAGAGTTCATTATTATCTAGAATCGTATTAAAAATAATAATAAATAACCAGAGATGGCAGGTTTACTTAGCCTCCAGGCATCCTATTAGCAACTTCCATATCACCATATTCACAGAATAATCTGCAACCAGGGCGTCCACAGGAAAGCCTAAAAAGTCAGGAGGCTGCCACACCCTTTATTTATGTGTATGTATATGAAAAGGGGGTTTTATGCCATAGTTGCAGCCATTAGCTCGACTGTTATAAAGCTCTCTTGCCAAATTAAGTTTCTCTGAATCAATAAAGAAGCGTTCAGATACCTGATTTTTCTAGCCTTAGTTTTAATTATTAAGCACTTTTGAGAAAGGAAAAGAAGAAGGGAGAAAGACAAAAAAGAGTGCAAAATTTAGATTGCCTAAACAGGTAATTTACAAGCACAGTAGAATTGAACAGTATTCTCCCCTTCCCATGCACTCCTCATCCCTGAGATCTGTTTGGCCCCTGGTAGTTTGTAGGTTCACCTATCTTTCGATTAGTTCTTCTATGTCTTTTAATTCGGTGGTTTTCTCAAATAGTTATTTTCTCTCTCACTGAAAGTTTAGCAGTTGAGTAAGTGAGAATATGTGAGAACATTTTTAATACTGAAATGATTCTTGGCCTTAGATTTTAACTGGCTAGTGTTTTTTAGCCTGGCTAGGTGGCATAGTGGCTACAGCACTGAGCTTGTTGATCAGGAAGGTCGGCAGTTCAGCGGTTCAAAGCAGGGGGTTGGACTAGATGACCTCCAAGGTCCCTTCCAACTCTGTTACTGTTACTGTTATTATTATTACCTAATATTGATCCATTTGATAATTTCATTATCATTTCAAATTATCCATCTGATAATTTCAAATGGAAATGCTGAATTGGATTCTGGAGGGGGTACTCTCTATATGTGGCTCCAGATAAATATATGCAATAATTCTCTTACTTTAAAATGTGATGAAGCAGTCTCAGTTTGACTCCTTATTTTGCAGTGTTGCTGAATGGCCACAGCATCTGCCTGAAATATTATCAATAGGCAAACAAATTGGAACGATTAGCAGCTGCAGACATCCATATATAAAAGAAAATATATAATTACAAAGTATAGTTATATTGAGTTTTAATTATATCTTGTATCTATACATTTAGCATAACCTAGATATTATATCATAAAAAAACTGAATCAAGTGCATTTTGATTTCAGCACTGCAATGGTGGGGTGGGACAGTGGAGCTGATTTAATTTAATTTAATTAATTCTCCATTGCTGCATTATTTTCTACATATAAGGGCTACAAACACTGAGGATCCATTGCGTTCAAAATTACAGCATTTTAGGAGCCATTTGTATGACAGCGGTGTCATTTGCTGAATTCATCTCTCTTCTGTTTTATTCACATTTTGCGCAGAGATGTGTGTTAATTTATAGTTATCACTTCATGAAATTAATATCATATTCATGGATAATTTGATCTCAGAATTCAACTCTGATTTGAATAGTAACTCTGTAAAGATCAATGGTCCACAGAGACGCTTTGTGTAGATTGAACAATAACTGGTGTTCTTTGCCCTCTTGAGAGACTGGGAATAGGCCGAAGTCTGATTGGATCATTAATTAATGAGAACTCTGTGTTAATTCAGGATTCTTAACTGATTTTATCATGTACCCAAATTACTTGCATTTCCCTTGATTTGTAGCTGCACTGCATAATACTTAAATACTCATGTGATTGTAAACGTACAAGATGACACTAAATGGTTCTGTTATAATCACTGAGACTTAATTCTAAGGATATATCAGGGGTGGGATTCAGCTGGTTCAGACTGGTTCAGGTGAACTGGATATTAATTTTAATCTGGTTCGCCGAACTGGTAGTTGCAAGGGAGGCTGACCCCTCCCACCCCTCCCAGGAGTTTCTACGCAGCCCGGTTTTGGATGCCAGGTAAATGCAGGGCCCTCTGGGAGGGCTAAAAACAGACCTACCAGAAGTACTGGAAGTCCGGAAATGGGCTCATTTCCAGCCACCAGAGGGCCTCTGAAGCCTGGGTGAGGTCGTTTTCACACCCCCAGAGGCTTGAGGAAATCCTCCAGAGCCTGGAGAAGGTGAAAACACCTTTCCCCTACTGTGGTGCAGGAAGCTGACTAGGCCATGCCTCCATGGCAACGCCCACCCAGCAACCGGACAGAGAGCCAGTTGCTAAAATTTTTCAATCCCACCCCTGCCATATATGTATTGGGCAATATAGAATTATTGATTGCAAGGTTTCTTAGTGTGATACTGTATCTTTAGGAGTGTTTTTGAAAAGTTTTACTGCATCCATATCTAATCACACATGGGTTATCAGATTATGGATATGGTTCATATTAGGCACATTAGATCAGGGAATGATGAACATATGATATGTGTTAAGTGTCAGGTATGAGATGTTGTATTACGACAATACAAAATTGCACATCCCTATGATGTAGTTCTTCCATTATCCATGATATGCTAAAGAATGAACCAAAACCAACTGGGAATAAAGTGAAGACTCTTATGGTGTCATGTCTCATTTTATGAAATTTTACAAAGTGTACACCTTAAAAAAGCAACAACTATTTTTGATGGTTCTGTTAACCAGGAAATCCATTATAAGCAACTCTCCAACTATCCATAAAATGCAAACTAGGCAGTGTCAAGGATTCAAATCTATAGATACCTCATGAAAAGATATAACAAAAAGTTAAATTCTCTTAGGGCTTATTTAGAAATTACTTAAACTTTACTGCCTTTAATTATCATATTTGTACCAATAAAATCCTGGTGCTTTGGCTAATTCCTGAACTGGGCACAACCCCCCCCCCCCCCACTGTAATATTTCCTAGTACCATTCAAAATATTTTTAGTTCGTCTCTAATGTAAATCCAAGAATTACAGAAGAAAGCGATAGTTGCTTGTTATAGAAATACCTTGAAGATTTCTGCAAACTGATGTGTGCTCTGCAAAGTTATACTTTGAATTTGGTGTCTTTCTGAAGCAAATGCCATTGTAACCAGCTGTCTGTGTGATATGAGGCACTGTAACCCCTCTAATGTAGGTTAATTAGTTCCATATCCTCTCTGTACAGTATCAATTTTGCAATGATAATATCTCCACAACCAACTGAAAATGCAGGTAACTTGCCAAAATTCATATAATCATAGATCCCAGTAAAGCTGAACTTACAGTTATTTTACTCATCCAATTATGTTTTTACTACAGATCAGCATCGACTCTGCAATCCTATAACGCAGTGGCCCCCAATGTTTTGGGCATCAGGAACCGGTTCCAGGGGTGAAATCCAGCAGGTTCTGACAGGTTCTGGAGAACCGGTAGCAGAAATTTTGAGCAGTTCAGAGAACCAATAGCGGAAATTTTGAGTAGTTCGGAGAACCGGCAAATACCACCTGTGGCTGGCCCCAGAATAGGGTGGGAATGGAGATTTTGCAATATCCTTTTCCCAGGAATGGGGAGGGAATGTGGATTTTGCATTATCCTTCCTCTGGAGTTGGATAGAAATGGAGATTTTGCAGTACCTTTTCCCTGCCATGCCCACCAAGCCACACCCACCAAGCCACTCCCACAGAACTGGCAGTAAAAAAAATTGGATTTCACCACTGACCGGTTCCATAGAGGGAGGTTTTTCCACAGACCAGAGAGGGTGTGGTTTCATATTCTGCCCGCATCCCATGAATTTATTTGTTTGCGTGGCCCAGTTTCTGGAATGCCATGCCCAATGCCAATCCACGGACTGGGGTTTGAGGACTCCTGCTATAACACAGTCGATGATTTCCTTGAATTCCTCTGAATCTATCAATCTCTATAATGCAATTATATTTTCTTTGCCTTTGTCAGGAGAGATTGACATTACTTCTGTGCTACAAAAAAGGAATAGAGGAAAAAAAAACACCTTGAAATTTATTTTTTCCCCAAAAAGGATGCAGGAACTAACTTCTGCTTTTCTAAAGAATTACGCAAGCAAGGAGATAAAGTGAATCAGTTTACACGCTGCCATTTCGTAATGTGTCAACCTGTACAATGTTCATACTTTATTTCTTTGCTAGTGCAGGTAGAGTATGTTATGCAATGTGAATGATAATAAATGTTATAAAAGTCATTTATCCTAGAAAAAATAGCTGATGAAAGGGAGCTCATAAAAACAGTAAATCTTCAGGCATAACTGGAGAAATGATGAAATATTGATGTTGCTATGAAGGGACTCTGTGACTTAGCTTCTGTCCAAAGACTATCTTTGTACTTGATAATTGGAAGAATGCCAGTATTGTTCCTGTTTATAAAGAGAAAGGTAGCATGAGGGATTGCAAAAAAGAAGAAGATTGGTATGTTTTATGCCTGGAGTGTTGAAATAGAATTCTGACTGGAAAAATAGAGAGGGAACAGAGAGTAAGATTTGGGGACGTGCATTGCAGGGTTTCTTGGCCAGCTCTTTGCTCTCCCAGAGATCATTCAGAGCCATATGAGTTTCAGAAAGAATATTAATTGCTAACAAATAATTATGTTTGTTAAATTAGATAAAGCATATGATAAAATTTATAGATTTGAGCTACAGAATGTTTTGTAGAAGTATTGAGCTGAAGGTAGACCGCTAAATGTGGTAACTGGTGTACGAAAGAAGCAAATTATGCATGAAAATAAGTAGAATACTTTGTGACTGAATCAATTCAGGACAGTGTTTACAATAGATATGTATGATGCGTAATGTATTTATAAGTGAATGCATTAGAAATGTTAGTGACATGTTAAAGGTTTGTTCTTTTAGGATAGAAATATAAATACAGTTTCAAACGGCATGGCAGACACTGCCATACTGTTGGTTAAGAACCCAACAATTTGCAGCAAAAATTTTATAGCTTGCATAAAGTGACGAAGAGGCCAAAATAGTTGTGCTTGACAGGGAAAATGGCACAAACAACTTCAGGTTGCATATGAGTCGCATGTTGTGACCCAGGCTCACTTAGTCATTACAAGACACAATTAGTCCCAAATAATGCTATTTTATTATAACAGCTGAGAATTACTTCATTCCCAGTTTAGTCCAAATTAATTCCAAAAAAAGTCCTTCAGAAAAAGTCCTTCAGGCTTATCACAAACCTTTATCTTCTTTGGCACCCTGCTGAAGGCCTTTCTTGGCAAAGCCCCACAAAGTTCAGAAACAAGATATGCTGACTAGAAACAGATTTAACAATGTTGCTTTCCTACAAAGAGCCCAAGAGCCTTTGCTGCTCATTTAAGCCTTATGAGAGGGGCCAATCATCTCCTGGTCTTATTCCCGAGTTGTCCCTTTTGCTTTAGCTGCTCTTGCCTTCTGGCAGTTCTGTGCCTGCATGCACTAGGAACAGGCTCCTCCTGTTCTTCTGCCTCTCTGCTGTCCGACTCTGGAGGCTCCGGACTCTGACATCACTCCCACATGGCCCTGGCCCCATCTCTGCCTCTGACGCAGAGCCCTTGTCTGGGCATTCCCCAGACTTCAGGACTTTGCCCATGGTCCTCCCCTGCCTCCTCATTGTACAACTCCACTGCCAGTTCCAGGCTGCTGTTGGACCACAACATCGCATAAAACTAGAGCAAATAAAGGAATTTGCAGAATGTTGATTAATGATGGAAAAATAGATGGAAACTTTTTAAGAGATAAAAATGCTGATATAGATGGGTAGTGAATGCAGTGTGTTGTGAAGAATAAATGTTTATCTCAATAAATTAAAAACTTGTGTACAAGCGTATATTTCTCTCCTCTTTGTTATGCAGAAGTGAGAATAATTTGAACACAGTGTTTCCCATGCAAGGGTGCAACTGCATCATTTGCACTATTCCAGACTTGCACAAAAGTCATCGTCGTGGTGTGTTGCACACACTGCTAGGGCTGCCTCCCCTTCTTTCACGGTGTTTACATCACTGATATGTAGTCATTAGACTTTCTGTGCAAAGAAAAATACATTTCTTCATGGCTCCAAATATAGCAAAGGGAACAAGCCAAATACAATAGAAAGCAATTTGGCAATTTTCTATCATGTTGTCCCATGGACTTCTGTTTTACAAAAGGAAATAAATTAGATATTTTCCATCAATGGGATAATTTTTGATGCTGATAAGAGCAAACCAGCAATTCTTTGTATACAAGTCCCTTCCCTCAATTATTGACTATTCACTGTTACTGCTGAGCTCATGAATATACAGAATCTCTGCTTAATGTATTTCAGGCTTGGTCTTGCAGAGCTGATGTGAATTATCCTTTGACTTTCATTCTCCTGACTCGCATGGGCTAAAACCAGCACATTCTGGTGTATTTATAATGTATTCATGGGAAGCAAGTCTTAATAGAAACAATTTCCTCTTCTAATCTAGGATACTAAATTTAGATCCACGCTTGACCTTCATAATATATGAAGGAAAGAAGTTGTACTAAGAACAAAATAGTTGCTTTAACATGAATAAAAAGTCAACTTTTTTTTTGGCACAGGACAAATAAATATAGTTATTTTTGTATTGCTTTTTAGGGGATTTAGGATAAAAGGCTATTTTAGTATAAAATATCTATTTGAATTTTTTTCTTGGAAATATGGAATTTCTTGATTTTAGCTGCCACTATTTGATTGGAGAAACTCAAATACGTTGGCCACCTAATGAGAAGGAAGGACTCACTGGAGAAGATGCCTAATGCTGGGAAAGATTGAGGGCAAAAGAAGAAGGGGATGGCAGGGAACGAGGTGGCTGGATGGAGTCACTGAAGCAGTCAGCATGAGCTTAAATGGTCTCCGGGGGATGGTAGAGGACAGGAAGGCCTGGAAGAACATTGTCCATGGGGTCGAGATGGATCGGACATGACTTCACAACTAACAACAACAAAATTTGATTGGAACTATGATGATAATATCACATGCATCATTGTATCATGCCAATAATGCCAATTATGACCTTTGCATCGCATAATTATGTCATAATAGACATATGTCACCTGCTCCCCTTTCCCTTTGTCAACATCCATGGTTACCATCTTCTTTTCCTATTTCCTTTTGTAAAAACTTATATTTTCCAACACCAATCCTAATAATAATAGAGGGAAGAGATCCAGAAAAGAGTTGGTTACTGTGCAAACCTCACTACTTCCTTCAAATTAAGTAACCATAATACCCAAAATTATCTGTGCTCCATGTTAATCTTGTATATTATTAAGATATAATGAACATAGAATGTAGAGTAACCAAGTGGGAAGGGACTTCGGAGGTCTTCTAATTCAACCCCCTGCTCAAGCAGGAAACTCCATACCCATGATGGCAAATCTATGGCACGCGTGCCACAGATGGCACGTGCAGCCATATCTGTGGACATGCGAGCATTGCCCTAGCTTAGCTCCAATGTGCATGTGCGCACCGGCCAGCTGATTTTCGGCCCTTCCATGTCCATTGGAAGTCAGGAAATGGGCTGTTTCTGGCCTCCAGGGGGTCTCGGGGAGGGAGGTGAAGCTGTTTTCATCCTCCCAGGCTCCAAGAAAGCCTCTGGAGCCTCTGGAGGGTGAACAACGGGCCTACTGGGCCCACTGTGCCATCATGTGCCAAAAGTGGGAGGACTGCATTGAATTATGGGTGTGGGCACACACACACACGTGACCCCCCTGTGTTCCCCCCACTTTTGGCACACGATGGCAAAAAGGTTAGCCATCACTGCTCTATACCATTTCAGAAAATGGCTATTCAATGCCTTCTTAAAAGGCTCCAGTGATGGGTCAACCACAACTTCTGAAGGTAAGCCATTTCACTAGTTAATCACTCACTCACTCACTCACTCACTCACTCACTCACTCACTCACTCACTCAGAATAGAGCTGGAAGATCTTCTTGTCCAACTCTCTGCTCAAGCATGAAACCCTATACTATTTCAGATAGGTGGCTGTCCAATCTTTTCTTAAAAATCTCCAGTAATGAAGCACCTACAACTTCTGAAAGCAAGCTGTTCAATTGGTTAATTGTTCTCACTGTCAGGAAATTTCTCCTTAGTCCTAGGTTGCTTCTCTCCTTGATTAGTTTCCAGCCATTGTTTCTTGTCTTGCCTCCTAGTGTTTTGAAAAATAAGTTGACCCCCTCATCTTTATGGTAACTCCTCAAATATTGGAACATTGCTATCATGTCTCCCCTAGTCCTTCTTTTCACTAAGTTAGACATACCCAGTTCCTGCAACTGTTCTTCATATGTTTTAGCCTTCAATCCCCAATAATCTTTGTTGCTCTTCTTTGCACTCTTTCCAGAGTGCAAACATTTTTCTTTATATTGTGACCAAAACTGGATACAATATTCCAACTGTGGCCTTACAAAGGCTTTGTAAAGAGGTACTAATACATAATAGTAGTAGAAATTGCAGCTTCCTGTAAGCACCTGTTGGGTGGCAGAATCAGGAATGGGGGGTAGGAAAGAGGCCTAATTGCTTGTTGGATGGCAGAATCAGGAATGCGATTCTTGAAGGAAAATGTGATGACAATTTTACATGGGCATGGCTTAAGATGGGAACCATCAAAAAAGAATCAGGTTTAATATTCAATGCTCAAGAACAAGCACTACAAACTAATGCCGTTAAAGCAAAGATACAAAATCCACCAACAATCTAAACTGTCAACTTTGCAACAACAAAGTTGAAACTGTTTCACATTTAATATGTGAATGCAGCAAAATCACACAAGCTGATTACAAAGCTAGACATGACTGAATTGCAGGAGATGCAAGAGCTGAAGAAAAAGAACTGGAAAAAATCATGAAATATCGGGGCCTGGCCATCAAAACTACATGGCTATGGATGAAACATGTAACAGTGATATCCATTGTCATCGGGGCACTTGGTACCATGTCCAAGAATTTTACAAAACACTTCAAGAAATTGCAGCTTCCTGCAATAACAGCAGCAGAACTGCAAAAAACTGTGCTACTCGGAACTTCATATATTTTAAGAAGATACTTGGTTGATACCTAGGATGCTGGCAGCAACCCGTATCAGCCATGAGGACCAGTCAATGGTATTTGTGACACATTTTTAAATGTCCAGTTGACTGAGTTTCATTTTTAATGAATAAAAGACAATAATAATAATACTTAATACTTATGCTTAATAATAATAATGCAAGTCTTATAAACAAATTATTTAACTGGAACTGAAAATCAGAATTAGAAGAAAGAACTATAATAGGTGGCTTCAAAAGGCAATAAGACAGGGACTCTTAAAAGCATTTCGTCTCCTCCCAGTACCTTATAATTTAAAGTTTAATATAGAATTAAACCTAAACTAAAATGCAGCCATCATGAAACATTGCCTGAGCTGGGAAGCTACCAGTAGTAGAGTCAGTACTGGATAGACCTTAGATGGAAAACTATTGAATTGGGAAGTTGAAAAACATCAGAAGAAGCACTGCTTCAAAGAAATTACATAAATATACCTTTGCCGATAACAACACTAGGCCAAAAATTACAGCAGGTAATAGTACCTAGTGAGCCTTACTTGGTCTCAAAAACAAAAAGAAAAAAAAATCTGGGCCCTGATGTGTTCTCCTCAACATTTGAATTGGTAGTAATGTAGTAAGTAATAGTAATAAGTAATAAACAAACAAACAAACAAACAAACAAACAAATAATAAATAAATAAATAAATAAAGTTAAGTAAGTAAGTAAGTAAGTAAGTAAGTAAGTAAGTAAGTAAGTAAGTAAAAGTAGTAAATAATAGTAATAAGGTAGTAAGTAATGTCAATAAACCAATCAGATGAAAATCTTGTTTGCCTGTTTTAAGAGTTGCATTTCTCTGAAACAGCAGAGAACAGCTCTAGAACGGTGATGAATAATCTTTTTGCTATCGCATGCCAGGAGGGGGAGCAGGGGGGGTCACACACGTGCGTGCCCAGACTCATAATTCTATGAACCCTGCCCCCACGCATGCACATGCTCCTCACCCACTCCCCCCCCGCTCCTGGCATGTGATGGTCCGGTAGGCCCATTTTTCTCTTTCACCTGGTTCCAGAGCCTCTCTACGAGACTGGGGAGGGTGAAAACGGCCTTCCCCATCCCCCAGAGCCCCTCCAGATGCCAGAAATGGCCTGTTTCCCAACTTACGGTTGGACAGGAAGTGACTTTTTTGCTGTCTCCAGCCTCTACAGACTCCTAGAGAGGCCAGAAAGCATCAAATTTTCCAATATGCAAATCTCAGACATAATCTAGACAGAGATAACATAATTGTTGTAGTTTGATAACCTCATATTTAGATTATTGCCATTCTTCTTAGATGGGGATATATTCACATACAACACAGAACCAGATAGCTGAGAGGTCCTTAAGGCTGCATTCATAATACATGTGTACTAGCCAATGATTATCTACTGAGCCAGGTGGAAGATTTTTCTTCTCACAGCATGAGTTTAAGATGCTATATCAAATTTCATTGCTTTACAGTCTGTGTAACCACTGAAATTACAGGAAAGATCATCCTGCATATGTGAGACCCACAGTGGCTATCATTCATAAGCAGACTTGCTCTATGGTAAGTCAATGGAATATTCTTTTCCTTAAAATTCATGGGGTGTTTAGTATTGTATCTTTCAGAGCTTAACTTTTCACCCAGAATTTTCTTGAATTTATTTATTTAGATTTATATACCACCCTTCTCCTTGTGGACTCAGGGCGGTGAACAGCCAAATAAAAAGCAAATACACAAAAGTTAAAATTTCATAAAAAGAACAAATATAAATTAGCCAATAATTAATGAATGAATGAATGCTGAGTATTTAGCCTTTGTTTAGTCCCTTTCTACATCCACATATTATTGGTACTTTATATTATTTTTATCAATGCATTTGATATTTTTCACATCAGAATATATATGCTGCAAAAATAATAATCAACATTCATTAGAACATAGAGTAGAGAACAGGAAGCACTTCTAGTCTTACTTTTAATCTATTCCTTTAGAGGGACCTCTGGATGCATTAGATAAGGTTACTTTCAAGTATAGCTCCATTCCTGATGAGCTCATGAATACGCTCACATATTTGATCATGCAGAAGTATTTCTCATTATCTTCTTCTGGGATTTTTTTTTTCAACTAGAGTAAGATATTTCTAATGGGATGCGGTGGCTCAGTGGCTAAGATGCTGAGTTTGTCGATCAAAAGGTCGGCAGTTCAGCAGTTCAAATCCCTAGTGCTGTGTAACAGGGTGAGCTCCTGTTACTCACCCCAGCTTCTGCCAACCTAGCAGTTCGAAAGCACGTAAAAAATGCAAGTAGAAAAATAGGGACCACCTTTGGTGGGAAAGTAGCAGTGTTCCCTGCTCCTTTGCCGTTTAGTCATGCCAGCCACATGACCACGAAGACATGTTCGGACAGCGCTGGCTCTTCGGCTTTGAAACAGAGTTGAGCACTACCCCCTAGAGTTGGGAACGAGTAGCACATATGTGCGAGGGGATTATCTTTTAATAATAAAGTTAAATATCTTTAACTTTAAGATATTTCTATAAAGCTTATATTATAAATACTAATTCTTGCTTAATTTTTTCAGAGCAGCCATTGTTGGCTAGGACTTGTTTCCTAGTTAGTCTTGGATGAATGACAACACTAGTAAAAGAAGGAATTTTTTTTTAAAAAAAGGATATGAGAAAAAGAAAATAAACATCAGAAGGAAAAATAACAGCAACATAAAAAAACATAATTCTTGCTAGAAGGCTACCACACCAAAAGGTCGGTGCAGGTACCTCTAGGAATGTTTATACATACATACAAGATTTTTCTTATAACAGTAACAGAGTTGGAAGGGACCTTGGAGGTCATCTAATCCAACCCCCTACTCATGCAGGAGACCTATACTAGGGATTTGAACTGCTGAACTGCCAACCTTTCTGATCAACAAGCTCAGTGTCTTAGCCACTGAGCCACCCAGCCAGGCTATATTCTTGTTCCCCTTGATTGTTCCTTTTGCGACTAATTGCACAATTGCAAATAATTGTGACTATTTCAGAATCTCATGCTGAGAGATATCAGAAGAGGTGATTCAAAGGGGAGCAAATGGCAAAATCAGTGTCTCAATGGTGTGATGCAAGCCTGCCCCCAACTTTGTGCAAGTGTCCAACATGTACACATCAAAGGGGTAGGAACTTATGTTAAAATTGCTGTGATGCTCCTTGAGTAATTTTGACAAAAATGATAATTCCTGCAGAAATCTTTGCTTGCTGATATATGACTGGGTAAAATATTATGTCTTCAGTCATTATTTATAAATGCATATTTTTTCAGATTGATAATATGTGTTTGTTAAACACTGATCATGCCAGACAAACCTTATTGACAAAGTGACTGAATTAGTGGATCAGGCAACTACTACAGGCTTAGTTTACTTAGATTTCAGTTAAGCAATCTCCTCCTTGGTAAGGCAGAACAATGTGAGTTAGACAGTACTACTACCAGATGGATTTACAACTGGCTGATCATGTGGTACACCCATGTGTACCAAGGTGGGTTCTACTTATCTTTACTACTGGTTCACAACAGGAGCGTGTGTGTGCACTTGCTTCACTCACTCATGCTTCTGCACATGCACAGAAGTTTCTGCGCATACACAGATCATCCATGATGATGTCCAGGTGGGTGGGCAGAGTCTCCCACCGCTTTTACTACTAGTTCGCAAGAACCGGACCGAAATGGGAGCAACCCACCACTGGTGTGTACTCCTCAGTGGAGGAAAGTAAGCAGTGGAATACCCCAAGGTTCTGTCTTAGGCCCAGTACTTTTCAACATTTTCAGAAATGTTCTAGATGAGGGAACTGAAGGGGCACTTATCAAGTTTGTATGTGACAGTACGTTGGGGAATAGCCAACACTTTAGAAGAGAGAATCAAGATCTAGAAGAATCTTGACGGACTGGAACATTTGAGTCCTAACCAACAAAATGCAATTTAGTGAGAAGAAAAGTAAGGTCGTACACTTAGGCAGGAATAACCAAATGCACAGATATAGAATTGGTGGTACCTGGTACAACTCTAATGACTGTGACCAAGGTTCCCTAGTGGGCAACCACTTATGTAGGAGCCAGCCAAAACAAACAAACAAAAAACCGAATGCAGGCCTAGGCTGCATCAACAGAGGAATAGTATCAAAATCACATGAAGTGATAATACCAGTGGTGAAATCCAAATTACTTTACTATCAGTTCTGTGGGCATGGTGGGGTTTGGTAGGCGTGGCTTGGTGGGTGTGGCAGGGGAAGGATACTCCATTCCCACCCCACTCTGGGGCCAGCCAGAGGTGGTATTTGCTGATTCTCCAAACTACTCAAAATTTCTGCTACCAGTTCTCCAAACTGCTCACAATTTCCGCTTCAGAATCTGTCAGAACCTGCTGGATTTCACCCCTGGATAGTACCATTTTATATTGCAGAAGTAAGACCACATTTGAAATACTATATCCAGTTCTGGTCACCATGATACAAAAAAGATGTTGAGATTCTAGAAAGAGTGCAAAGAAGAGCAACAAAGATGATTAGTCTATTGAAGGAAAAGATTGGAGTGACAATTATATTTCAAATAGATTTTATTTCAAGTATATTTTAGGTTTGCCTTTCTAGAAACATTGCTCTTTGTCACGTCAGCATAGAGAAGCAGCAGCAAAGGCAGAGATGAGTAAATAATGTTGATCACTGAATTAGTAGATTCATTGATGGAAATGCACAATTCCTCCTTTTAATAATGGAGATCAAGAGTGTTTAACAAGTTGGTGTTACATGCAAGCAGAGTGAGTTTAATTATCATCTAGCTGAATCCCATGAGAGACATGAATTGATTTAATTAGCAGAGTATAATTTTGTAACTTTAGAGCTGTTGCTCAGTTTTGCTGCATAATTGGCTGATTCTTTGAAAGATTCCATTCTACATACATTTATCCCAGTGGTAAAATCCAATTTTTTTTTTACTACCGGTTCTGAGGGCATGGTTTGGTGGGCATGGTGTGGCTTGGTGGGCATGGTGTGGCTTGAAGGATACTGCAAAATCCCTATTCCCTCCCCACTCCTGGGGAAAGGATATGGCAAAATCTCCATTCCCACCCAACTCTGGGGCCAGCCAGAGGTGAAATTTGCTAGTTCTTTGAACTACTCAAAATTTCCGCTTATCGGTTCTCCAAACTGTTCAAAATTTCTGCTGCCTGTTCTCCAGAACCTGTCAGAACCTGCCGGATTTCACCCCTGATTTATCCTCTGTCCTCGGAAACAAATAAACAAACAAAAGATAGGTTTAGGTGCTGAAGTCTAACCAGGCTTGTGCCATCAAGCTATTTCTGATACTCTTCTTAAAAGGAAATTAAGGACCTCAAAGTAACACTTTATTATCCCTTTTTCAGGAGGCAACTGGACTTCTTTGTTTTTCTTTGAAGATGTTTCACTTCTCATCTAAGAGTTTTCTTCAGCTCTGATTGGGTGGTGGGGAAGGGAAGAATTTATGTTCCTTACAGACAGCTGGTCATTTGCCTCCTTTTAGAGGGTCATTGAAGCACTTGGAGGTTTATCTGTGTCCTCAGGATCACCTGAATAGTGCAAATGGATACTGAGCTTTCTTAATTGCAGAATGTGTTCTGTCCTGTCTCCCTTCAGTGTTGAAGACAAGTGCAGGTTGTTGGGGATGAGTCTGTGTTGCCTGCATTTCAAACTGAAGCACAAATGGTTCCTGTAGTCTTCAATTTTTTTGGGAATATGTTCATACTCCTGTAGGAAGTTAGCACCCACCCCTCTCCTGGAAGAGTGAAATATTTTTGGGAAATGTTGAAGAGGCAGAATGTTGTATTTTCCTGGATGAGAAATGGATAAGCATACTTTGAAACAGCTCCCATCTTTCTGCCCCCACCCTTTGTCAATAGGCCATTAAGGCCTGGGCCAGTCTATTCTACACAACAAAGATCTACCTCCTTCAGGCAGAGCCATAGTAGGAATTGCCAAATATCCAACAAGATAGGATTAGCCCTCTACACAATAGCAGCAGAAACTCACCACATGTGACCTGGGAAGCACATGTGACCATCAGACAGCAAGGCTAGGTAAGATCCCCACCCCCTGGGAGTCTGACAACCAATCAGGATACTCTTTCTGGGCCCCAGGAAGTTCAAAGCCAGAGAGAGCATAAAACCCGAAAACTCGCTGTATCCTGCCCCTTTTTCTGTTCAGGAACTCAAGCCATGTGATCCTGTCCACCATTAAACCATCTTTCCAAGCAGTCTCCATGTCTCCAGTGTCTTTGTCCCCACTTGGAGCAGAACCTACAAGGATGTTTCTTACAACACTCCCACAACATTCGAAAGGTGTTCATCCCAAAGTATATAGCTAAATGTCTATGGAGATTCTCAGTCATCCAAGTCATGGTGTCCCAAAGGTGCTTTTTCAGGAGGCAACTGGACTTTCTTGTGTTTTTTGAAGATGTTTCGCTTCTCATCCAAGAAGCTTCTTCAACCCCACCATCCAGTCAGAGCTTAAGAAGCTTCTTGGATGCGAAGTGAAACATTTTCAAAGAAAAACCAGAAAGTTCAGTTGCCTCTTGAACAAAGCACCTTCGGGACTAGCTAAGATATCCTGGTTGGTTTTCATGGCTCAGACATGACTAGAAAGTCTCCCACTTTCTATCCTGGGGACTTAACCACTAGACAAACTGGCTACCTTTCCTTTCTTTCTCCATCTTCCAAGAAAAATAAGAAAGTCCAGTTGCCTCCTTAGAAAGCTCCTTTGGGACATCATGACTGGGATGACTGAGAATCTCCATAGACATTTAACACGTCATTATGTACATTATGCTTTTCAGAGGGGCTGGCAAAACAAACAACTTTCTTATAATAACTTATAACAACTTTCTTACATAATATCATGCATATAAAAGACGGCTAAAGCATAGAAGATGACGTTAAAGTTGATGTAATGTATTCCCTAAGAATGTAGTACTTACTTAAGTCATAACTGAAAAATAGCAAGTGGGTGTGGTAAGGAGTGTTAGAAGAATTATCCTTCTGGGTTCAGCTCCAAGTGGGGAAAACGACACTGGAAACATGGAGACTGCTTGGAAAGATGGTTTAATAGTGGACAGGATCACATGGTTTGAGTTCCTGAACAGAAAAGGGCAGAGATGCTGAGCGTGCCTTGGTTTTATGCCCTCTCTGGCTTGGAAGTTCCTGGGGCCCAGGAAGAGTATCCTGATTGGTTGCTGGCAGAGATTATAGGTAGCCTTTTAGGTTGTCTGTGTACCAAGTTGAAACTTGGTGGGTGGTATAATAAAGGGCAATTAAATGGCTCTGCCTGAAGGAGGTAGATCTTTGTTATGTAGAATAGACTGGCTCAGGCTTTAATGGCCCATTAACAAAAGTGGGGGGCTGAGTTTCTGCTTCTCTGAGTTTCTGCTTCTCTTTTAGGAAAAATATTCTGCCATTTTAGTATATGCTAAAATATTTCATTTTTCTAGGAGAGGGGTGAGTGCTAACTTCCTACAGGAGCTCCAGGGATGAGCTTGGAGTTAGCACCTGGAAACTGTTAGGACCACAGCTGATCCAGACAAAGCATGTATTATGTCCAGAGAGTTGGGAAAGTATTAGAAATAGACTGACTTCTTCAAATTCCATGGGTTATAAAAGGAAGAGAAAATGTAAGCAGAATTGGAAAATTATGCTGTTATAGTTCTAGCATCTGCAATATAAGATGGCTTCCCATTCTGGTCTGTTTGTTAACACTGATAGTGTGTTTGTTTCTATATACATTTCAAAGTATTCAACTCATGGCCCAGGACACAGACAATTATGAGTCTGAAGAAGCTGTTCCTTCATATGTACAATTTCTCCCCCCCCCCTTCATACACTTGTTGATATTTCCAAAGAAAATGGAACAAATTTGGAGACTATCACACACTTTTATATTTGCTGCTGTGTCTATTTAATTATGATTTTAGAACAGTAACATATAATCAGTAATATATCATATAGTAACACAGAGAGGAATAGTTAAGGGACTTGGCAATCATAAATATTGAGGGAAAATATGGTAAAAGTTTTTCAGTCTGCAAAATGTAAAGCAATTTACTTTTTAACCCAACAACAACCCAACATCAGGCTAATTAATAAAGAAATCAATTTACTGTAATCGTACGTAAAGTATAAAAACAATTCTTGCCACTCACCCTAATCAATTTTAGTTTTAGAGTTGGAATTAGCTGTTCTCTGGTTGTGATATTTGACTAATTTAAAGGCTCCACGAAGAAGTTTAAATTCTATGTTAGAGAAATTGAAGAGGAAATGATAATATGGAGTGTAATATGCCACAGAAGCAATGATAATCTAGTAATGCAAATCAGGGTTTCATTTTCCAGAAGGCTGAAGAGGAGATTCACTTCACTTTAGGTTACAATAATGTGCTAAAGGGGGGAGGGGGGGGAGACAGGGAAAATTCCTTTGGATTATATATGACAGCATGCCTGAAAGTGAGTTCCTAAAAGGTATAAATAAGCACATGTTGATTTTCAACACTGTCATAGAGACAAAAAAAAAATATCCTTTTACTTAACAGCAGGATATGTAATCCCCAAAGATCTCTCCACAGTTAAAATTACCACTTGATTGCTTTTTGATAGCACACAGCATATGAAACTGATTATATATGTATAATCTCTTTTAGTGCATTTCAAACAATAAGCACGATTGGAAAAGAGAGGGGAGAAACATTAAACCCCAATATCCCAACAGATTACTTCTCATATTTCCAATACTTCGAATTTCTTTCTTTCTGCTTATTATATTCATCGTGCAACATATGCCCTGCCTTCCTCTCCACTTCCCTTGGCAGGCAGGTGATCAAATTCTAGTGTTCCTGCTTGCTAATTCTATAGATGCAATGTCTTATCTGTTCCAGGGGTGATATCCAGCAGGTTCTGGAGAACCGGTAGTGGAAATTTTAAGTAGTTCAGAGAACTGGTAGTAGAAATTTTGAGTAGTTCGGAAAACCGGCAAATACCACCTCTATGGAGATTTTGCAATATCCTACCCCCAGGAGTGGGGAGGGAATGGGGATTTTGCAGTATCTTTCCCCTGTCATGCCCACCAAGCCACACCCACCAAGCCATACCACGCCCACCAAACCACGCCCACAGAACCAGTAGTAAAAAAAATTGGATTTCACCTCTGGTCTGTTCCCAGCTAACTATAGAGCTAATGTAAGCAACTGTCCTGCTTCATGACTGAGCTGGTAATGTCGGGAACAAAATGTGTCTTCCTTTTGAAGAAGCTTGCATGCTGGACCCCACAGGAACTGTTCTCATCCACTCTCAAAGCCACATGATTAATAAAGAAAATGTTGTCTGAATCTGTGTGCATTCTTCCATTTTCATCCACTTTGCAACATTACATCAGAATGCCTGGGCTCAGCAGTCAAGAAGCCTAGCGTCCCTATGGTGAAAATAAATAAAGTCATGATGAAGCCACCTGCAGCAAGATAGTAAATTATTTGAATCCACCAGAGTGCTTACATTTTCAAACAGTTCTCAAAAGATAAATAATGAAGTTCTAGACTTGGGCAGTTCCATTTCTATTCCCCATGGAGTTTAGTGAAGCTAACTGGTTGTAGAGAAATAGGAAAAAAAGAAAGAAAGAAAGAAATCATTGAATTTTCTTGTTTTGAACACTGTGATATAGTATTATTTTAAATCAGGAATTACCAGTGCAAAGCTAAATGAGATTCATGCACATGATTTTTTCCCCTCTGTTGGATATGTATAAGGATTACTGCCTGCAATTTGTGCCAAGAAGGATATCTTCAAACACTAATTTGTTCCACTGAATTTCTTTGTTTTTATATGTGAATTAAAAGATAAGCTTAAATGTCCCCGCCTGTGTGTGTGTGTGTGTGTATACATACTTCATTCGTCATCTTCAGGCTGGTGTTCTTGGCTTCGTGCTTCCAGGAGCAATGTGAGATCAGAACCCAGCCAAGCTCCCACCCAATCAGCTCCCACCCCACTAGCAGTTAAAAGGAAGAGACAGCTGCGATCTCACATTGCTCCTGGAAGCAAGAAGCCGAGAACACCAGCCTGAAGATGACAAATGAGACTTTGTCGAAACGTCACCAAAACACTTCCAATTTTACGCGGGAGAAGACCCGAATAACCAAAGACCAAAGGGGTGAAATCCAGCAGGTTCTGACAGGTTCTGGAGAACTGGTAGTGGAAATTTTGAGTAGTTTGGAGAACCAGCAAATACCACCTCTGGCTGGCCCCAATATTTTGCAATATCCTTCCCCTGAAGTGGGTGGGAATGGAGATTTTGCAGTATCCTTCCCCTGCCACGCCCACAGAACTGGTAGTAAAAAAAGTTGAATTCTACCACTGACAGTATGTATACATACAGAGAGAGTAATATTTGATAAGATATGGTAGTGGACTGTTTTCTTTCTAAGGGGAACGAAGAACTAAGGACACATTTCTTGGCAGTAAGAACAATTAATCAATGGAAAGCTTGCCTCCTGGTATTGTGGGCACTCCATCCCACAATGGAGGTTTTTTTTAAAAAAGACTGGACACCCAGTTTTCCAGGATCGTATAAGGTCTTCTGCCTTGGATTGAGAGTTTGGACTATAAGATTTTTTGAGGCTCCTCCCTCACTTACGATTCTATGTTTCCATCCATATATTAAGTTTATGTAATTAAGAAAAAAAATATTGGAGCATATTTTTATTGTAAAACAAGACACCACTGAAGTATTAAATGACCTGGTTACACTGCCCTTATAACCTCAGAGGTAGACACCTTCAATACTCTATGACTTTGAAAACAATCTGGAAAGTATAGTCAGTCCAAAGAACAATTGTCCCTCTGTTAAATAGAGGTAACAGAGGTCGCTTCCGTAGTCCATTTGCTGCACAAATTACCAATTTATATCAAGGTCAATTTCAAAGTCTTGGTTGACATGTTTAAGCCCTCCCATCACTTGGCTCTTTGATAGCTAGTGGACTGTGTGTCCCATCAAGACCTGTCTTGCCTGAAGCAACAAATTACAGAGATGATATATAGGTAGTCATTCAGGTTTGAAGAAGACACGCTGTTGTGCAATTCATCTGTGGACATGAAAGTGGCTCTGCCGTCCCATCTGGACATGCTGAGCCTAGCACAATGGGGACACTGGAAGTCCACTTTTTCAAGGTGAAAAAGTGAGGGTGTTCTTCTTCAAAATCATAGTTTTCTATCAGTTTTTGGTGGCACCTGTTTTCAAAGCCTTTGCAGTCTTCATAGCACAGAGTTTGCAGCTGATTCTGTCAGCAGCCACAGCTTCTAGTTTCCTTGGTTGAATGTCACAGTGGTATAGAGTTTCTTTCATAGCATCTTTGTAGCCTTGTGCAGAGAACCTCTTCCCACTCTCCAGTATACTATAGAGAAACTGTCAAGGTTTACTGTGGTTGCCTATTCTGATGATGTCCTACCACCCATGGTGTCTAGATTCTGATAATCAAGGACCCAGTGCTGGTGATTTTGTGTGATCCAAGACCTCCAGAGACACTGTCTTTGCAATAAATACCAAGGATGGACTGGAGAACATGCTTATGAAATTTCTCCAGTTGTTTAATGTGTTGTCAGTACAGTGTCCAGGACTCACAAGTAACACCCCCAACAAAATCAAACTCCAAGGCTTGATTCCTCAAAGCTAATTTTTATTAGAGATGTCATATTGGCACATCTGGGAAAACCCGAATCTGAGAGCTTCTGGGTTTTCCTCACCCAAAAGAAATTCAAGTCCTTGCCCTTCACCCACATGTCCATCACACGAACCAATCAGGTATCCTCCAAAACAGAAGATACCTCCTCATTCTTCTCAGCACAGCTGTAGGGCACAACGGCCTTGATTTTCTAGAAAAAATGTTATTTTGACTACATATCATCTTCACTCCTCCCATTTTCCCACAGTAGAATTTGTGGCAGGCCTGAAGGCTCAAAGGTGAAAAGATGGCTTCCAGGTCTGATGCTCACATCTGTATAGGAGGGAAATGATAACAACTATAGATTTTCAGCTTTGTGGAAATATGAATGTTGTGATGATCAAGGACTCTAGCATTCAGCTGCCTCAGAGCCTGATTGGCTTTACTGATCCTGAAGTAAATTTAAACTATAGATAACTGTCATTGTCAAAAGTACACAGTCATTAGCAAAGAGGATTTCTTGAATGATTTGAATAGATGCAATTCATCCATGTATTCAAACAGCAAAGGTTGAAGAGAGAGCCACCCAGTCAGTACCTGATGTAATCCCTCCTTGAGACCCTGGACAACATGCAAACAAAGAACAGATTGAGCAGGACTGGAGTTAGCACACAACTCTGCTTCACCTCATTGGAAATGTCAAATGCAGCTGATGTATCTGCATTGTAAAGGAAGTGCCCTGTCATTACCTTATGGAATAGTTGAATCAACTTCATGAGCATCCATAACATCTTAGGATGGTCCAGAGAGCCTTCCTGTTTATAGTGCTAAGGCTGTATCAGGTCAACGAAGACAGAGTAAAAAGGCTTGTTCTCCTCAATGTACTTTTACTGGACTTCTCTCACAACAAATACCATATTTGCCATACTCTGTTCTAGCCAAAAGCCATAGTGTACCTCTGGGAGGTTCCTTTTTGAGACAGTGTGAAATCTATTCAAGAGACTGGACAAAAATCTTGCCTGAGGTGGACAGCAGTGACATACTGCCGTAGTTTCTGCAGTCTGGTTTGTTTTCCTTATTTTTATAGATGAGGACATCACAAAAGACATCAGACATCTCCTCTGTGAGCCAGATGTCTTCCAAGATGTCTTGAAATGCCTATAAGATCTTGGCTCCAATGCTTTGAAGAGCTAAGCAGGAATACTATCCAGCTCTGTTGTTTTATTTGAGTTCATCTGCAAGTTTGGTTTCTTGATTTCTATCGTTCCTATCACCCATCTCCTCCCACTTCTGACTGTATGACTGTAACTTTGTTGCTTGTATCCTTACAATGTATATTGATTGTTTCCTAGTATGATTTGATTGCTTATTTGTACCCTATGACCATGATGGTGAACCTATGGCACGGGTGCCACAGATGGCACGCGGAGCCATATTGGTGGGCACACAAGTGTTGCCCTAGCTCAGCTCCAGCGCACATGCATGCACCGGCCAGCTGATTTTCTGGCTTTCCGGTCCCACTGGAAGTCAGGAAACTGGCTGTTTCCGGCCTCCGGAAGGCCTCCAGGGGGATGAGGAAGGCTGTTTTTGCCCTGCCTACCAGGCCCACCATGCCATCACATGCCAAAAGCAGGGGGAAGTGGGGGGGGTCACATGCGCATGGGCGGGAGGGCCGGGTGAATTGAATTATGGATGTGGGCACATGCACCCGCAACCCCACCCACTCCTCCCGCTTTTGGCACGTGACGGCAAAAAGGTTAGCCATCACTGCCCTATGACAATCATTAAGTGTTGTACCTTATGATTCTTGACGAATGTATCTTGTCTTTTTATGTACACTGAGAGCATATGCACCAAAGACAAATTCCTTGTGTGTCCAATCACACTTGGCCAATAAAGAATTCTTCTCTTCTCTTCTCTTCTCTTCTCTTCTCTTCTCTTCTCTTCTCTTCTCTTCTCTTCTCTTCTCTTCTCTTCTCTTCTCTTCTCTTCTCTTCTCTTCTCTTCTCTTCTCTTCTCTTCCCTTCCCTTCCCTTCCCTTCCCTTCCCTTCCCTTCCCTTCCCTTCCCCTCCCCTCCCCTCCCCTCCCCACCCCTCCCCACTCCACTCCACTCCACTCCACTCCACTCCACTCCACTCCACTCCACTCCACTCTATTCTATTGATCTTATCAATAAAGGGAGGCAGTCTAGGGCATCTAAGACCTGCAGATGAAGAATCTTCTGTAAAATATCAGGGTCTATTGTGACTGGGTTGGAAAAATGTTCAGCTGAATGGTTTTTCAGTCCTTCCTGTTCTTTAGATCAGGCTCATCCCATCAGATGATAGCAAGGTGGACCATCCTTATTTAGATATTAACTGCTTTTATACACTGAAGAACTCTCTGGTGACATTTATATCCACCTAGTGTTCCACCTGCTCAGACTTCATCACCACTCAGCCTGCATTTCTTGCATTTTTGCTCTACTTTGGACAGCTGCTATTTAAAGGTATCTTTCTTTGAGACAGATGATGGATGATTCTGCCAGTCTGCAAAGGTTTTGGTTTTGGCCCGGAGGTCTGCTTCAATGGTCTTGTGGTTTTCATCAAACCAGTCTTCTTGCACTCAGGTTTTCAGTCTGAGTACGGTTGTTGCACTCTGCGCGATGACATCTTTAAGCTAGCTCCCCTTTTTCAGAACTGGTTTCTACGAACAGTAAATTGCTGGAAAGTTTTTCATCTTAGTAACGTTGAAATTGATCTGAGTCTTGCAGTCTGCCAGTGTTGAGAGATGTTCTGGCGAGCCTTGGGGGGTTTCCCATCAAGATCGCCTTGTCTGAAGGGATAAATTACGGACACTCACAATGGGATGAATTTAAAAATCAACTTTACTGCGTAGGTTTATCTCTGCATTTTTCTGCACATAGGGTATACATATTTAATGGTTATATAGCCTCTGCAGAAATATCTTGAGTATATAAAGACTGTAAAGTGGTATGAATGTGTTAAAGATGGGTCTCCTGGGCATGCTTCAATGAAGTCCAATGGAAAAAATAAATGTTCCTATCTCTTTAAAGCTTTTCCCCACTTTAATTATTTTAATGCAAAATACCATGTACAGGAAACCTTATAGATCTTTTAAATGGCCTATGCATAAATCCGACTGTAATAAATGTCATTGTATCTTGTTACAAACAACAACAAGCACAAGAAATTATTGCAGAAGTACAATGCTGTTTCTTATAGGAACATTCACCCATAGGTGAATTCTAAAATGTAAAATTTGGGAACCATTTTAAGGGAATTTAGATAGTATTGCTGCCACTTTGGCAAATATGTGAAGGATTCCTCTACGTGCTTTGGTTTAAATCACAATGCTTTCAGAAAACAAAACAGCACAGAGTAACAGAGTTGCAAGGGACCTTGGAGGTCTTCTAGTCCAACCCCTTGCTTAGGCAGGAAACCCTACACCACTTCATCTTGATTTCAATTAGAATCAAACTTGTGTTTTAACTTTCTAGTTTCAATTTACTTTTGAAGGGATCTAGAATCCAGGTGGCCTCCAAATTTGCCCTCTTCTCTACCCCCCCCTCCGACAATATACTAGAATCAATACCACTGGCTTTTAGTTCAATAAAGGTAAAGGTTCCCCTCACACATATGTGCTAGTCGTTCCCCATTCTAGGGGGCCGTGCTCATCTCCGTTTCAAAGCTGGAGAGCCAGCGCTGTCCGAAGACGTCTCCGTGGTCATGTGGCTGGCATGACTCAATGCCAAAGGTGCACGGAACACTGTTACCTTCCCACCAAAGGTGGTCCCTATTTTTTCTACTTGCACTTTTTACATGCTTTCAAACTGCTAGGTTGGCAGAAGCTGGGACAAGCAAGGGGAGCTCACTCCATTTCGTGGCAGTAGGGATTTGAACTGCTGAACTGCCGACCTTTCGATCGACAAGCTCAGGCGTCTTAGCCACTGAGCCGTTGCATCCCTTTATTCTATTGAATTTAGTTCAATAGAAGTACTTCAGTTCAGTAGAAGAATGCTATATACTGGGCACTCAGCTAAAACAATAGCAAGCAAGTTTGATAGATGGACAGCGACTAACATTTTTTATGCAGCATCTAGTAGGAGCTCAAGGTCAGTTTTCAGATTTGGCTCTTTGAGACATGAGTCAAGTTCATGCATAAGTGATGGAGACACATGGTGTCACAGCAGTGGGATTGTTGAAGCAGACTCACGGTAATGAGTTTGTCAGAAAAAGTCAAAGGTAGACACGATTTCAGACTATGTTCACTTTGCCTATGGGTTATGCCCTTGAGCTGGAATGCTCTTAGCACTATAATTGGTTGTATGGGAGACAATCAGGCTGCTTCAAGAAAATGCTAATGTTCTCTACTTAGATATGGGACGCTTGAAAAGGATGATCAATAATTTGATAAATAACGGCACATTAAGTTTTATATTGTCAATCTATGAATATTAGAAGACGTTTTACCTTATCTGGACTTAGAAATTTCAGAGATACTTTTTGAACACAAGTGCAAATTTAGAAACTATTTTGACACGGAGGGGTTTATTGTAAGCTCATTTTGCCTTAAGAATTCTGAATTATTTAATGGAGTAAGTTATATATCTCTGGCATGGTAGAAAAGATCCCCAGTAACTAGTTTGCATGAGGAAAAAGGCAGAAATAAAATTAAACCCTGACGAGGCTCTCTAGAGCAGCATTTGAGCGCCTCAGGTAATGATACCGAAGTGACATGAATATACTTTTTACAGATTATGTAACAGACATATTTGAGTACCCTAAAGTATCATTTTAGTCTGATCCTTGACATTCATAATGTTATAAATGTTCATGGCCTTTTCATGGTTTACATCTTTTTTTCCCAGTTTATGAAAATTGTTGGCTAATAAGTGGATGATACTTTCTTAATAAAAGAGAGAGAGAGAGAAGCAGTGGTGAAATTCAATTTTTTGGGGGGGGCATGGCTTGGTGGGCGTGGCTTGGTGGGCATGGTAGGGGAAGAATGCTGCAAAATCTCCATTCCCACCCCACTCCAGGGAAAGGATATTGGAAAATCTCCATTCCCTCACCACTCCAGGGGAAGGATACTGCAAAATCTCCATTCCTACTCCACTCCAGGGAAAGGATATTGGAAAATCTCCATTTCCTCCCCACTCCTGGGGGAAGGAAATTTCAAAATCTCCATTCCCACCCCACTCTCGGGACAGCCAGAGGTGGTATTTGCCAATTCTCCGGACTACTCAAAGTTTCCGCTACTAGTTCTCCAGAACCTGCAGGAACCTGCTGGATTTCACCCCTGGAGAGAAGGCCATCCAACTGAATACATCTTCAGCTTCAATGCTGAGACTTTCACATCTAGATAGTAACAGTAGCAGGCTTTGAAGGATAAGAGAAAGAGTAGAAAGAAAATAAAGTCTTAACTGTACCTTGAATAGCCAAATCACATTAATTTGGAAAGATAAATTTGGTTCAATGTTCCCATATTATTAATAGAGCTTGGTTTGTTTTGCAAATTCCATTTGATTGAGAGTTTGGAGCCATTCAGTTTCAAATTGAATCTCTAAATAAAGTATCCAGAATCCTAATAAATTCACCGTGCTTAAACTTGAACTATTGCCTTTTTTGTTTTTTACATAGAAAATCCTTTGCATTCAAGAGAATAGGTCATAGAGGAATGCGAGGGGTAATACTTTGTTTTATAGTCATGTCAAAGAGAACAAATATGAACTGGACATATAATGTTTCAGTTTGTACAGTTTCCAAGTTTAACAGAAAGAGAGCTTTGGAAGGGACTTTGGAGGTCTTCTAGTCCAACCCCCTGCTCAAACAAAAGACCTTATACCATTTCAGACAAGTGGTTGTCCAGTCTCTTCTGAAAAGCCTCCAGTAATGGAGCCCCACAACTTCTAAACGCAAGCTTTTCCACTGGTTGATTGTTCCTGCTGTCAGGAGATTTCTGCTTAGTACTAGGTTACTTCTCTCCTTGATTAGTTTCCATTTCACTTTGTTAGATAGGGCTCATTGTTCAAGTCTGTCAAGATCTAACTGGATCTTGAGGCTAACTTCTAGGGTGTTGGCTATTCCTGGCAGCTTGTTATCTTCTGCAAATTTGATGAGTTCCCCTTCTACTCTCTCTTCTATTCTCTTCATCATTGTTTATGAATATATTTAAGAGTTCTGGGCCTAAAATGGAACTTTGGGCTTACTTATTTCCATTTTTTTTTGAGGGAATTCTCATCAAAACTATATGTAAAAGCATTGTTATTTTCAGAAAGATTCAAAGTATTTTTTTTTTCATGGAAAGCATGTCTTAAAATAATGTACATTTTGGTGCATTTCTTAAAATCATTGCTTGCTTTGACAGAGAAACAAAATATAGGCCTAGGAATACATTAGCCTGCCAACCAGTCAATAAATATTCACTCATAACAAACTTATTTATACAAGCCACATTAAAAATTTAAAAAGTATGATAGTCATATAAGTGACTATATACACACATACACAGGGAAAATAATGTTTATAATAAATAATTACATATAGAATTGTAACTAATTATTTTTTTAAAGAATATATTATATCCTTATTTTTTCTATTTTATTTCTTTACTTGTTTTAAGCACTTATCGTATGTTTTGGCAATATGTGTATTGTGCTTTGTCCCTTTTTTTCTATTATTATTATTTTAAAACCAATAGAAAGTATGAAAAATAAAAACCTTTCAATAAATATACAATGATCTCTCAAGAATTCTTTACATGCAATAATTCAATCTTTATGTTAATTTTCTTTCTCTTTTTTTCCAGCTTCCCCAGAATATGCAAACAATATTGTGAGCTGAGAATGTACTGTGAGCCAAGAATGTACAGGAAGCAAAATTAGGATGGAAAAAAAAAAAAGAGAAGATGAAATTTCAGTCACAAACATGAATTAAGGCAAACTGCAAGCAAAAGTAAAGCAACACTAATTGCCAGTGTGGAGACACTGTCTTTAAAGAATAAAACAATCTCTTTCATTTCAATATGAAGCATCAGCTTCTCAGCATTTGTAACAATAAAGATGGAGATTTTTTTACTGCTTTGGATTGTCCACAAGAAGAGCAACTACATTAACTACATTAAACTCAGTGGAACTGTTTGAAGAAGTTTAGGTTAAGCTCGGCAGCTGAGGATAACATTTGATTTCTGGCCCTAAAAAAAGTAATGAAAGAAATTCTGCATCTTTTATTGCTATCATTCTCCATGGCTTTTGTAGGAGATTTGGCAGTAAAGAAGACAGATCGAGTTAAAGGTGGCTAACCTCCTCTCTATGTGAAGCGTTTTTATTTTATTTATTTATTTGTTTAGTTTGTCAAACATGTACAAGATAACAGGAATAAGTATAAACATGGATATTAATACAGGAAATGGGGACAAATAAATGGGGACAGTAGGACAGGTACAGAAGGCATGCTGGTACGCTTATGCACCCCCCATACAGACCTTTTAGGAATGGGGTGAGGTCAACAGTAGACAGTTTAAGGTTAAAGTTGTGGGGGTTTGGGGAAAAAAACACAGAATCAGGTAGTGCATTCCAGGCATTGACCATTCTGTTGCTGAAGTCCTATTTTCTGCAATCGAGTTTGGAGTTTATTTATTTATTTTAAATAAATAAATAATTTAAATTTAACCATTTAAATGCAAAAATAACTTTTGCATTTATCACTGTTCAAGGCATAACACAATAATATTTAAGAAAGGCAAGGAGAGTTTCATATTTTGTTGTGTGGTTGGAGAGAAATAATTGTCAACTACTTCAGATAAATAAGTGATTTAAGTGAGAGTTTTGCTAAATGAAAAAGAGCAAAAAAGAAGGCATAAATGGTTTTTTTTTTTTAAAAAATGTGGTTTTGTTTCAGGTAAACTGATACAAGACTTTATGGAACTAGCTTAAAAGACTTTATTGGGTCCCTCCCACTTTCCATTATTATTGATTTTCTCCCACTGCCAACCACAGATACTTCCTGACTTTTTCATTTCAGTTCTTTTGACAGGCAGCAGATCATATAGACAGCATTCTGACCTAGAGTAAGTCACAGAGATAAAATAAAAATTTGTCAGAGAAAAACTAGTAATCTCAGTGGCATTCTTTCTTGTTTATTTGTACTGATTAGTTTTGCAATTTTATATAGATCCTGTCCTTTTAGATCCTGTTTAATTTAATTTAACTATAGAATTGGACTGAATAATTACTAATATTCACAAGGCTTTGTGCTTTTTGCCTGTTCTTTAATATGCTTCATATCAAAGCTGCGATGAGCCATGGTGGCGCGGTGGTTAGAATGCAGTACTGCAAGCTACTTCTGTTGGCTGCCGGCTGCCTGCAATTTGGCAGTACGAATCTCATCAGGCCCATGATTGACTCAGCCTTCCATCCTTCCGAGGTCGGTAAAATGAGGACCAAGATTGTTGGGGGAAATATGCTAACTCTGTAAACCGCTTAGAGAGGGCTGTAAAGCATTATGAAGTGGTATATCTGTCTAAGTGCTATTGCTATATATGTGCTGATTCATTATTAAAATTTTAGAGGTGCGATGGCTCAGTGTCTCTATGCCAATGGTTTGAGTCCTAGCATTGTGCAGTGGTGTGAGCTCCTATCACTTGCCTCTGTCCACCTAACAGTTCGAAAGCATGTTCCACACGAATAGGTACCACTTTGGTGGGGAAATGAATAAAGGCAGTCTGATTCCTGCTGGCTCTGAACTTCCTGTTTGTGGTGTCCATTTGGGATGGTGACTCCAGGAAGGGAAGGGATGTTGGATAATAGTGAATACTGAAATTTTAACACAACATTATCTTATTTTAGAATTGTCTGAAAAAATTTGGGAGCAAATGCTTTGAGAAAGGATATTTGTATTCAAAAAAGGATTGTGCAGGCAGGCAGAAATTTTATTTACTGTTGTGACTGAAGCTTTTACCAGGCATACAACTGGAAAAAAATCTATTAAAATAAATGTGCCTTTGCAGACCATTAAAATGCGAAGAAGAGACATAGCTGTAGCACAGAATCACAAAAGTGATTCTATTTTATTGTATTTTATTTATTTTTTTTGTGGTCAGAAACATATCATTTTGGGTTAGGAGTTAAATAAAATGGGACCAAGAAGATCCCATTTGCATGGACGTGCAAGGGTAACTAAATTATGTATGATGAACATTATTTGCATCATAATGAAATCACATAATTTGTGTCACTGGGATAATGACATCCTGATATGTGTGACACCATCATAATGACATCCACTGGATCATGGGTATCAAACTCGATCGTGTCACGTGACGTATCATGACATATCACAATGTTGTTTGCCTTTGTGGAGCTGGGGTGGGAGTGGACTGCATGTGGTGCATTCGGCCCGCAGGCTGCCAGTTTGACAGGTTTGCACTAGATGCCTATACCAATAAGGGTGATATTCTATATGAATTGAAATAAACCCAAACATAAATAAAAGAAAGCAGATAAGATTATGAGCAAAATAATAACAATAATAATACTACATTTTACAATAATAATACATTTTATTTTTTAGTTGTGAAACTAATTTTTTGTTTTCATTTTCTTTTTTGTGTATATAATGCTTTGCTGGTGCAAAGTATTCCAAACATGTTAACATCTCAAACAATGTTACAATGTTAACAATATACTATGGGAAATATTAACAGTATTTCATAAAACATCATAGACACCGTACAGTTGGCAATAGAAAATTAGCTCTAGGAAGAAAGTTATCCCTATAGCCTCCTATGCAAAGTGGAAATTGCATGCAGCATTTTTTTCATGCATTTAAGGCCTGCATTGATGATTTAAAAGGTTTGTGAAAGCTGCAATTTAATATTGCTTGGAAATACTGTAAGTGATTAACTTGATATTTTTTGATATTGAAAAAAATGGGTATTCTTTCTAAGTAAAATTTGTAGAATTGCTAGTACATTATATTTTTCTAAGAATACACATATTGTGATTTACTGAACTCTACCATTGACTTTAATTATTTTGCTAGTTGTTATACTACCCTGTTTTCCCCAAAATAAGACATCTCCTCATAATAAGCCCAATCAGGCTTTTGAGTGCATGGCAATAAGGCCAAGTGCTTATTTCAGGGTTCAAAAAAATATACGTCAGGGTCTTATTTTCGGGGAAACACAGTATTATATTTATCTATTTGTTCTTTTAAATTTTGTTGGTCATTGACCAAATAAATATTATTGATTGACTGATTGATTGATTTAACTAATCTCAAGAACTAATCTGTATTGAACTTGGAAAGGTGACCAGCAGAAAAATGTCAGATTTCTAGGTTAGATTGGGGGGGGGGGAATCTGGAATAAAGCAAACCACTTTTGCATTGTTGACTCCATCAATTCAAGCCTCACTCAAAATAATTTATCTTACTGCATTTAGAAAGAGAAAACAGATAGCGAAGGAAATGTCACAACAAAAAAATGAAATCAGATTATTTTAGTTCAAGAATGACATTGTGAAACTGGCTTTGTCATCTCTGAAGAAGACTCTTTCACTACCCCAACTGATTGATATTTTTTTGGATATTCTCACCTTGCATTATATTTGTTTTGTATTAACATGGGCTTTCAATTATCTCGAAAATGCCTCACCATTTCAAAAATGTATACAGGCATTTCCTTATCTTTACCAGCACATTTGTAGATGACAACAGAGAAAAAGAATTATGTGTCCTCATAGCTATGAAAAAGCAATGTTATTTTTATATCACTTATGCAGACATTTTCTTTTAATAGTACTAGCTTTTATGCACAACATTTAAAGTCTTTTTTGAATGCCTTTGCAAATTCTAGCTAAAGGAGAATTTGTGAAAATCTTTCTCTTTTCCTTGTAGCATGTAGCAAGCTCTATTCTAATTCTATTTCACTGCTGACTGGGGGAAAAGATCAGATGTAGAAGACAAGAGAGGAATAAGCAGAACAGGATGTATTGGCCTCAAATGGATAACAGTATAGTTGTCCAGTATGCTTTGTAATGTTAGGAATAAGCAGAGAAAGATCTCTTCCAACACCTCCTATGGCCTACAATGTGTCTCTACACCAATGAGAAATATAATGTCATTCCTTCCATTCAGTCAACCTACATCTCAAGTATTATCAGTGGGAAGATCAGTGGGAAGAAAAGTATAACTCTTGGCCAGAAACACCTAACTATTAAGCTGCTGGGAATTGTTGCAAACATCTTTGAGCATTTGGATAAACAGAAAGGTGAGCATAGAAATGAATTGAATCAATTTTATACATTCAACATTCCATGTAAATAAATGCTGAAGAACTGAATCAGTTCTGTTAAAATTTTGTAGGCTTGCTGAAAGATGGACAGTATGCCTAGCAAAGTAAGAAAAGACTTGACTTCACATGATTTTTCTCTTCTCTTCTCTTCTCTTCTCTTCTCTTCTCTTCTCTTCTCTTCTCTTCTCTTCTCTTCTCTTCTCTTCTCTTCTCTTCTCTTCTCCACCGCTCCCCTCCTCCCTTCCCTTCCCTTCCCTTCCCTTCCCTTCCCTTCCCTTCCCTCCTCTCCTCTCCTCTCCTCTCCTCTCCCCCTTGTTTTTCTTGTTAAAAGAAAGATTCCAGAACTTCAACAACCTGGAATCTTCTGAAGCCCTTTAAGAAACTCGGCATGTTCTGTTAGCTGTATAATAAAATAAAACAGAAATTTTGACTTTTCTATATGTGAGAAGAAAAAAAAATGAAGTTGAAGGACTATGGTTCAATCGTTCTACTTAAAACCATTTTTCAGGAGCACATTTGTTTATATCAGATTCTTTTCCTTAAATTGTTCTCCACTTTTGCATTGCAGTTTCTCACAGGAGCCATGGGTCTTATAACCTTCTTTGATGCTAAATGTTTCTGTCACTAGATAGGGAGATTTAACACAACTTAATTGTTCTTAATTGTCCTAAATCTCTTTGCATGAAATCCATATGTCTCTCTGAAACTTGGCAGAACTCAGCACCAAAGAAGGCATCAGTCCCTGTAAATATAATCTAATTCTCTCCCAAAATAAACACAAATATTGCCTTGTTTATCAGAATAGCATATTTTTTCCCAAACAGTTACCAGTAAATGAAAGGTTGGTGGGAGGGAGTATTACAGATTTTATTTTCTAAAGAAAATAAGAGAGGCTGTTTGCCTGATGAATGTAACTCTTTTCTACTTTTTTTCCAACTTCCCTTCCAAATTCAATAGGAGGATCCTTGGAAGAAACATAGAAATCAAAATCATTGGGATTCATTTGCAGTTGACTTCAAGCCATAGCACTTAGACTTATATACCACTTTTTTTTCTGAATTATGCTATCAGTTTTTTCACATATACATATATGAAGCCTTTCATTTTTTGTTTTATTTTTTTTCATTTGAGTTTTATTGGGTTTTAACAATTAAACAATTCTTATTCAACTCTTGTGCATGACTGTGACCATTTACATATAATCACACTAATATTCTCCTATACTCTATTTTACAAAATCTACTATGTTATTTCCCATATATTATATATATATAAAACTTTTCTTACTATATATATATATATATACACATCACTTCTTAGTGCTTTGCAGCTTTCTCTAAGCAATTTACAGAATCAGTCTATTGCCCCCAACAATCTGGGTCCTCATTCTACCAACTTCGGAAGGATGGAAGGCTGAGTCAACCTTGAGCCAGTCAGGATCGAACTCTTGACAGTGGGCAGAGTTAGCTGGCAATACTGCATTCTAATCACTGCCCTACTATGGCTCCTTTGGTGCAAGTCCTATGGAGATGCCCAGGGAATGGACTTACCCAGTTATTTGTGGCTGGTTTGATTCTGTTGGAACAAAGAAAATGGACAAGGTCCTGCAGAATACAAACACCACCATCTGCATATTAGAAACATGCCCACCCCCCCACCCCCCAACTGGTTAAGCCTTCTCAGAAGGTATCATCTGTAGGGAATGTTGGTGAATTCATACTTGTTGCTGTCAAGGTTCCGACATATGCCCTAATTAACTCATGAGTCTCGAGCCAAGTTTCAAAGGAAATCCAATTATTTATTGGGAGCAGCATGTTGGCATCTATTCCAGTGAAGTCTACTCTGCCGCATGTGATTTACGGCTCAACTTTGACCCTCTTTCCCCCCTCCTCTCAGTCGGTCATAAATGAGGCACATTCTCCAATGAGGCATTCTCGCGGGCTGTAGAAACCCTCACAAACTGACTTTGGTAAACTGAGATCCAACATTGGAAAAAGGCATGCTAGAATGTGCTCCCCACTTGCTGCCCATGGTAACTCAAGAGCAGACTAGAAATGCTTTGCTAGTTAACAGTTGGAGGGGTGTTTCTGGCTTGTTTTTCTTGAAAAACAAGAACTCTTGAAAAAGCACCTTTGGGTAGCCTTTGATTCAATTTGAGCCAACGTGGGATATTGTCTGAATCCAACTGAGGTTTATTACCTTTAGAAAATGGGATGGGGAGGGATAACAAATTGGTGGTCTTTCAGAAAGCTATGTCCTTGAATATATAATAAAACACAGCTGGTCTCCATTCTAATCTACAGTCAAAATGTATACGCATTTATATACAACATATATAGAAACCATCTGCTTGGCAGCCAAACTGTGATTCTTCTAGTAATTCTTCAATATTTTGACAGGCAGTGAATCAACTGTGACTGCATCTGAGTAAAGTCAAGATAATGTTTGCAGGTATACAATCTGCTGTTAGTGGATTACATGTAACTATTTATTTCCCTGGTTTTTTTTTTTTAATTCGATGTAGTATTTTTTAAAATAGCACTTCTGAGACTAGAAGTTTATTTTTATTTTTTACTGTACCTATTATGATTATAGTAGCACTTCTAGCAAGTCAATGTTATTTCTTACCAAAGTTTTACTGTTCCCAGAATACTTGATGTATCAGCATGTAAGAGTTATCTACTTATTTATCTATCTGTTACATTTCTCAGCTGTCCCATTCCAGATCATCCTGGGCAGTTTCACAACATTAAAAAATAGTTCTAGCCCAAGAACTTCCAATAAACTATCTTAGATGAAATTACCTCTATCCTTGGAGACAAGTTTGAAGCTACTCAGTGTTAAATGACACAACATTCTATGACTGAAATATTTCTATTATTTGCTGAGTTTAAAGAAAAGTGTGGGCTGAAGAGATACAGATTTGTTTGCTAGATGAGGCAGAGAGTGTGAATTAGTAGTAATGGTTATATCTGAGTTGGAGAACTACCCCCAAGGAAAACTTCCTGCTATAAGGTCCTTAAAGGTAAAGTAAAGGTTCCCTTTGCACATATGTGCTAGTCATTCCTGACTCTAGGGGGCGGTGCTCATCTCCATTTCAAAGCCGAAGTGCCAGCACTGTCCGAAGACGTCTCGGTGGACTAAATACCAAAGGCGCACGCAATGCTGTTACCTTCCTACCAAAGGTGGTCCCTATTTTTCTACTTGAACAGAAGTAGAAGGTTGGCAGAAGCTGGGACAAGTAACGGGAGCTCACCCCATTATGCGGCACTAGGGTTTCGAACTGCTGAACTGCCAACCTTTTGATCGACAAGCTCAGCATCTTAGCCACTGAGCCACTGAGCCACCACGTTCCTATACAATATACATACAGCAGTATTATAAACTGTCACCATAAGCTAGTATTTGTGTGTGTGTGTGCATGCTACGTTCTATTACTTGTCAAACATTAAATGTTAACCTATGTGCACTCAGTTAAACATTTTTTTTGTCTTTGAAGCAAAAAGGTTAATAATGTTTAGAAACGAAATGTTCCAAGCCCAGTAAGTACAGTATATGCGTTGTGATTCCTACTAAATATATGGCAAATATTATACCTTCAACTAACCACAGTCTCTTCTATTTTAGTTAAGATAAAGACATGCAATCAGCAGCATTGTTAAAAATTTTATTCTTTGTCAGCCTACTATATGTCATTAAGAAATTAAATAATCCTGACTGACAACTGAAACATTGCTGCCTTCTGGGGGAACACACCTTTGAAAACTACTATTGAAAGTGGTTTTCTGCTGTGTGAGAAGCACCGATTTACAACATCATCAGTCAGGTTTTGACATGGAGCTTTGCGCTTGCCATTTTGTTAATAAAGTATCACACTGTATTCCTGTGAGAGAGCATCCCTGAAGAGAAACTTAAGGTCTTTGTGAAATTAAGATGACTTTGATAGGGACATGTAATGAATGTTTAAATGAATTATTAACCTTTCATGCCATCAGTGAGTGCCACTGCAAGAAAATTCATCATTCTATTGTCATAAACTGAAAAAGCCGAGTGTCACTGTACAATCCTTAAAACCTTTTATTTCCTACCTACGACTTGTCATTGTGGTACCGAATAATATAAAGGCTCTAATTCCAGGTTATTTGGTTTATGTCTAAACAGGTTGGTGTGGTGTTGCTCTTGAAGACTTAGAAATTAGAGCAAAAAAAATAATAATAATTCTAAGCATTTAAATGGGAATGATAACAAATCCCTAGCAACTTTTTACATTTTCCTAACAATTGTACTAAGCTAATAGTAACCAAGTGCTAATAAGCTAAGTAAAATGAAACTGCTTAAGATAATTTTTATTTAGATTCTGATTGAGATTCAGACTATCTTGGACAATAGAGCAAATGTTTATATCTTTCCAGCTGGAATTTGCAAATATTTGGCTGAATCAGATCTTGCTGGTCTTCCCTCTCATTTTAGAATAGCTTTATTATATGATAATACACACTATTAATTAATTTCTTTCTTCTTATTAATGAGACACTACAGCCACCATACATATCATTTTAACATGGAGTTAAAAATAAGAAGAGAAAGGGTTTTTTGAATTATAAATTTAGATCTCTCTTCATCTTCTAATGAATAATATAATAAGTGTTGGAAATGCAAGCAAACCCTGGGTTCGTATTACCACATGTGGTGGACATGCCTGAAAGCAAAAAAAAAACAAAAAACAAAACAAACAAAAAAAAAAAAAACAACCACGTTTCCCCAAAAATAAAACTCTGTCTTATTTTTTTTTTTTTGACCCTGAAATAAGTGCTTGGCCTTATTTAAGGGATGTCTTATTATTTTGGGACACATGGAGCAAGACAGGGCTCCTCTTGCCGTCTTACCTGATTTCCAGCTCTGTCTCCCTAACTCTAACCAGACGAAATGGCAGGGACCGGCTGTGCTTGTGTTTAAATATTTTTGAGAAGGGCTTATTTTGGGAGGAGGGGTTATTTTAGCGCATGCACTCAAAAGCCAGATTGTGGTTATTATCACAGGATGTCTTATTTTAGGGGAAACAGGGTACTGGACCAACATATGCACCGGGCTAGAAAAAATGATAAAGGAACATATAGATATAGATAAATATTTCTGCTGGGCATCATACCAGACAAATATAGTAAAAGAAATGCACATTTAATAATACATGTGTTATCAGCGACCAGAATTGTGTGCGCACAATGTTGGAAGGGCGAGGAGATCCCCACAGAAGAAAAGATAAGAACAATTTTTTTTGAATGTGCAGAAATGAATAAATTAACATTTGAAATTAAGGAAAAGGAAGACACTGAATATTTTGAGGTATGGGATCTGTTCTATTGATGGTTAAATAACAGAAACAGGAGTTAGAAATTCAAAAACCATAAGAGAAAGACTAATCTTATTATTAGGATTGTTTACCGTAACTTATTTGATTAATTTTGATTAGTATTAACAATTAATATGTATTGATGTTATGAGGAAAAGCACTGTTATTATGAGATTACTATTAAAGAAAACTATTATCATTACTGTGATGCTTATTACTCAAAAGAACTGTAACCAGACAACAGACTATCTATATGGATTTTGAATATATTGCTCATTTTTATTTATATTAATAAAAATAAATATATATATATATTAAAAAGAAGAATAACATATTTATTATAAACAGGTTATTGGGAAGGTCACTAGTTGGACAGTTTGCACAGTCACAGCCTAAATCCTTCTGCAAGGCTTCATGTCTTTATTTACTAATTTAATTTATTCATTATATTTGTTGGCCACCCATATCGCTTTTAGGCAACTTTCCTATACAAAACAAACAATAGAATGTGTGAGCCAGCGTGTACATATCATGTTCTAAAACAGTAGATTGATCACATGGTATATCATAGGCATAACAGGAAGAAATTTAATTCTTATGTCCTATTGTGATAAATTAAAAGGGAATAATTAAACTATACGCCATGTCAACTTTGGCTCCAGGCAACTCTACAGACAGCCTTCTAAAATTAAACACTAATACTACTACTATTGCTACTCCTACTAATATAAAACTCTAGTGTTATTCTGTCAAGCTGTCAGCTGAAGATGCTCTTGAAAGCAACCGTGGTAAGGCACCTGTCCTTCATGAGAAAACAGTGCTGATTTTATCTTGTCAAGAAAAGTTAACTCTTGATTTCTCCCTTACACAAGTCTCAGTTTTGGAGTAAATGTACTTTACACAGTGAGACATTTCTTTCTAAGAAAGGCAGTTTAAAGTTGAACACATGGTATTTTTAGGCCCCTCCCCTCTGAAATATTTCCAGAGACAGAAAAAGGGCCTGGTGGCTCAGCAGACTAAAGCATTGTGATTAACGTCAGCTGTCTGCAATTACTGTAAGTTCGAATCTCACCAGGCTCAAGGTTGACTCAGCCTTCTATCCTTTCTAAGGTAGGTAAAATGAGGACCCAGTTTGTGGGGGCAATAAGCTGATTTTGTATAAATATACAAAAGTATGACGGCTATTGCTTAACGCATTGTAAGACGCCCTGAGTCTCCGGAGAAAGGCGGCATATAAATCAAATTTAAAAAAAAAATGCTGGGAAATCTCGTTATTCATCAGAAATACTCACAATGCCAGTCAACATATCTGGTTAATTGTTTCAGACTGTTTTGTAGGATAGATATTTGGCTGTGGAATCTTTTTCAACTTTCTACACAAAGGATAGATAACAAGGCATAGATGGCAGGCAAAAAAACAAAACAAAAAACCAATATTTAATCAGGAATTGGTGAAAGATAACAGAAATTAACTTCTAGACCTCTAAACAAAAGGCTAAAGAAGAAAATGACTTGATAAAAGGAAACACACTGATCATATATCTGCCACAGTCACTTTTCAAAAGGAAATCTTATCAAAAGAAATCGTTTACAGCATGTGGGTGGAAAAGCAGCCCTACTGAACTCATGGCATAGTAGTAGGGCATTCGGTATATAATGCAACTATGGATTCTAGTCTACCATAAGTTAAAAATACATAGTTTTTCCTGGATCAAGGGCAGATTTATAGTTCATCATACTTAGACCACTTCCAGTCCAGTGTTGATTCCATGATTCATCTGCATTTCAGTGAAAGTAGATTACCACATCTTCTGCTCTTATTTTTCAAGCCCATCAGGTTTCCTGCAGAGCATCAGGTACCATTGTCTTGCAAGTAAAAATTTCCTTTTTCATGCAGCAAACAATTGTTAGAATTGGCTGAGAAGTGCAAAAAGTAATTACATTTGAAATGAGTGCAACAATTGCAGTTGTTCAAAATGTGTGGTGAGAAAGAAAGGAGAGGAGAGTGAAGGAAAGGGAAAGGAACTCAGAGAGAATGAATAGATAATCCTCTAGATTCAGGAACAATTTTTTAAAATAAAAAAAGGGAGTTGTGCTATTTATCATAGGGGAGAATGTGTCCCAAATGTTCTAAGGCAATATTGTATTAGAACAATTCACACTCTTAAAATAAAATGAAGTATAATTTTTGAATGCTTACCTTAAAGCAACATAGCAAACAGGAAAGGAGAACAAGAAGACAAAAGGGATTGATATCCAGTTTGGAGAATATAATTACCATATTTTTCGCTCTATAAAATATACTTTCTCCCCCCAAAAGTGGGTGGAAATGTCTGTGCGTCTTTTGGAGTAAATATTGAGTCAGCGCCACCTGGAACAGCTGATCGGTGGTATTCCAGGAGGCTGATCCAACTGTCAATCAGCTGCTTATCGGCAAAGGCTCCAGCGTTCCCCAGTGGAGGCAGCAGACACAGAAGAGGCAGCAATGGCGGCATTTCTGGTCAACCAGCCCACTGATCAGGGGGCTACAGCAGGCTGGGACCCAGCCATCGCTCAGCTGACTGGTGGTGGGTGCAATGGAATGGAATTTTTTTTAGGTGCGTCTTATGATCAGAACATCTTATGTCTTATGGTCATTTTATGGACAATCTTATGGACATCTTAGGTTTTATGGGCATCTGCAAACATATTATGTTGGCTAGCATCTACATTTGTTGGATTGCATCTACATTTTCACCAGATCTACTGGAATATAGAAGCAGATCAACTTGTCTGAGAATAAAGCATTCATTTCTTACTCAGAACAGTCTCTAGCCTTAAAAGAAGCATGAATGTACCTTGGCAGATAGAAGTAGAATCTATTTTGGAATATAGTTTGATCATGCTGACATGTCTAAACTTAATCTCTTGCTAATACCTTATTAACAGTGCTAAGAATATTAAAGCAATATGAAGCAATTAAAAAGCATGTCCAGATCATATGCGTTAACATGCCTTCAAATGATTGTACATTTAATATGAAAAGGTAGAGAGTTAACCTGTTTTGAACATTTTTAAAATAATCTCAAGAAAGGAATGAGATGAGAAGTCTTTTTAAAGAAGAAAATCCCTTTCCGAGAAATGTAAAATTATTCCACATGCTTGGAAGCGAAGAGAAAGCAAAGGTGTAAGGCAATTATCCACAACTGTGAGTGTATGTCTGTTTGACACAATCCTGTGACAATTACATGACGAGGGTTGCCCTTTGCTGAAATGCACTTGCTCTTGCTATTTCTCATTTTTGCCATCATGTCAGTGTTTTCAAATTTAAAAGTTAAATCGTGGCAAATTGTCACAGTGGTAGTTCAGGCACTGTTAGAACTACGGCTATGTGATTGTTTTAGTAAATGGCTGATTGGAAAAGTATTTTCTGCTCAGTTGAAAATTTTGCTGCAGGGGCAGGCATATGAATCTGAAATACAAATCCAAGCTAGTCATGCATAAAGATTGACCTTTTCTAGATATATACTTAACTAAAATAATATTCTATGAGTTACTTCCATTAAAAAAAAAAAAGCTACCGTCTCCAAGGAAAACTTTAGAATATTGTTCCACCTTCTCATTCTAGGTCTTGAAATTCCTATTGATTGGGGCTTTTTAAGAAATATTGTTCAAAACAATAATTATAAATTTGGGGCTACAAAGGCGAGAGAGGGGAGATGCACTTTCAGACTTGAAAGATTCTTTTATTCAAATTTCTAGGTTCTACCATATTGCAAGATCTAAAATGGACACCTAACATCAAAAACATCATCAAAAAAGCAGAACAAAGAATGTTTTTTCTGCGCCAACTCAGAAATCTCAAACTGCCCAGTGAGCTGCTGAAACAGTTCTACAGAGGAATTATTGAGTCTGTTATCTGCACCTCTATAACTGTCTATAACTTGTTGGTTCTGCAACCCAACAAGACAGACACAGACTTCAATTAGACAATTAGAACTGCAGAAAAAACAATTGTTACCAACCTACCTTCCATCGAGGACCTGTATACCACACGAGTCAAAAAGAGGGCTGTGAAAATATTTACAGACCCCTCACATCCTGGACATAAACTGTTTTAACTCCTACCCTCAAAATGATGCCCATAGAGCACTGCAGCCCAGAATAATTAGATACAAGAATAGTTTTTTCCCAAACGCCGTTGTCTGCTAAACAAATAATTCCCTCAACACTTTCAAACTATTTACTAAGCCTGCAATACTATTAATCTCATCGTTCCCATCAACCGTCTCTTTCCACTTATGACTGTATGACTGTAATTTTGTTGCTTGTATCATTATGATTATATTGATATTGTTTTCTGATTGCTTATTTGTACCCTATGACTATCATTAAGTGTTGTACCTTATGTTTCTTCATGAACATATATTTTCTTTTATGTACACTGAGAGCATATGCACCAAGACAAATTACTTGTGTGTCCAATCACACTTCGCTAATAAAAAATTCTATTCTATTTTATCTATTCTATTAATGTAACCTTGCAATAAAATTAGAAGTAGAGGTTCTGGGTGTGTATCCTGACTGGACAGCTCACAGGTCTATGTCTTGGTATACATTAAACACCAAGAATTAAATCCCCATATGAGAATAAACCAATTTATTAAATTGTGGAATGAAAAACACATTTCCCTCATCGGCTGTAAAACTAAAATAATGATAACATAAGGTATGGTTAAAATAATCCCTTCTTAGCAAAAATGACTTAGCTTGTAAAATCCTTCTGTGATGGCGCAGTGGTTAGAATGCAGTATTGCAAGCTAATTCAGCTGACCGCCAAGAGTTTGATCCTAACCGGTTCAATGTTGATTCAGCCTTCCATCCTTCCAAGGTTGGTAAAATGAGGACCCAGAATGTTGGGGGCAAAATGCTGACTCTGTAAACTGTTTAGAGGGAGCTGTAAACCCTGAAGCGTATATGAAGCGTATATACCCTGTTTTCTCCAAAATAAGACATCCCCTGATAACAAGCCCAATCGGGCTTTTGAGCACATGGCAATAAGGCCAAGGGCTTTTTTAAGGTTCAAAAAAATATAAGAGAGGGTCTTATTTTGGGGGAAACATGGTAAGTTTAGGTGCTATTGCTATTGCACTTATCATTGCAGGTGATGAAAAGATCACCACTAAAAGCACTACAGTGTGGTAGTTTGTCTCAGATTCATCCTTTCATATGATTATAGGGTAGTGACACATTTTTAGCTTCACATATTTCACCTAATTGTTGTTCTGGAGATAAAAACAAATGCCTAGTCCCATAGAGTTAAATTCTCACAAAAAGCATACTATGGATAGAAAAAGACAAAGACAATAAAAACAGCAAAAGAAATGCAACGTAAAAAAGACACAGGCGTGCACTGTAATTAAACCTTTTTATATGCTAAAGAGACTTCTCCCCAATTTCCTACCTATCAAGCACTTCCCACAGTGAACCTGGTTGACATCTTAATTTCCTGGCATTTCTTTTATTTTCCAAACACACCCTTTCTCTGCCTACTGTTGGCTAAATCCCCCATGCTCCTGACAAATACTTCACCTTGTAGCAGGGGGTGACTTTAAGATGAAAATGATATCAGTGAAAAGAGTGGTTGTGAAGATTGATCCTTCAAAAGTTGCAATAGGGGTAGCAAATGAATCAAGCGGCATTTGTGACCAAAATGTTATCCCTTTTGTGGGGTGGGTGGGTGGTTGTGACATTGCCTGCATGCCTGTACGAAGAGAGGTGGAGATTGCATGCAAAGGTTTGATGTTATTCTGGCCTTTTTGATGAATGCATCCAATTATATGCAGCCCTTCATGGCAAAATTGTTGGGTGAACTTACAAAACAATGTTTGGATGGATTTTGTACTTATCTGTTTGAAAGATCTTTTGACAGTAATGCCAGTAAACTACAAGACTACCATTGATGGGATTCAAAAATTTTTATTACCAGTTCTGTGGGTGTGGGTCGGTGGGCCTGGTAATTGGTTGGTGGGCATGGCAGGGGAAGGATACTGTAAAATCTCCATTCCCATCCCACTCCAGGGGAAGGGTACTGCAAAATCCCCATTTCCTCCTGATCAGCTGGGACTTGGGAGGCAGAGAATAGATGTGGGTGGGGCCAGTCAAGGTTGTATTTACCGGTTCTCCAAACTACTCAAAATTTCCACTACCGGTTCTTCAGAACTGGTCAGAACCTGCTGAAAACCACCTGCTGAAAACCACCTTTACATAGTGTTAGATCGGCGCAGGAAAGAAGAAGTGACCAGCAGGGTTCGAGTAACAAGTTTTAATAACAAGAACTGAACAGCCTGTGCGCTGCCGGAGCTCTCCTTATATACACTCCGGCAGACGCACCGCCCACTGACAGGGATTCAAAACTCCCGCCGAAAGGATCTTTAGCCAATCCCAGGCGGATGCCCTTATAAGGACATAACACTCCTCCCCCCTAGTTCTTAGTCAGTCGATCAGGGAAATAGTCACTAAGATAAACAGGACGTCTACGTGCCCGCGTAGACCTGCGCAGTTCACAGTCAAGATGGACACTCTCCCGGACGGAGGGTGTCTGCTCTGCTCGGGGCTTCTTCCCCGGTGCCGGGCTGGATCTGGCCGTCGAGGACGCGGGCACAGTGTCCGAACCTCCGGCCGGGTCACGGACCTCCGCCTGCGGGCGATGCTGGTCTGCCTCGTTCCTGCACGGATCGTGGAGCCGCCGGTGTGGATCCCTGCTCTTGACCGGTCCGGAACTCCTGAGCCACGGTAGGTCCCTGGGTCTCCCTCGGGTTCCCTCTGGGCTGGGGTCGCGCCGGTCTGGGTCAGGGTGCGAGTCCGGCGGTGGTGGTTGGGTTAAGCCCCCGGGTTCTCCGGTCGAGTCCGGCTTACTCCCGGGGCGGCAGGCGGATGGAATTGGTGACTGGTCGGCTCTATCGGGGTGGCGTAGGCCTACCTTGCAGGGGTGGTGTCGGCCCTCTCTGCGCGGTTGGTCTGGTGGTGGTGCCGAATGTTCCCTCTGGCCGCTGGGCTGCTCGACCTGGTCGGGTTGGTGTTGGCCTACCCTGCCGGGGTGGTGGAGGCCTTCCTTGCAGGGTTGGTTTTCTGCGCGGTTGGCGGGTTGTTGTAGGGCCTCCTGGAATGTTGGCTGGAGGTCCCCATCTCTGGGCTGCCGGTCGCCCACTTCGCAGGGTTGACGTTGGCTTCCCCTGCTGGGTTGTCCCCGGTCTACTTGCCTTGCCGGATCTGGTATTAGGTTAGGTGCCGGGGTGTTTGTTCTTCCCTCGGGTCGCCGGTCTCCCTCGTCTGGGTGGTTTAGGCCTACTTCGCCAGGGTGGTTTTGGCCTGCCTCGTCGGGGTGGTTTAGGCCTACTGCGGCGGGGTGGTTTAGGCCTACCTCGTCGGGGTGGTTTAGGCCTACTGCAGCGGGGTGGTTTAGGCCTACCTCGTCGGGGTGGTTTAGGCCTACTGCGCCGGGGTGGTTTAGGCCTACCTCGTCGGGGTGTTTTTCGCTCACTTCCCTCCACCTTTTGCGGAGCTGGTCGAGATGACGTCTCACGATCTGTCCATCGTCCAGCTCAACGCGGTAGGATTTGGGACCGGTTGTGCTGTGTACTGTAGCTTTAAGCCATTTAGGCGAGCTGTGGAAATTAAGAGCGAATACGGCATCACCGACGGAAAACTGGCAAAGTTGGCGACTGGCTGATGCGGGCACCTCAGAGGAGTATTGCGGGTGCAGTCTGTCCAGGGGTGACCGGAGTCTCCTGCCCATTAAAAGTTCGGCGGGGCATTTTCGGGTGGCAGAGTGAGGCGTGATATGCTGGGTAAGCAAAAAAGTGTCAATGCGCTCCTGCCAGTCCCCCGGGCCCATCTTGGCGAGCGACTCCTTCGTGAGTCGCACCATCCGTTCAGCCTGCCCATTGCCGGCCGGTCTGTAAGGGGCAGAGAGGGCATGGCGAATGCCCAAGCCAGCCAGGAAAGCTTCCATGGGCACGGACGTAAGTTGGGGCCCGTTGTCTGAGACCAGAACGTCTGGGAGTCCATGGGTCGCGAAGAGGCGCCGGAGGGCACGGATGGTAGCTTCCGTTGTGGTGGATGCCATGGGGACGACTTCCAACCACTTGGAGTAGGCATCAACCACGATGAGGAGGTGGTGCCCATGAATGGGGCCAGCAAAGTCTATGTGAATGCGCGACCAGGGGGAGCTCGGAGTCTCCCAGGGCATCGGGTCAGATTGAGGCGGGGCGGCTCTGACTTCTTGGCACGGGCTACACCTGGCGACCCAATGTTCAATGTCTTTGTCCAGTGTCGGCCACCAGACGTAGCTCCGTGCCAGGGCTTTCATCCGGACTATGCCCGGGTGTCCTTTGTGCAGCGCAGTAAGAGTCCTTCGTTGAAGAGTGCTGGGAATCAGCACCCTATCTCCCCATAGTAAACAGCCGCGCATGGTGGACAGCTCCCCTTGCTTGCGGCTGAACGGGATGAAGTCGTCGCTGTCAATTCGAGTCGGCCAGCCTCTCAGGACCCAGGAGTGGACTTGCCGGAGGATGGGGTCAGCTCGCGTGTGCGTCGCTACGTCAGCAGATGTCACCGGACAGTTGCTGTCGTTGTCAATATGCAGCAGCTCGAGCGTGGGGGCCGGGTCTTCCACGGATTCGGCGGATGGGCACCTGCTCAACGCGTCGGCGTTTGCGATGGCTTTACCAGGCTGGTGGACGAGGCTGTAAGAGTAGCCGGCGAGGAAAATGGACCAGCGCGTCATCCGGGGGGACATGAAGGCTGGGGTCTGCTTGTCCCCTGCTAGTAGGCCGAGGAGAGGCTTGTGATCGGTGACAATGGTGAATTGCCGTCCATACAGGTATTCGTGGAAGCGCTTCACCCCTGCAACAATAGCCAACGCTTCTTTGTCCAGTTGGCTGTAATTGCGCTCAGCACTAGACATAGTCTTAGAGAAAAATGCGATGGGGGCTTCACGACCGGTAGGCAGTTCATGGCTGAGCACAGCGCCAACTCCGTACGGGGAAGCGTCACAGGTCAGTCTGAGGGGCAGTGTCTCATTGTATTGAATGAGCACACTGTCTGAGGTCAGAAGTTGCTTAACGGCTCTGAATGCAGACTCCTCCTCACGTCCCCACCTCCAGGAAACCGCCTTCGCCAGCAAGCGATGGAGCGGCTCAGCAACAGTGGCTTTCTGCTGGAGGAAAATAGCGTAGAAGTTAAGCAATCCAAGGAAAGCCTGAAGCTCCGCTTTGTTTTTGGGGCTGGGAGCTTCATGGATAGCTTTAACTTTTGATTTGGTGGGGTGGATGCCAGAACTATCTATCAGATAGCCCAGGAACTCGACTTCCTGTACCCCAATGATGCACTTGTCCCTCCGGACTCTCAAACCCTTCTCCCTGAAACGCTGGAGAACTAGCCTCAGCCGGTCCAGGAGTTGAGCCTTTGAGTCCCCAGAGATCAGTACATCATCGAAATAAGGCACCACCCCTGGAACGCCTTGGAGAAGGCGTTCCATCATGGATTGGAAAATGCCAGGGGCTGCACTGACTCCAAACTGGAGACGGTTGCACTTAAACGCGCCTCTATGGGTGACAATAGTCTGTGCCTCCGCCGTTTCCTGATCTACTGGCAGTTGCTGGTAAGCCTGGGCCAGGTCCAGTTTTGCAAAAATTTTGCCCTTGCCGAGTGAGTGCAGCAAATGTTGCACTACTGGCACGGGGTATGCGCTCTGCGGCAACGCCTTATTGATGGTCACTTTGTAGTCGGCGCAGATGCGCACAGATCCATCCTGCTTCATGGGGGTCACAATGGGAGTTTCCCATGAAGCATGATCGATGGGTTCCAGGATACCTTGGGCAATCAGCTTATCTAGCTGAGCGTCTACTTTAGCCCGCAAGGCAAATGGAACCCGGCGGGGCTTGAGCCGAATTGGGGTTACCCCCTTGTCCAGATTAAAGGAGATGGGTTTCCCTGAAAAGGTCCCTAACTTACCATCGAAGACTTCTTGGAACTCTCCGATGAGTGAGTCGAGTTCGCCTGAGCTAATCTGGTGGATGCCTCCAATAGAAAGCCCCAGCGGCTGGAACCACTCCACGCCCAGCAGGGTCGGGCGGCTATGCTCCACGACGGTTATGGGAAGCTGGCCCTGGAACTGCTTGAAGGCGATCTGGAGGTTGGTCCGCCCGATGACGCCGATGGGGTTGCCGCCGAAATCCACCAGCTTGGAGTGCAGAGGTTCAAGTTGGCGCTTGGAGAGATTCGGCTTCAGTCTCTTGACCTGGTGCCAGTCGATGATCGAATAGACGGAGCCTGAGTCGACTTCCATCGTGCACGGCAAGCCTTCAGCCAACAGTGTCACGTGGAATTTTGTGGCACTGTTGGTGCTGGTGAGGGCGATCGTTGTCTGGTTCACAGCGCCGCCATGAGAACTGTTGCGGTCGTCGCGCTTTTGCTGGATTGAGGACCGTTTGGACGACCTTTGGGAGTCGCGACGATTTTCTGTATTCTGGGGCTTGATCGACTCAGGAACAGGATCAGAGGCTCTGCATGCCTCTGCGATGTGCCCCCTCTTAAGGCAGCGTCTGCAGGTGGCATCCCGCCAGCGACAGGATTGGCGGGGATGGTGTCCCTTGCAACTGCCGCACTGAGCGGCGCGGCGGCCATCGTTTTGAATTTCCCGCCTGGGTGGGCGGGAAACTTTCAAAACGGTCGATTCTCCCTCTGAATCTGTTGGAGTGGTCGAGTCGTCGGATGATTCCGATGACGGTTTGCGGATCTTATGGATCCCTCGGGACTGGAGCATGGCAGCAGCGGCGGTCTCGGATGTTTCAGCAGCCGTAGCCTCCTCAAGAACGTCCTTCAGGGACAGTCTTTTCCTGCTCAGGAACTTCTTTTGGAGGTTGGCATCTCTCATCCCGAAGACGATCCCGTCGCGTAAGGCATTGTCAACGTTCTCAAATTCGCAGTTTGCAGCGATTTGACGCAATGCCGCCACAAAGTCTTTAAGCGATTCGCCTTCCTTCTGATTACGTTGGCGGAAGGTAAAGCGGTTCGATATGGGGGTGCCCGTTGGTGCATAGTGGTCTTGCAGGGCAGTCTGCAGATCCACCCAGGACATGACTTCAATGTCCCTGGGTGCGACGAGGTTGACGGCGAGTTCCAGAACGTCGGAGCCACAGTTAGCGAGGAAGAGAGCCCTCTTCCTCTCGTCGTCTAGGTTGTTGTAACCGTTTCCCCGGAGGAATTGGCGGAAACGTATCATATACGAACTCCACTTCTCCCGGCTGGGGTTGAAGGGAGCCAGCGAGGCGAACGGCGCTTGCAGCGTTGCCATTTCTCAGACCGCGTCGAGTGACTTCAGCTCGTTATGGCGATCGTGCCACGCGGAGGTTCTTCTCTAGACCTTCGTCGCCAGTGTTAGATCAGCGCAGGAAAGAAGAAGTGACCAGCAGGGTTCGAGTAACAAGTTTTAATAACAAGAACTGAACAGCCTGTGCGCTGCCGGAGCTCTCCTTATATACACTCCGGCAGATGCACCGCCCACTGACAGGGATTCAAAACTCCCGCCGAAAGGATCTTTAGCCAATCCCAGGCGGATGCCCTTATAAGGACATAACACATAGTAAAGTCTAAGGTGGTCAGATACAACGCAGGGACATTTTTTCTAACTTAAGCATATTTTGGATATCTGAGACAGCAAGTTTATTACATCTGGACCATTGTACTTATTTTAAGCCTTCTCCTGGCTTTTCTACCGATTTAATGTGCAAATAAGTTCTTATACAGGAGTAAAGTAATTCTTTTCCCTCCAAATTCCCTTTGATGGCATTTCCCACAGGGAAGGTTCTAGGCTGAGTGAAATAAAAATGTGGTAAGATAGATAGAAAGAGCCACCCACTGAGTCTCTTCCATTAATATCTTTCAGTATGTGCTTAATAAACTAATTTTGCTTGCTGTTCCAGTATTTGGCTGATTTTTTTTCTTTGAAAAAACCTTATATTAAATTAATTCACAATCCTCAGACTGATTCCAATATGCTAATACATTCCTACAGTAAGTAATTTTGAAGCATCTCATATTTTAATAAGCATATGCAAAAAAAAGAGCTTGAATTAACTGGTATGACTTTAATAAACATACTTCCCAGCTTATCCCTATTATAGATTTCTAAGTTGGTTTGATTGTGACAAGGCTCTTATTTTGATGGGCAAGGATTAATGTGAACATATAGCAAAAGAAAGGAAACCAGCTATAAATAGGAAGAAGCAGTGGTGAGATCCAATTTTTTCTACTACCGGTTCTGAGGACGTGGCTTGGTGGGCATGGTGTGACTTGGTGGGTGTGGCAGGAGAAGGATACTGCAAAATTCCCATTCTGACCCCACTCTGGGGCCCACCAGAGGTGGTATTTGCTGGTTCTCCGAACTGCTCAAAATTCCCGCTACCAGTTCTCCAGAACCTGTCAGAACCTGCTGAATTTCATCCCTGGGCAGAAGGCATTAGCTTTTGAGACTGCTACCATAAAAGGGAAAACTCTAAAGATATTGTTTATGCTGGGTTAGGGATCCCCAAAATGGCATAAAAATAACATGAATGTTCAGTGAGATGATGACAACGACAATGATGATAATAGAACAGAACATTTTTTGTGTTGTCAAATATGCTAATTTTTTAAACTCAAAGAAGATGCAGTTAAATTAAAGATAGCGTTAGTATCTCTTTATGTTCAATCATTAACCCACCAGAATAGGGCATACTAATCTCTAAATATCAGTTATGCTATGATAGTCAAACGCAAAGAAACTTTGCATTGCAGTACAAAAGATTCTGTTGGATAACAAGAAGGTCATATCTGAAAATCTATATATATGTCTCAAAATTAATTAAAAGGTCAAATAAAGGCTTCAAGCCAAGCAGGGGAAAGTTCTCCCCCTTTCTTTTGTTTCCTTTTTTAATTTGATCAATTAAAGTACTGAATAGTATATTGATCATCCATGTTTACCTATGTTACAGCAAGGTTAAAACAATGCCAAACACTGGACAAAGTGACAGTATTTATTGACTCACTGCAGCAATGTCTGAAAAGTTGTAAATTGGCTGGATTTTGTGGGGCAAATTCTTAATGCTGTTGTCTGATAGGATTGATTTACAAGGCCCAAAGTGGGGAAAAGATTTATATAATCTGAAGAAAAACCCAGCATATTTAGAAGTTGGAAAGGAATTACATATGTTGCCTCAGAAAAAAAACCCTCTTATACAAATAACCAATTTCTTCTCCAAATATTTTAGTAATAGATTTCACCTTGAAATTGTATTGAACTATTTCCTTAAAGCATATGATCCACCGAGCCAACCCCCACAGGGGTGGGTTCTACTTATCTTTACTATCGGTTTGCAATGGGGCCACTCGAGTGCGCTTGCTTTGCTCACGCTTTGCAAATGCTTTGCTCACGCTCATGTATTATTAAAATCCTGTTTGTCTCTGAATTAATCCTCTATGTATTTAACTAGTCTCGGTTTCTTCAGCCTAGCTGTGTAAAAAAAAAAAAAAAGCAGAGATTCAAATAAATGCAGTATACTATAGATGGCTTAGCTCCTAATCTAACGGGAACAGTTAGTGAGATCCCTCTTTTCATTTCAGCTCTTTTTTTGCCCCCAAACCAATCAGAAACAATGTAGCACAAGCAGAACTATTCACTGCCTATGATGAGATGAGGAATGCCCGTGTTGATCCAGGCACTTTATCTCTCAAGAGATAATAAGTTGATATGACAGCAGCTATATATGTCATAGCGCTCATTTGGGTGGGAAAAAAATACTGTCAAATCAGGAGATTTCCAGATCTTGTTATTGCTCGAACCAAGGTAAAATTAGTTGCGTGTTTCCAGTCATTTTATCATCCATCACAACTGATTTGACAAGTCCAGAGCTTGCATCAACACCTGCCTTATTCCTAAGAGGTGTAAAGTTTAGAGATAGCTCTCCAATTAACCCATAACCACAGACGTACTATTTCAGCTATGCTATTACAGACATGAGGTCATAATGACCTCAGTAGCAAAAAGTTATTTCATGTTTTCATGGTTGGATCTAATAGTTGATGCATAAACCAAAAAATGTATTGCTCTCTATCAAATCCATATCGCAGAGGTTATGTTTTGTTTCTCCATCCTTGAACTTCAATCTTTCTTCACTAATTTTTACATTGGTTCACTGAATGATGGCACCAATAATTTCTTTAGAAAATAATAATTTCCCAATCTCTAGGGGAGTAGGTGAATTTCTGAGATTTCTAGTTGCTGGCCATAGTCCAAGTAATTACACAGCAATATTGTGAATAGCAGTTCTGGATCTATTGCTTCCAAAAGATGCAGAAGACCATTTTAATTTGTTCTTGCCAGATAAATTATTGCATGATATAGATTGCACCTGGTCATCAATTTCATCGTTGCTAATGTCAGAATCAGTGGCAGTGGCAAGTTCCTCATCATCCATTACAAAAATTTTGTCACAATCCGATTCCACTTCACTCAGATCACGCTCTACATCTCCATACCAATTTAGAACAGTTTCTTTGAAGTTTGTATTGAGTATTGAATGGCAAATTTGAACGGACCAATCAGGAATTGGAGCTGGGAATTCAGAGGAACGTCAGTGGCTGAAGCCGCGGATAGCTCCTAGCTATAAAAGGAGTTGCCATGGCCAGACTTGCCATTGCGGTTTACAGAGCTAATAAAAGTGTTTAATTATACCGTGTATCCAGTCCTTCTTGCGCCCACTATTTAACAGTTTGGATCACCAAATCACACTCTTTTTGGCAGAAAACCTGGTCCCGACATTAAAAAAAAAAGTTAACAAAGATCTGCTGTCAAAGTGACTGAATCTCAAATTCAAATGCCGCTACAGAAAACACCAAATAACTGACACAAGCGCGAAGCTGCATACACTCTTATTGGTGGGAAAATAAAAGCTATTCGCAACCGGAATGGTCCATTTCTAAAAATAGGGATGTTCAGAACATTTTAGAAAACTGTTGCTGTCACTATGACCTCAAGTTTGTGGTTATGGGTTAATAAATTGGGGAAATGTCTGAATCTAAGTTAATTGTACAGTTGAGAATTAGTAATGGTGAGGGTGACACCTGGCTCAACTAAACAGCATCCACAGTTAGATTTGGATTTCAAGCACCAAACAGATGAAAACCAAATCCAAATAATAATCATTCATCCTCATCGAGCAATGTGAGTGTGGGCATGCATTCTGTCGGTGGGCTCAGCTGGGATTTCCCAAAGTGAGAGGTCTACTTTTTAGAGCACCAGCTGTTCCACCAGCTCAGGTTTAGGAAGTGTGATGAAGGTGTCACAGGGTTACCAGATCATGTTCTTGCTTGAAATGTTGATTTGTAGACAATCGGTGGTGAAATCCAAATATTTTTACTACCGGTTCTGTGGGTGTGACTTGGTGGGCATGGCAGGGGAAGGATACTACAAAATCTCCATTTCCACCCCACTCCAAGGAAGAATATTGCTAAATCTCCATTCCCACCCCACTCTGGGGCTAGCCAGATGTGGCATTTGCTAGTTCTCCAAATTACTCAAAATTTCCACTACTGGTTCTCCCGAACTTGTCAGAACCTGCTGGATTTCATCCCTGCAGACAATGTTTCAAGACAACCATGGTCATTTGATGGACCTGATACTACAAATTTGAATAGAAATATTCACACTTCCTGTTTTATCAGTATAACCAGTGGTGATATTCAGCCAGTTCTATCCAGTTTGGGCAAACTGGTAGCGGCAGCTGCGGGAGGCTCCGCCCACCCATCTGGACGTCATCACATCCAGTTTTTGATGCTCTGCGCATCTGCGGTAGGCTCTGTGCATGCACAGAGTGCTCACATTTGCGCACCGGTAGTGAAGGTAAGTGAATGCTACCTCTGAGCATAACACAATGTAGGACAAAGACATAGTAAACTCCAAGCTTTAATCTCTATTGCAATGCAGTGTATTGTTCTTCTGGGAAAGAATATGAAAGATTTATAAATGTTCTCAGAGAAGCTTGCTAAAATAAGTTAAAATGTTTATTAGTATATTAAATATATTGGTAAATAGGGCAACTATTCCAGCAGTCCCCATCCTGAGTGTGTAGGGAAATTTGAAAGTAGTTATGAATTTTCAAACTAGTCTCTAGAGTTTCATTTCATGTTCAGAGAGAACATTTTTATACTATTGCATTTAACATGTTCTCAAGTGTACTTGCAACATTTGATTTAACATTTTTGTCAAATAAAGAGGTTTTAGAGCCAGTGCTCCAGATCCAGATGTCTACTTAATTCATTAAGTACCAAGGCTGTCAAGTTGCAGCCCCTTGAGAATATAAAACCAGACGTCTTTAATATTTCATTCTAAGGGCTGAATTACACAGAATTTTTGTTGTTGTTAATTGAACATTATGGTGCGCCCCACACTGGCTACCTTCTTCCTAGCATGAACAATGAATTCAAAATTAAATCATGACTGGAAGTACCATGAGCTGAAGCAGTTGAAACTTTATCCTTGAAAGCAGGGTTAAAGGAACAGAAAAGGGAATATATTTAGACCATAAAAAAGTAAGAATACCTTTATATTCCAGGAAGGATCTCTTTGCTTGACATTTTATTGAATTTTCAATGGTACTTTTTGCCTTATTTTCCTAATCTTGTATAATCTGATAGATTTCTACCAAATCCAGATAAATAATTCCCTCTCCATGAATTATCTGGAAATACTACAGTTGCCATCAGTGTCATCCAAGATGACAAGTAAAATGTGACTGCTTAGACCAGGGGTGTCAAACTCATGTCCTCAAGGTGGTGACACATGACGTATCAGGACTTTTTCCTCCTTCGCTAAACTGGGCATGGGCATGGCCAGCATGTGATGCATCTGGCCCATGGGCCAGGAGTTTGACAGCCCTGGCTTAGACTATAAAATGGAAAACAGTATACCAGATAGAGATGGAGGTCCTTTAACATCTTCTGTGGTTTCTCTTTGCTAGTTTCAATAAAGGGCTGTGTTGCTTTTGCCCAATTTGGCAATTATGGTGAACTGCAATTTATCTGTAGGTTATAATTCATCAACCCTAGTTACATTTCAATCATATTGATATGGTTGATTCTCTAGCCATATGAAGTGTCAGTTATTTTACTGACTATATTTTATAATTGGATATGTATGTATGTATGTATGTATGTATGTGGATCACACAGTTTATTATGATAATAACAATATTTTCAAGAAATATCTGTCCCTCCCTTTCTGTCAGCCATTCAAGACAAACAAGGTCAAGAAATAGAATATTGAAAGCCTGTTCAAGTTTCTCTTAATACACAGCAAGGGGATGCCAACTTAGTTTACAGCTTCTGTCCCCTCCCCCCAAATGGCCTTCAATATTCATTGGTCTCTCAGAGAACTACCTGTTCTGGGAGTGAAAACCAATAGCCTTTCTAAGCAGATGAAAAGGCTCAGCACAACTGGGACTGGAGAAGGCCTCTGGAGAATCGTATTAGGGCCTCCTGGAAGATATGGCTGCTTTGATCCTTCAAGTTGTTCTATTTATTGATCGAGCTGACCCTCCCAGCTGTTCCATTTATGGCAATAAGTTATAAAACATTCATATTAATATATCAAACGTTTCTGAGGGTACACAAGAACAAAATCAAGTTAAAAGATGGAGGAAAGAGACAGTCGAGCAAGGAGTAACATTAAAGGAGGATTTGGCTGAAGGATCCGACCTGATTCATACTATTTGGAAGACCCTGAATACATTCAGAGTTGGAATGCCTAAATGTAAAACCAACATGCTGAAGTGGAGGCTCTTAGGGCGTAATAACATGCTATGCAAATGTGGAGAGATACAGAGTCCAGCCCATCTGCTGGCAAGTTAGCTACTACCAGAAATATGTACTGATAATGTCTTATTTTTTGCCAATGACGAAGCCAACAAGGCTGCTTGATTCTGGCAGTTTAAAGTTTGATCTAGACACAGAAGAAGAAAAATAATATTTTATAGAGCAGTGATGGCTAACCTTTTCAGGACCGAGTGCCCAAATCGTGTGTGTATATGCGAATACATGCACGAGCCCAAACCTCCAAAATTCAATGCACGCAGGGCCCTGTGCATGTGCCCCACTCCTGCAGATGTACCTGTGGGCCCCTGTATGTGCCCTGCCCTCTGCACATGTGTGTGCAGCCCCTACACATGCACCCTACTCCCGCATTTGCACGGCAGAGACCTGATGACCGGCTGGCCGGTAGGAGGCATGCATGCATGCACAGCAGAGCTGAACTGGGCCACAGCTCACATGCCCACAGAGAGGGCGGTGCGTGGCACCTGTGGCACATATTCCATAGGTTCACCATCACAGCTATAGGGGGAAACATGTCTCTCAAATGTATTGTATCACGCATGCACACACATGTTTATGTGTGGGATCAATTAGTTTATATCTAATTCTATATGTACTTGTTGTTGAGGTGTCCTTAAGCGTACGGATGGAGAGGTTTTTGTTTTCGTTTTCCACTGTGCTAAATCATTGGTCTATCTAATCCAGTATAATTTACTTTGACTGATGAACCTTTCCACTTCAGAGATTCTTTCCTAGCTCTATTTAAGAAAGGAAATGGAGAGAGTTACAAGAAATGTTGTCCTGAAAGGCTATAATCTACTAAAAGGTGGAAATTTTTTTCTATTTCTTCATGGCTCAGTTATATTTGAAACCTTTTTTTCCCATTTAGAATAGTTTTTAAAAATTGAAAAAAAATAGAATGAAGGGAGGGAGGGAAGGAAGGAAGGAAGAAAAGAAGGAAGAAAAAATAAAGATACATAATAGTAGATGGATAGATGGATGGGATGGGATGGGATGGGATGGGATGGGATGGGATGGGATGGGATGGGATAGAATAGAATAGAATAGAATAGAATAGAATAGAATAGAATAGAATAGAATAGAATAGAATAGAATAGAATAGAATAGAATAGAATAGAATAGAATACTTTATGGCCAAGTGTGATTGGACACACAAGGAGTTGGTCTCCAGTGCATAAGCTCTCAATGTAAATACAAACAACAACATAATATAATCATAATAATGATAACAATAAGAAAAGGTATTAGAAAAGGTGAGAAGGATAATAGTAATACAGCCATACTACAAGAGTAAATATCCTTAGACCTATGACAGTTCTGTGGGAATTAGGTGTTTAGCAGAGTGATGACACAAGGGAAAAAAATGTCTCTGTGCCAGTGGTGGGATTCAGTTGGTTCTGTCCTGATCGCACGAACCAGTAGCGGAGACTGTGGGAAGCTCCACTCACCCTCCCAGATGTAATGTGCGACTACTGCACATGAGCAGAGGTGGTGCAGGTGAGCGAAGCGAGTGCATGTGCATGCTCATACTTGCGAACTGGTAGGGAAGGTAAGTGAATCCTACCTCTGCTCTCCGTCTAGTTTTGGCATGCAGTGTCCTGTAAGTAGCATCCTGAGGGGAGGAGTTGAAAAGTTTATATGTCCAGGTTATACAGTAGATATTTTCTCAGCCCTCTTTCTGACCCATTATACAGTATACAGGTCTTCAGTGGAAGGCAGGCTGGTTGTAATTGTTTTTTTCTGAAGTCCTAACTATCAGTTGAAATCTGTATCTGTCCTGTTTGGTTGCTGTACTAAATCTGACAGTTATAGATGTACAAATGACAGACTCAATAATTCATTTGTAGAACTGTATCAACAGCTCCTGGGGCAATCTGAATATATCTCTGGGTATCTTCACTTTTTTTTTTTTCCAGAGTGGGTTCTGCATATCTTACGAAATGCATGCCATCATTCAGCTCCATTTCTATGGAAACCAGAGTTCAAATTTGCAACTCATCACTCCAAAAATTACATTTGAGATTTGCTCGGGGGTTAGGGTGGGATTGGTTTGGGGTAAGGAATTTAGGTATCCCTTGAATTCACAAAACTCAATTGTCCAAGAATCAACCTTCCTCTTCACACTCTGCCTTCTCACTATTCCGGTTGGCAGAGTTGTCACTCAATTGCAGTTTTTAAAATTTGGGACGTGGTGCAGAATTTCAGTATTCCCTGGGATAAAAAGAGGACTGCTGGTAGATTTGTGCAAAACAGACAGAGACTGAAATTAATTCTATTTTTCTTGTACATTTGTAGGTGCTATACATGATGGAACTCACTCACAAAATGTAAGTTTTATTGGAAGCCCTTCAAAAAAAAGACAACCCTATTGTTAATATTTATTAGACCTTCATTTTGTTTTATAGCAATGTGTTGTATGACCGTTTTCACTAGTTCCAACGACATTTTATAAGCCATTTATTCCCAGGATTTTATATAACTTTAGAAGAACTCATAAAGATGTGCACAATCTTATTCAAGTAAACAAGAAAAGGAGAGGAAAGCATTTAGGATTAAAAAAGAATCCATTCACTGTTAAAGAGGGAGAAAATGAAAGCCTATTTTCAACAGATAAGCATGGCATCTAAGAGCTGGAAAAGGTGGTGAATACCAATGCAAAGTTTTAAGAGCTAACCTTTTAAGACATTCTATGATATCGATACAACAAGAATTGGAATTGCAAAATTATGCATGAAAAAGGTCTTGTTAGATGTTGCTACTAAGATAAGAATGGGACACTCATCAGAAATGTGAGCCAAATGTTGGAAATGACATCACGTGACCAATGGTGGGAGGAGGGGAGAGAAGGGACAGTCATAACTTTGAGAACAGATCATAAATAGCTTTTTAAAAGACCACCAGAACTTAAAATGGGCCTTAAATGGGAGGTCATAAGAGAAGAACTACTTGTACTCAAATGATCTAAGCGCCAGAGTTCATGGTAACAGCATTGCCAAAAAGACATTAAGAGTTGTCAACCTAATCTCGCAAAGCTTCTTCTCAGGTAACATTGTACTGCAAACTAGGGCGTACAAAACCTTTGCTAGACCAATTCCTGAATACAGCTCGTCTGCCTGGAATCCACACAGGATATCGGACATTAATACAATTGAGAGAGTCCAGAGGTATTTCACAAGAAGAGTCCTCCACCTCTACTCACAACAGAATACCTTATGCCACCAGGCTTGAAATGTTGGGCTTGGACAACCTAGAACTACACCGCCTCCGGTCTGACCTAAGTGTAGTACACAAAATTATCTGCTACAACGTCCTATCTGTCAATGACTACTTCAGCTTCAACCACAACAATACATGAGCACACAATAGATACAAACTCAAGGTAAACTGTTCCAAACTCAATTGCAGAAAATACGACTTCAGTAACAGAGTGGTCAATGCCTGGAATGCACTACCTGACTCTGTTATTACATCCCCAAACCAGTGGTAGGTTGCTACCGGTTTGCCCCAGTTCTGGTGAACTGGTAGCAGCAGCGGCGGAAGGCTCTGCCCACCCGCCCGGACGTCATCAAATACATTCTATGCATGCGCAGAAGTGGCGCGTGCACGAGTGAACCGGTAGCAAAGATAAATGAAACCCACTACTGCCCCAAACCCCTATAACTTTACCCTTAGACTGTTTACTGTTGACCTCACCCCATTCCTAAGAGGTCTGTAAGGGGGTGTGCATAAGTGCACCAGCATGCCTCCCATCCCTGTCCTACTGTCTCCATTTATTCGTACCCATTTACTATGTTCATATTAATGTTTATACTTATACCTGTTATCTTTTTACATGTTTGACAAACTAAATGACGGACCATCTGTGGCCAGCGACAGCTCCCCATCACCAGTGGGTTCCCACAGGGAGGGCCTCCTTGGAGTGCCATCAGCCAGACAGTGTCAACTGGTGACTCCTAGGGAACAGGCTTTCTCTGTGGGCGCACCTACTTTATGGAATCAACTCCCCCTGGAACTCCGGGTGGCCCCTGACCTGCGCTCTTTCTGCCATGACCTTAAGACATGGTTATTTCGCCAGGCCGGATTGGACTGAAGGGGTTTTTAAGGGGAGTTTTAATGATTTTTAACTTTTAATATTGATTTATCTGTGTGTTTCATTGCTGTGAGCCGCCCTGAGTCCTTGTCGGAGAGAGGGCGGCATATAAGCTTAATAAATAAAATAAACAGACAAACAAACAAACAAACAAAAAATACTTCAGGATCTCCTATGCATCTAACAAGAATACTAAAAGCCTGCTGTTTAGTTATCAGAGGGTTAGGCTGTATCACTTCGCTAACATCCTCTGTAGATTTTACTGACACCATCTGCTCCTGCCAAGTGAGAGGAAAATACGTTTGTGTGCTCTTATCGGCTTTTAGTTATTTTATACTACTTAAATTATACTATTTTGCATTGAACAATAATTTGAAATCAGGAGTACTTCAAATATAGTTGGTAGCAATTTTTTGAAAAATCTCTTTCCTAGGGATGGTAAAATGTGCAGCTTGGTAAAATACAGACAACAGTAAAGTATTGTTGTATACATTTTATTGCAAATGGCCACAGAGTGAAGTGTGCTGCAAGGTTTTATACACCAACGAATTTTTGTCATTTTTCTTCTTGACTGTAAAATGTAGACTTTTCCCCTGGGGTATTATATTTCCAATGAACAAGGTAATGACATTTTTGCAGAATGCAGTAAAGCTTACTGAAATTTTACCATGGGAGCTTATTAGAAGGAATAAATTCCAGAGAATCAATAATAAGTTTTTGTTACTGAACTTAAGTTATAGCACTGTGAAATCTTCACTTGAAATTTAGGATGTGTGTGTATTTTCCTATGAAGCCTCTTTACAAATATGCATTCAAGACAAAGAAGGCTGGCGTTTATTATTAACAGCTATGTGAATGGAAAATAAAGACCAAAGTTGAATAAAGTATCTGTAGGTCAGCGGTGTCAAACTCACGGCCTGCGGGCTGGATGCTTCACTCACTGGCCATGCCCACCCCCATTTTAGCAAAGGGGGGGGGGAAATCACGATACATCACGTGAGAATAACATAACACCATGAGTTTGACACCCCTCCTATAGGTAGTCCTTGACTTACAACAACAGTAGGGACCAGAATTTCCATTACTCACGAAGGCAGTTGTTAAGTGAGTCAAGCTTGATTTTATGACCTTTTTTTGCCACCATTGCTTATTTATTTATTTATTTATATTTATATACCGCCCTTCTCCCTGACTGTAAGAACAATTAGCAAAGGAACAGCTTGCTTCTCAGAGTTATGGATGCTCCATCGCTGGAAGTTTTCAGTAAAAAATTGGAGCCATTTATCCAGGATAGAAGAGGGGGTTCAACTTATTGTCCAAAACACCTGAGGGCAGAACAAGAAATAGTGGATAGAAACTAATCAAGGAGAGAAGCAATCTGGAGCTAAGAAGAAACTTTCTAACAGTGAGACAATTAACCAATGGAACAACTTGCCTTCAGAGGTTGTGGATGCTTCATCACTGGACATTTTAAAGAAAAGACTGGACAGCCACTTGTCTGAAATGGTATAGGACTGTGATGGCGAACCTATGGCATGCATGCCACAGAAGGCATATATAGCCATATTGGTGGGCACGCAAGCTCAGCTCTAGCATGCATGCGTGCGCTGGCCAACTGATTTCCGGGCCTTCCGGTCCCACTGGCCTCCAGGGCAGTGGGGAAGGCCATTTTTGCCCTCCCCAGACTCCTAGAAAGGCTCTGGAGCCTGAAAAGAGAGGAAAATAGGCCTACTGGGCTATCACATGCCAGAAGCATGGGGAGCAGGGTGGGGGAGTCACACGTGCATGTGCGGGTTGGGGACATAGACTTATGGTTGTGGGCACACATGCGCATGAACCCCCCCTCTCCCGTGCTCTCCCTGCTCCTGGCACGTGATGGCAAAAATGTTAACCATCACTGGTTAACATTTTTGGGCTTCCTGCCTGAGTGGGGGGGGGATTGGTTTAGAAGACCCCCACAGTCCCTTCCAGCTCTATTCTATTCTAGTTTCTAGATTCAATCTGGAACAAATGAGAAATATCCTGACCGTAAGAACTATTAATCAATGGAACAGCTTGCTTCCCAGAGTTATTGGTGCTCCATCACTAGAGGTTTTCAATAAAAGTTTGGACAGCCATTTGTCCAGGTTGATGTAAGTTTTCCTGACCTGGATATGAGGTTGGACTAAAAGACCTCCAAGGTCCCTTCCAGCTCTATGATTCTATTCTATTCTGTTCTGTTCTATTTTCTATTCTATTCATTTCCAACTTCTCCCATTGATTTTGCTTGTCAGAAGCTGGCTGTGAATATATGCTGATTGCCAAGTGCAAAGAACTTTGATTATGTGACTGTGGGGATGGTTATGAGTTGTACTACTTGTATATCTCAAGGGTCAATGTTTATAATGGATATCAATTGGCTCAATTTACTCAGCCTTTCCCCCCTTGTAATGGGACAATACGAAGTAGCTTTTCTGTTATAAGTGATTTAACATAAAAATGATCATTTAAAAATAATTCCATAATTTCTCCACAACTGAAATAGAATAAACACATGAAGCAAATTATAGTGGTGAAAAGAAGGAACCACATTCTGTGCACCGTTGCTCTGATAAATTAATGTATAGAATGTAGTTGTAAAACTCAAAAAGTGATATTGTCTCATGTGTGAAGGTTTCTATTAGCACCTGATGGAGACTTCTGGTGTTTCCTTAGCTCAAGGAAGTCAGGCTCATGCTGCCAAGGTATAAGATACTACAGGAATGATAATTCATAGAACAGTGTTGAATCAGTGCAATATAAAATTGTTATCCACCCATCCGAACTGTGATTGTAATTTTTGTTTGATTTGTGAATTCTGTCAAGCCTCAGCTACCAATGAAATAAATCACCCCAAAGCTAGAACCCTTCTAGCACCCCAGAGCTAGAAGTTAATGCAATAGAGATGCAGAGAAAGCATGCTGTGGGTAGTAGCTACTAGGGATCTACATTTGGTTAGCCCCAGGAGACAAAATTAGGTTGTCCCCATTTTTTCTGGTATTCTGAGAGGCCCTTACAACTTTAATTATGTGACCAGGTATAGATCCCCAATAAAACCAGAGATTTGTCTAGATGGCTTCTCTGTGGAGGGGAACCATTTTTATTTCCTTCAAATATGGTTTGTATTTTCACTTTTTATGATATTTATTTCTATAGCCTTTTACATTTGTATTTGTTGTTTTTATATCTTCACTTTTTTATCTATTGTTCTATTGGGGAAGTTGGGTAAACCTTTAAATCTAAAAACTATTAATAATAAGTGTCCTTATTCACTTGACAATGTTATGCTTTGTCGTAATGTTAAAACAAGCCAAATCTGAACAGCTTGCTTATATTTATCATAGAGATAGGATGACACTTGTAATGCTGATGCAAACTGGCATATTTTTTTAAAAAAAAATGTATATAAAACAAGATCAATTTGGTGTTTGTTTCATCATTAAGTGATAAATAATTATTCCTATTTTTCACTGACTGATTCTTAATTAGAATTATGTGTGCATTAATTATGGCTAATTATTTAAAAAAATCAGAGGTTCTGAAAAACATCTATTATTAGGAAATTGTAGTGGATATCCCCAAGAAATGAAAACACACAGAAACACAGCACTATTTAAGATGTACCATTAGGTGATGTTTAGTTTGTCCTGCCAGAAAATACGCTTATGTGCTTTCTTGTGCATGCTGTTGCCAAATCCTAAAGAAGCCAAATGACCAGTAGGAGATAGGGAAAGATTTCAAGTGTTTTGTTGAAGCAAATTATATTGCTTGATTCATATTATCTTAGGTTGCAAAACTCTGTGACATAAATCAAAATCATGTCAAACATATTTTACTTACTCCCTTTAGGATTCATTCTAGAACTTCTACTCCAGAATAAGACCTTGGGAATTTTAATAGTGCGATGCAGATTCCAGAAAGGAATGACCCATAATTACAAAATTCACCTTAAAATATATTAGTTTTGGTTTTGAAAGTTTTCCAGGTCATCAGTGTCAAAGACATACTATGTAGGCAGTTGAAACACTTGCCAGAAAAAAAACAAATCTAGAAAGCCTTAATATGCCTGTTAAATATATTTCTCTACTGGAAGAGCAAGGAAGTTATCTTCATTAGCTATGCATTACATTTCTTTGTTTCCTCATGGAAACATTCTTTTTTAAAACTTATAATTTTATATTTTAATAAAACTGTTTATTATAATGTTATTAAAAGATTTTTTAAAAAAAGATTAAAAACTAATACTAATCTAAAATAAAGAAAAAGAAAAAAGAAATAAATGAATAAACTGCAAAGGTGCAAAAAAGTGAAAAAGTACAGAATAATAGAAAAGAAATAAAAAGACACAAAAAGGAGCTTCTAATCTTTCTTACAAGATTATGAGTACAGTTTTACATTTACCTCTTTCTCTAAAATTGAATGTCTAAAGAGGCATTATATTTCTATAATATATCCTGTTTAATCATCAAAACCAATAAAAAAAGTTTATTTTTTCCTCATTTTCTGCAAAAATTTCATAAGAGGTTTCCAATCAGCAATAAACATCGATTTTTTCAAAGAAGTCAATTTGGCCATCTCAGCAAATTCCATCATCATCATCATCAACTATTCCTCTGTAGGAATTGCTGAATTTTTCTAGCAGTCTATACCCATGATGGTGAACCTATGGCACATGTGCCACAGGCGGCATGCAGCACCCTCTCTGTGGGCACACGAGCCGTCACCCTGGTTCAGCTCTGCCACACAGGCATGCGCGCTCCCGCTGGCCAGCTAGTTATTGGATCTCTGCTGTGCAAGCGCGGGTGGTGGGGCACATGTGTAGGGGCTGTGCACACATGCGCAGGAGGCAGGGCACATATAGGAGCCCACAGGTACATGTGCAGGAGTGGGGTGCAGAGTCCCATGTGCATTGGAGGTTCAGGCATGCATACACAGACATGGGCACTTGGTCCTGAAAAGGTTAGCCATCATTGGTCTATACAATAATCTCACTACAGTTATAATATCACAGAATCGGAGAAATCTCCCCAGGAAAAACAACTGTAGTTTTTCTCATCTTTTCCTGTTTTAATATACTGATTTTGAAATAACATACAATTCATATTTATCGTAGTGATACTTAGATATTTTACTTTCTTTTCAACCATAAATCCGATCTTATTCATCAATTCTGTTTTATATTCTATTTTCATGTTTTTAGTAACATCTTCGTCTTATGTTGGTTGTTAACACCTGCTGAAGCACCACATTCTTTTAGCTGTCCCATTAATGTTTCAATTCCCTTTAATGTATCTTCCAAAATCAATGCTTGATTCTTTCTGATACATAATTGCATGGGTTTTCATTTCTCCAAATATTGATTTCCACCATAAAATTCCAAAAGCAGTGTTTGTTTGCTATAGCTATATCATCTTAAGCTGTTCTCTCATCTCAAATAAGCTGTTGATCTAAACATGACATTCAAAAGATTTAGATATTTCCTAATACACATAAAAAGCATGAAAATCTGGATAAAAGGGGATGAAAGTTTCAAGTGCATGATACATCATTAAATATGGGTGAACATATGTATTTAATGAGCATAAATTATTTGGCTGTCCCCATTTTGCTGAGATGCAACTGCAGAGTTCTATAATAGAAAGGAATCTAACTTTGTGTATATATTTGTAGATTGAAGGTTGAAAGGAGTGTATGCATATGTGCGTGTACCGGGGTGAAATCTAAAATTTTTTGTTACCAGTTCTGTCGATGTCACTTCTTTGCCCTTTTTTAACCTACAAAACACAACACAACACAACACAACACAACTGGCTCACCCACAATGTAAAAGCAGCTGTGCTGGACCCAAAATGGCCCCTGCAACAAGCAGAAACCTCACACAGGCACAAAAAGTCCAAAAAAAAACCAACTTTCACACTTTACACATGCAAAATTCCACATACAGCTTTGTGAGATTTTGTGGGTTTGTATAGTGAGAGTGAAACACTACAGAAACACATAAAATCTCAGAAAGCTGCACAAATATTATTTTATTTTTATTTTTATATAAAAGCAGCTAAATTTAAAACTTCCTAAACTTTAAATGGCTAGGTCTAAAAAAAACAACAACTGAAAACCCCCCAATTAACTATTTTTTTAAAGCTCCCAAAAGGGAGGGGGGAGGCAGGCAGGCAGATAGAGCTGCTCACCGATGAGCTTGACTGCAGGCAGGGAGATTCAGTTGCTTGCTGATGCAATGGATTGCAGGGATTACAGCAAGCGAAGCAAGGCAGGCGTTGCAACCAGCAGCTCAGAATTCGATCCGAAGAGTGAAGGTAAGCAAGCTGGAGGCTGCGGGAGGTGGGGGGGGGGATTTTTGCTACCGGTTCTCTGAACTGCCTGCCGCCATTGCTATCTACTCAACCGAGTCAATCCGACCAGGAGCATTTCACCCCTGGGGTGTACATTGGATTTTTTAAAAATCCAAGCAGGGACATTTTAGGAATGGGGACAAAAAATTCAAGACAGCAGGAGTGATGGTTTAGTAGAAGCTCCACCCCCTTTTAATGTGCATCTCATGGATCTAAGAAAGGGAAAAGGCTTTTTTTGATCATGCAATTGTACCTGCTACCTTGCCTTATTAAAACGCTGCTCGTGAATCCCCTGAATTTAGTAGAGGCCACCTACTTGTTTGAAAGCATACAAATGTGAGTACCACTATATGTGGTGAGTACATCAATAGGTACCACTTTGGTGGGAAGGTAACAGCCTTTGGCACAGTGGTGAAATTCAACTTTTTAAACTACTGGTTCTGTGGGCGTGACTTGGTTGGCGTGGTGTGGCTTGGTGGGTGTGGCTTGGTGGGCATGGCAGGGGAAGGATACTGCAAAATCCCAATTCCCTCCCAATTCCTGGCGAAAGGATTTTGCAAAATCTCCATTCCCACCTCACTCTGGGGCCAGCCAGAGGTGGTATTTGCCAGTTCTCTGAACTACTCAAAATTTCCGCTACTGGTTCTCCAGAACCTGCTGGATTTCACCCCTGCTTTGGCATATAGCCATGCTGGCCACATGACCATGTCAAATGTCTTCAGACAATGCTGGATCCCTCAGCCAAGAAATGGAGATGAACACCATGCCCAAGACTTGGACACAACTGGATAGGGAAATCTTTATGTATATACAAGCAATATTAGCCCTTGACCAAGAAAATATCTTCAACCAGTTTTCTAATGCAAGTGTCCAACACGTACCAACAGAAAATCAGTTGTGCACCACACTGAGAGTTGCACTGTACAAGTTTGTGGGATCAAGATCCAAAATAGGACAGAAATATCTCAAATCTTTAACACAAGTCCATAAAATAGCTTACTTACTCATGGAGTTGCATGTGGGAAATTGCTGCAGTTCCATGGTCCATCATTCAATGGCATTACTTGAATGAACAGAGAGAAGGTAATTTTGTTCCTGATCTCATCTTGGTCTTATGAATTGATTACATTCTTTGCTTAAGAATAGGTTTAAAATTTTCATAAAGCTAACAATTTTTTTCATAATAGCAGTAGTCTAACCTAAGGCTTATATTTTTGTCCAGAAAGGATATGCAGATAAAATGTGGCTTGTTATTTACTCTGAATTGTTTTTATTTTTACTGTTGCTGACTTCCACACACTTCATAACATGCCCAAAGGCATGTTATGAATAAGAAATCATTCTGCTAACTCTGTTTAGAAATAACTCCCTTTTTCTACTACCACATGGTTCAAGCAAATGTTGCATATAGGTACATGTGGGACTTAATGCCAAAAAATGTATGTCCATGACAATGAAAGAATATTCTATAAAATCATATGTTTCTCTATATGCTTATAGCTCTATTTAGAATCAGGGGTGGGGTTCAAAAATTTTAGCAACTGGTTCTCTACACAGTCCCTATGTGGGTGTAGCCATGGTGGATGTGGCCTACTTGGCCTCCTGCACCATGGCGGGGGGGGCGGGGGGTTCGCCCTCTCCAAGCTCCAGAGGTTTTCATTGAGGCCCTCTGGAGGCCAGAAACAGGCCCTTTTCTGGACTTCCGGAACTTCCAGGAGGCCCATTTTTCGCCTTCCCAGAGTCTCCACATGGGTGCTGCACTTACCTGGCATCCAAAAGGGGCTGCGTGGAGACTCCTGGGAGGGGGGTGGGTGGGAGCTAGCCAGTCCTTGCAACTACCAGTTCAGCAAACCAGATGTAAAATTAGCAACCGATTTACCCAAACTGGTCCGAACCAGCTGAATCCCACCCCCCCTGCTTAGATCCTTGCTTCTCTGTGGATTTCAAATCAATATTGTTAAGCGTTTTTTTGAAGAATAATTGGTGAAGATCACTCAGCTGATATGCTGTGATTTTACACAGAGCTTGTATATCTTCTCATTATTTGGATGAAGGTGAAAACAAAATAAGCACTTCACTTTGGTGTTGATGAATATAAGTTGATCCAAATTTTGTACAAACACACCACAGCTAATATTCGACCAGATATAATCTCAAATATAATTCCAAATAAAAATTAACCTGTATTCTGATAATGCTCTTTAAGTGTCAGAATGAACGGGACATGTTTCAGAATTTACCATGCAGTCATTTTCTTTAGTATTAATAGAAACTTGATTGATAAATGATCCATTCTCCAGATATTCAGTGTAGAAGTAGTCCTGTTTCTTATTCCAATTGCCTGATTAGATACATCTTTCTTCAAACCATTTGTCTCTGATTTTGCTTTATATTATACAATATTATATTAGTCTATCCACTTTGTTTCAGACTTTGGAGGACCACTGTGTAAATTATCTTCAAGTGATTGATTTCCATCTATAGTTCCACCTTTTTAACCCTTTTTGCTACTGTTAATTGGCTGGACCTATTGTTTTTGATCCATCTATAGCAGAGGTCAAAACGAGTATAGCTTGATGCTTCTCCTTCACATTATTGATATATGAGAAGATCTGAGCGAGCAGAGCACAATGTTAAACAGCCAGGAATTCTGGAGATGTCTGCTGAGAGATATTATGTTTAGTTTTTTAGATAGCCGGTAATGCCAACTCAGTGGCTAGTTATCCTAAATGAGTTTCAATAAACAAGACAGAATAATTATGGTATGTTAATAAAAGTATACCAAACAATTTAGTGATTAATTAATAGCACCACGAGTATCCACAGGTGAGGGAGAAATTACAACAAGTGTATGCTGATATCATCATACAAATGCAAATGATTTAGATTAGATATTAGGACCCAAGTATATAATGGTGATATTTGCATGTTGACATCACTGCATGAGTGCTGTCTTAGCCATTATTTTAATTGGCTGCCAGTGCACCAAATCTCATTTAAAAGTATTATCTCCCATATCTATGTGTAAAATGCAGAATTATTGTATATCATCCATGGATATTGTGAGGGGGAAAATGAGGTTTTAAAAGACTAAAAGAAACTGATAGACCAATTAACCTCAAAATGTGTATAGCGGGGATATTTTTTAACATATGTCTTAGTTAAAAAGAAGATTGAGGAGTAGTTATATTAATTTAATGTGGTAGTTCAGCCTCTGCCCAAATTGCTATGAAAGATTAATGTCTGGAATTTTCCCAACACCTGAAAAATATCAAGGTTTAATTAACAAGTCATGCAATGTTGTATAGAGCTTTTGAATATTTATAATGACATTATCATTTTTGGAAGAGACCAAGACGTGCATGACAAGGAACTGGGAAATATTTCAAATGTTTTCAAGACAGACAGTTAATGCTGAATGAAAAAAAAAAAAAAAAAAGAGAGGACTTGAGATAACAGGCTTCAGAAATCCCACTGAACAGAGTAGCCAAAAATGTTTAAAATGTTTCAGAAGAGGAAATGACAGTGTGCTATATTCTGACAGGCTTTTTTTCCCTGGGAATAGTCTACTTTGCATACCAATATTATCTAAGGCTGGTGTAGTGTGTGTGGATAACAGCCTTCAGTTTATTCCCTAGATGCCTGAGTGCTGAGAAATAGCCACCACTCATATTTGCACAGCTTTCTTTCATATGGAAAAATAATAAGATCTATTTCATAAAATGCTTCTTCAATATGGAGATTAATTGTTACATCTCCATCACATTACTCTAGTCACATTGAGCTGTCTGTCATATGAATATGTAGAGTTACCAGAGGAGGAAAAGGATGCATCATGCAAAGATGACAATAGCAATGTTGTTTAGCAGTATATCTTGGGTAGACTCATTTCCCAAAAGCTTATCATCCCTCTCTCAGACATTACTTAGGAATAATTCCCACTGTATACCAGATGCTTATTTATTTGTGTTCAACAGTTGGGATAGCAGCTTTAGAAGACCATTGAGTTAAAGACTTCTGACAGTAGCTGAAGCAGCCAACTACACCTCGAGTTCAGCAAGATGCCCTACTATTAATCCAAGTAAAACAGCCCATGTATCAGACACTGATTATCAAAACCTGAGTTTTATATTTATGCTTTTGAATTGTGCACCAGTGTATATATATTATATATACATATATGTATTTATATTGTGCTCATTCAACAAATTATTGTGTGTATAGATCTATATCTATCTATATCTATATCTATATCTATATCTATATCTATATCTATATCTATATCTATATCTATATCTATATCTATATCTATATCATCTATATCTATATCTATGTTTTTTCTTTAAGCTAGGTTTTTCCTACGTAACCAAGATTTTTCTGCAACCCTAGTTAGTGAAATCACATTCACTACTTTCTGGGTTTTTTTCCCTTCTTTTCATTCTGGCAGCCAGTAGATTTTGTGCTTGCCCATTGGGAGACTTATATAGCTATTTCTGGCTCATTAGCCATCATCAGTAAGCCACACCCACATCTCATGTATCCTCCCTGTAAAGGTACAATATCTATTTTCTTACTTTTTCTAGGTTTTATGTGTGCTTTTCTTTAAGCCAGGTTTTTCCTACGTAACCAAGATCTTTCTGCAACCCTAGTTGAGTGAAATCACATTCACTACTTTCTGGGGAGGATACATGAGATGTGGGTGTGGCTTATATATATATATGCTTTCTTCTCTTATCGTAGGTTTTGTATGTATTTTTCTTCAACCGGGTATTTTCCTATGTAAACCAAGTTTCTCAACTGGCAGCCATAGCTCAGTGAAATCACATCCACTATCCTAGGCTTCTTAAGACAGCAAGCAAGCATTTTGCTGCCTATTGCTTGCTTGCTGTTTGAAGAAGTGTAGGATAGTAGATGTGATTTCACTGAGCTATGGCTGCAAGTTGAGAAACTTGGTTTATGTAGGAAAATACCCGGTTGAAGAAAAATACATACATGCATACATACATAATACATACATACAAATCTTGGCATATTCAGGTCTTTTCCCGTGTAAGATTGAGAGTATCTTGGCAATGTTTCGATGAGGTCCCACTCATCATCTTCAGGCTGGTGTCTTTGGCTTCGTGTCTATGCGAGCAAGAAGACACGAAGCCGAAGACACCAGCCTGAAGATGATGAGTAGGACCTTGTCAAAATGCCGCCAAGATACTCTCAATCTTACACAGGAAAAGGCCTGAATATGCCAAGACTTGCATACCTGTACCCATAAAAATCTACGAAAAGATAGATAGATAGATAGATAGATAGATAGATAGATAGATAGATAGATAGATAGGATATAGATATAGATATAGATATAGATATAGATATAGATATAGATATAGACAATAATTTGTTGAATGAGTACAATATAAATACATATATGTATATACAATATTATATCTATATCTATATCTATCTATATCTATATCTATATCTATATCTATCTATATCTATATCTATATCTACCTACCGTGTTTCCCCAAAAATAAGACCCTGTCTTATATTTTTTTGAACCCCAAAATAAGTGTTTGGCCTTATTTTCATGGAGGTCTTATTATTTTGGGGCATGTGGAAGAAACCAGAGGAACGGGTGGGGACCAGCTGCGCATGCTTATTTTCAGGAGGGGGGCTTATTTTAGCGCATGTGTTCAAAAGCCCAATTGGGCTTATTATCAGAGGATGTCTTATTTTCGGGGAAACTGGGTATCTATCTATCTATTATCTATCTATCTATCTATCTATCTATCTATCTATCTATCTATCTATCTATCTTAGGTAAACAGACAGACAGACAGACAGACAGACAGATAATACACACAAACATTGTATATATTGAAAATGAAAAAATTAAATACTATTATATGTCTTTTTAGATAATTTTATACAGGTATCTCTCATAGGACATTACCTTTATGTGGCTAGTTGAGGTAGTAGAATGATGTTTGACATGCTCACCTATCACCTAAATGTATTTTAGGAACTTTTTTTCTAAATATTTTCACATATTACTGAGGTGAAAGATGGTATCTTTATACTCTGAGTTTGTAGATTATTGATCCAAATTATATGCCAAAAGACAGCATCAGAAGTCATTATACCGGCTGAGATATGAATCTGTGTAGATAAATGAATAAACATTCAAAGAGGCAATCAAGCTGATGCTTTTATTTTTAGCATGCAGACAGAAAATTATTTCTGATGTTATTCAACAGAAAAAAAAACTTTACTGAATTATAATTAATTGTTGCAGTACTGCATATGCTAATATTTAAAGCATTATAGTGCTGTAGTTTTTTTCACACAATAATTAATCATCTGGTAATTATACCACCATTTCACTTGTCAGAATTGGTGAAAAGAGAATAATACACATTTTAAGTGGTACAACATCGGGGTGTTTTTTATACAAAATTCTGATTAAAAAGTTTTGTTCCAAGCCTGCCACAACAGTGGTGGTTAAGAACAATAAGCATGACAGCAGCAAAAATAAATTACGTCAGGATGAGAAGTTCTATGGACCTGTGGAACTGAGTGGGATCCCAAACCTTTATTTTCTTTTTATTTGTGGCCATCATGATTCTTATTTCTATACTTGGTTATTTGGAATGAAAAGTTTTGAAGAGAGATCTTATGTTCACTTGAGGGTCACAGACTTGATAAAGTAAGCATTGAGGTAACAGTTCTAATTCTAAGGAATGATTCAAATGACATTCAAATGAATAGGTAGAATTCTCTTCAGGCCATAATGGAGCACACAAGGAAGATGCAATGGGAAGAGACAGGAAGAGAATGTGCTCAGTCTAAGATTACATCCAATTTTCACCATCGGATATTAAGCAGAGTTGGGTTGTCGTGCATTACTAGGACTGAATAGAATATTTTTCATTTGAGTAACAAAGGTGTGAAAAGAAATCAGTTTGAATGACAATGTGCTGGAAGTTCATTGCTATACAATGTTCATCGGGGTTTCATCGGTAGATTCAACTACAGATTGAGTATGAAAATGCATATCCTGATGCTGGGTTCCCACCGCTAATCTCCCTATACTATGTATTCAAAGAACTATTAACATATTTGTAGAATATTACTTTTGTTGAATATTAATAGGTATTACCGTGCTCTCTTTTAAAAAATGCTATTCTTTAGAATGATTTATTACTAATAAAAATACATTTTCTTTTTTAATAGACAATTTACTAAATGTTTTTAAGAGAACATAAAACTAACACAAGTTAACACACAACTAGACACAAGAACAGTTTTTTCCCGAATGCCATCACTCTGCTAAACAAATAATTCCCTCAACACTATTTACTAAGTCTGCACTACTATTAATCTTCTCATCATTCCTATCACCCGTCTCATCCCATTTATGACTGTATGACTGTAACTTGTTGCTGCATACTTACAATTTATATTGACTGTTTCCTAGTATGATTCAATTGCTTATTTGTACCCTATGACTATCATTAAGTGTTGTACCTTATGATTCTTGACGATTGTATCTTTTCTTTTATGTATACTGAGAGCATATGCACCAAAGACAAATTCCTTGTGTGTCCAATTACACTTGGCCAATAAAGAATTCTATTCTATTCTATTCTATTCTATTCTATTCTATTCTATTCTATTCTATTCTATTCTATTCTATTCTATTCTATTCTACTCTACTCTACTCTACTCTACTCTACTCTACTCTACTCTACTCTACTCCACTCCACTCCACTCCACTCCACTCCACTCCACTCCACTCCACTCCACTCCACTCTACTCTACTCTACTCTATTCTAATGTAGAATGAAGAAAACAAATTAAATAGAGAAAGAAAAAAAATAGAGAAGGGAAAATGACAAAGCTGCACAAAGAAAGGAGAAAAAGAAATAGCAAGAAGCAATTTTCATTGCAGCAAATATATGTATGATTATAAAGTTATCTCTTAATCTATGTTTACAAAAAGCTCAATTTATTCTATTTTTTTCTAATCATCAAAACCACTAGTCAAAAGTGCAGTTTTTGTGTTTCATGCAAAAAGTCTAGAAGGGATTCCCAGTCAGCCATAAATGTAGATTCTGTCTTTTCTTTAAACCAGGAAGTCAGTTTAGCCATATTTGTGGGTTCCATATTTGTCTAATGTGAATGAAGTTGAATGAAGTTGAACTTTTCCACCTAATCATATATAATTTGTAATTGTCATATATAAAAACAAAGTTCCATGCCCCCTTTTTTTGTCTGTCCCTTAATATGACATCATCAAACTGGTTGTGCCCCCCCTGCCATACCCCCTGCCCCCCTGCATTATTCTTACCTTTTATTTGGCCCCACTCCCAATCTATTGCTGCCTCCTGAGTCCCAGCTGATCGGCTAGAGGGGAAAAAACTGTTTAAACTCTTGCCACGGGGCTTTAAAGGGCCGCCCTACAGCTGATCAGTGTTAAAAGAAAACAAATGAGTAGACCGATGCCTGCAAAAATAAATGGGTAGACCAGTGCCTCCAAAAATAAATGAGTAGACCAGTACGGCTCTGCAAGCAGTTAAAAGCCTAGTAGACCAGTACCTCTACTAAATCCTAAAGAATTGTCACATGGCCATCAAGCCATGCCCACAAAATAAGCCACACCCACAGAACTGGTAGTAAAAAAAATTAGAACCCAGCAGGTTCTGACTGGAGAACCAGTAAAAGAAATTTTGAGTAGTTTGGAGAACAAAGGCAAATATCACCTTTGGCTGGCCCCAGAGTGGTGTGAGAATGGAGATTTTGCAGTATCCTTCCTCTGCCACACCCACCAAGCCACACCATCGCCACCAAGCCACGCCCACAGTACCGGTAGTAAAAAAAAATTGGATTTCACCACTGGTTTGTATATAATTCTGTTTCAAAGTCAGTCGTTCATTGTTCAAAATCATAACAACTTGTATCTATTACAAAACTTTCTGATAATTGTACAGAAGAAAACAATTGGCATGTATATCCTTTGTCATCAAATACCTTGTTTTAATTTTACAATCCTCAGAAAAAATCTTAGTACATCACAACAAATTAATTGTTTACTTACAATTTCCTTGTTAATCATGTTCTTAAATGCTTCTTCTTAATCTATATTTATTCCCAACACAATTTTGGCATATGTCCCACCTGACATAATATTTACCGTATTTTCCGGTGTATAAGACGACTGGGCATATAAGACGACCCTCCTCAGAGCCATTTAAGGCTCATCAGAGCCTTATGGGCTGATCTGCCTGGTTACAGGAGAATGAGACCCGGCGTATAAGACGACCCCCGACTTTTGAGAAGATTTTTGTGTGTTAGAAAGTAGTCTTATACGCAGGAAAATACAGTATTTAAAAATTTACATTAACATATTTATTATACCATAAATATACATGCCACCTGTATTAATTCATGTCCTTATAACTCCTATGGCCTTCTCTTATTTAGTAACACACACACTTTCATCCAAACTAAGCAACAGGTAGTGAAGTATAAATTGAAATCTTGTACATCCAATCCTTTCCTTTCCTTTGCATTTTCTATTACCTTATATTTTTCTCTGCCATACAAATTTAAATATAGACTTCCACTATTGTTTTAAATGGCACATCAGTTGTCAAAACATGTATTCTCTGGAACAAAAATAAGATTCATAACATTAAGATAAAACATTAATCTTAATCACATAATGCTTCTCAACATTGACAATTATACTTATCCCATCTTAACGCTCTTTTAACATAATTCCATGCCTCAACATAGTTACTTTGAAAGAATATAGAATTCATTTATTTATTTGGAAAATTTATATTGCCACCTATTCACTCACAGCACTTCAAGACGGTTTACAGGGAATAAAAACACACTATAGAAGAAATAAAAATAATGAGAAATAAGAAATAATAAAATAATAACCCCCAGTCCACAAATTATTTTATGTTTTTCTAAATCTTTACGTTTATCTGAAATGTATTTTATTCATTAGTTTTGTTTAATCTTGTATGTCCAGGTTTTTTGGTGAACACTATTGTCTTCTATTTATTAAGCTTAAAACCTTCTAATTCCTCAAATGTACCTATTAAAAATTCAATTTACAGGATCTTCCAAAACCACCTTCAAGTCATCCATAAAAACTCTTTTAACATACAATTCTTTTTAATTTTTATATTCACTATTCTCTCATTTTGTCTAATTTCTGTAAAACATTGATCCCTCAAAGTACAACTGGCCCCTACTTCATTGCTTTTCTGAAACGTTCTGAAGATGTTTTTGTCAGCAGGAACCATGAATGGAAATAGAACTGATCAAGTAGTTGACTTTAGTGCTGATGCTGCCATGAGGGGTTTATGTTTCTTATGTTGTGGATTTCTAATGTTGGAACCCACTCCAGAGTCACCTGTACAATGAGTTGGGCAGCCATATAAATTGATTAAATAAATAAATAAATAAATAAAGACTTCAATTCAATATTTCAAAAACTAAAAGAAATAAAAGAGGGCACTTTGGACAATTTTGCTTGTTCCTTTTTTTAAAAGATTATCTTGTTTCTTTTTTGTATATCCCATTTTATTTGGTTAAATCTCCATTAACAATTATTTGTCCAGGTATTGTATTTTTACTATTTATTTACTTATTTATTTATTTTTTTGTTTGTTTATTAGTTCAATTTATATGCTGCCCTTTTCCAGAGACTCAGGGTGGCTTAGAATGCATTAAGCAATAGCCTTCGTACTTTTGTATATACCTGCTTAGTAGGGCTTTTGGCCCCCCTAAGCGGTGTTCTTTTTTATACAAAGTCAGCTTATTGCCCCCACAATCTGAGTCCTCATTTTACCTACCTCAAAAGGATGGAAGTCTGAGTCAACCTTGAACCTGGTGAAATTTGAACTTGCAGTAATTGCAGGCAGCTGGCAACTAAGTGCTACTTTAACAGCACTTAGTCCACTGCACCACCAGGCTCTTCTAATGTGTGTATACCATGTTTCCCCCAAAATAAGACATCCCCTGATAATAAGCCCTCCCCCTAAAATAAACCCTCTACCCAAAATAAGCCCCCCTGAAAATAAGCCCTGCCCGAAAATAAGTCCTCCCTGAAAATATTTAAACACGTGCACAGCCGGTCCCCAGCATTTCCTCTGGTTAGGGTTAGGGAGACAGAGCTGGAAATCAGTAAGATGGCAAGAGGAGCCCTGTCTTGCTCCTCTTAATAAGACCTCCCCGACAATAAGGCCAAGCACTTATTTTGGGGTTCAAAAAAATATAAGACAGGGTCTTATTTTTGGGAAAACTTGGTAACATTTTATAAAATCCTTATTATATTTATTATATTTATTTAACATTTATTAAAATCCTCCTTTTTTAAATTTGAAATTGGGTTGTTTTAATTCTTGGCCGAATAATATTTAATAATATTTAATTGTTTTTAACTTTTGTATACCATGTTTTATTCTGGCTGTTCACCGCCCTGAGTCTGCAAGGAGAAGGGCGGTTTATAAATTGAAATAATAAATAAATAAATAATAAATAAAATCTTTCTCAAAAATGCACTAAAATATCCTTAGGGGCATTCATCATTCCTGAAAATTTGGAATTTGTTCTATAGACTTTATTGATTATCTGTATTCATTTTTTCTTCTCCCAGTCCAAAAAATTTGCAAACTTTAGCAAGTTGTCCTCTAGTATTTTCCTCTGAAACTGTTCTAAATAATAAACAGAATTATTTCTCTTTCAATCCGTATAAAGCCAGATTATCTGTTTATTTTTCCAAAGCCCTGCCTTGAATCTCTGTCTTGCTTTCAAAAAAATTCACTTTATTATTAATTTGTTTTTTCTTCGGTTATTTTATCTTTCTAAACATATTCTTCCTTCTCCTCTCAACTTTACAAATATAAAATCATTTAATCATTTAAAAATCATTTTATTTTCAACCAGTCCAAATAATTTCTCGAACAAATCTTGTGTATCTATTTTTATACTGGTTGTTTTAGCAAGCCTGTCCTGCCTTTTTTAAAAAAATCATTTTATAGTAGTCATTTTTCTTATAGCAATCAAAAAGTGAAGAATTTCACTTTCCTTTCACAGAAAGGAAAGGAAAGGAAAGGAAAGGAAAAGAAAAGAGAAAAGAGAAAAGAGAAAAGAGAAAAGAGAAAAGAGAAGAAAAGGCCATTTTGACACTTTCATTTTGGTAGATTGAATCATTATATACTTCATATCTCAATGGCAACTAAATATCACACAGTCTGTTTCTTTACCTTATCTTTTGTAATATAGAATCCATCAATTAAATATATTGCTTCAGAATAAACAACAAGGATTCCTACATAAGTCTCCTCTCTTTAACTGGGTTAGTACTTTTGTCAACAGTAAAAATAATAATAAAAAAGAACAAAAAGTCTGTCCCCTTATCCATTACAAAACTTTCTTAAATCTTCTCTTCATTAATCTTTTTGCAAATTCTCAATCAAAATCTCTGGTATTTTCTAGTAGCGCCTTAAAGAAAGTTTAATTTGCCATACAAAGTCTTAACTTGGCCACAGAGGAAATCTCTCTTTGTCTATAAATTAATTATTTCCTAAGAAATGAGAAAGGCAGCTCCAACATAGTTAGAGTATATAGATGGACTTTTGGCAACTCAACTCTTGTTTTGACTGTACATTTTTTTCCCCATTTCTGCAGTTTACCCATGAAAAATCATCATCCAGAGAACACATGGTTTATCTCCCTTTGTTTTTTTTAAAAAATAATTTTTATTGAGTATTTTACATTTTAAAACCAAACACACAATAGCAAAAGAAGTCAAGAGACAAAAAACAAAACAAAACAAAAACACACACACATTAAAATACAATACTAACAACAGATATATACAATTTTACAACTTTCTGCATTGACTTTTGTCTTTACTCTTAGCTTTTATCCTCTCGCTCCTCTTTATTTTTAAATATTCATAATTAACTGTTTTGTTAGCAGGATCATTATTTTAGAATAAATTTTAATAATTTAAAATTTCTCAACTCTTCAAGAATGAAGAACATTGGAAACATATTTGTCCATAGTGTATGTGTATGTGTGTTCATGCATGTCCATGCATTTCCAGGGAGATCAGAAAAGTTGAAATGGCAACACAATGCACACACAAAAGACAATGGAGCTTTGATCATGTGGACATGGCTATGTTTTTACTTTTTGCCTCCATACCTCTATGCATTTGTAATGCCATATTATTCAACATTTTTCTAGAAAGTGCATTATAGAAGAACTTATCAAAAAGTACTGTCACTCATCAAACATCTATATTTTCCTGGTGTCTGAAACAGTCAAACATTTCCAGCTGAGTCATAGAAAATGAATGAATCTCATTTCTAGGATTTTTTTTCCATTCCCACATTTAAATTGGATTCCTAAAATCCAAAGCACTTTCCATATGTTCCAAATAAATAATTAAAATGCTCTTGTAAAAAAAGTGAACAATTCAAAGCTAACTAGTTCTTAGTGTAATATGTTGAAACACCAATTTTAATTTTGTTATGTATAAATCACACTGTACTTCATTTTTAATATTATGAAATGAAAATCCTTAATATTTTTAACCATTTTATATTAGTCAGAGATGTCATTTTATTTATGTTTAATCACAGTGCAGTATATCTGAATGAAGTTGTGAGAAGTTACACAAAGTATATAATTGAGCTCTTTTCAACATGTGCATGTAGTTATTCATATAGCGGCATTCATAGGGATGTAAACTTTTGGTTTTTGGAGCAAAAGAAAATCTGCCACCTCTCTAATTTATGATAACTTTCAAATATTTTATAAAAAAGAAGATTAAACTGTCATATATTATTTCTTAGAAATAATTTTCTATAGTATAAGAAATAAGTATGCAAAGATGTAGCTGCTATTCAAAATTTGCATGATGTTTTGTAAATTATGATTGAGCTAAATTGAATTTGTACTTTGTCAAGTATTCAACAGATGCTCTTATTATCCATCAAATTTGCTGTATATAGGCTTATATTATTTTTATGTAAAAACCCATACAGTATTTATAAGATGATGATACAACTCTGTGTTTAATTACACTTGTGCCTTTCTGCTCTATTTAAAATATTTATTTGCTCTGAGAAAATATGTAAATTTGTAAAACTAAGGAAGAAAAGAACAATTTTAATATATGCATTATTTATGCTTCCATCAATGCCTTGCATTATTTTTGTCTAATTAAAGCATATTATTGAAACTTAATTGGTAAATTCTTATGGTTATTATCTTATAAAAACTAAATCCTTTACAAGATGCCACAAAAAGAAGGAGATTTGCAAGTATTGGCCTGAAAATCCACTTTTTTTCTTCTTTGTTTGCTTCTTGAAAAAGCCATTTACTGAATGCATGTAAACACAGAGAACTTGGTTAGCTAAAACATCTGTATATTTTTTAAAAAGTAGAAAAATTGTTTTTTTTCTAGTGCGTTTTAAAAAGCAAAGTATCTTTTTTAACAAAGTAAAATGCAATGCATTTGATAGATAAATATAGGCAGTCAGTCTCATAATATAAACTGATTATCTCCAGAACTGATCCTTGTAGTATATTTATTTGTTTATTTATTTATTTGATTTATATGCTGCCCTTCTCCGAAGACTCAGGGCGGCTTACAATGTGTTAAGCAATAGCCTTCATACTTTTGTATATTTTTTACAAAGTCAGCTTATTGCCCCCACAAACTGGGTCCTCAATTTACCTACCTTAGAAAGGATGGAAGGCTGAGTCAACCTTGAGCCTGGTGATTTTCGAACTGGTGTAATTGCAGAAAGCTGGATGTTAATTACAGGGTTTAGTCTGCAGAGCTAAACCAGGCTCTTCAATATAATTCAATATAATATAATTATATATTCAATATAAATAAATCTCTATGAAATATTCAGTCTTTAAGCAAGTGACACTTAAGCAAACAATACAGTTGTATTATAGCTAGGCTTTGTAACCCACTTAGTCGTAAATCTAGACAATCAACTTTCAACTGTTTCTATCCTTTCCATTTGTTGGCGTTTTATTATTTGGAAATTTGTTTTATACACTAAATGTATGCTTTACATTATTAAATGTTAGTGTTTAGCAGTGGTTAGAATACAGTATTGTAGTATTGCTAACTTGGAGTTGAGACTCAAGGTTGACTCAAGGTTCCATCCTTCCAAGGTCAGTAAAATGAAGACCCAGATTGTGGTTGGGGTTAATATGCTGACATTGTAAGCTGTTCAGAGACTGCTGAAAAGCATTCTGGGGCAGTAAATAAGTCTAAATGCTATTGCTATTAACATTAATAAAACTACAACAAAGAATGTCTCATTTCTAAGTTCAAACAAACAGATAAATAATCAAATATTCTCACATGAAATAGTGATCTGGCTCAACTCACTTTGCATCTCAACTCCTCCCAATTATGTTTTACAGTAGATATTGATAACCAAATATCTTATCAATCATAACAAGATTTACAATAGGAATAGTACTCATGATCTGCCTAAGAGCTCATATGACATAGTGAAGAATAGAGAACTCCATCTTCCATCTGTCATGGGACTTCCTAAATGTATAATATGTGCTTATTTAATGTCTGAGAAATAGATGAAAACAAATAAGGAGATTTTTTTTCACAGAGTGTCATAAATGGTAAGAAACTGAAATGAATGTCAAAATTGGGGAAAGAATGGACAGAAAGAAGTGAAATGCTGGCAAGCCACACTGAAATATAACTTCAACAACAGAGTGGTCAATGTCTGGAATGCACTACCTGACTCTGTGTTTCATCCCAAAACCCCCAAAACTTTAACCTAAAACTGTCTACTGTTGACCTCACCCCTTCCTAAGAGGTCTGTAAGAGGCATGCATAAGAGCACCAGCATGCCTACCATTCCTGTCCTAATATTCCCTTTAATTGTATTCATTTTATGTCTTCAATTCATGCTTATATATATTATCTAATACGTACTCAATAAAATAAAATAAAATAATAAAATAAAATAAAATAATAAAATAAAATAATAAAATAAAATAAAATAAAATAAAATAATTATTCAGTATATAAATCACCTGGTCAAATGTACTGCTGCTGAGGCAATCCAACTATATTACAGTATGCAATTCATTTTTTCCATACCTGAATATGTGATTTTATTTATCTTGAGTTTCATTTTATTTTGCTTTGTTTCAATTTCATGTTGCAGTTTCTCAAGGTCATTTTCAGACATGATTCTGCAACCACTGTCATCTTTGTTTCAACTTCAGACTTGATGAGATTCTGCCTATGCCCTTATCCAAGTAATTTATAAAAATGTTGAACAATGCAAAAACCTATGTCAATATCCTCTGAATTAACATCTCTCTTCAGGTTAGACAAAGCCATTAATGAGCAGTGATGGGTATAGCTAACCTTTTTGCCGTCACATGCCAAAAGTGGGAGGAGCATGGTGGGTCATGGGTACATGTGTCCACATCCATAATTCAATGCGCCCCCCCTCCCGTGCATGTGCATGTGACCCCCCCACTTCCCACTGCTTTTGGCACATGATGGCACAGTGGGCCTGGTTCACCCGTTTTTCCCCCTCCCCAGGCTCCAGAGGCTTTCTAGGAGCCTGGGGAGGGCAGAAACAACCTTCCCCATCTCCCTGGAGGCCTTCCAGAGGCCAGAAACAGCCAGGTTCCCGACTTCCGGTGGGACCGGAAGGCCTGAAAATTAGTTGGCTGGTGCGCGTGTGCGTGCTAGAGCTGAGCTAGGGCAACACTCGCGTGCCCACCAATATGGCTTTGCTTGCCACTGGTGGCATCCCTGCCATAGGTTCTCCATCATGGGTATAGCTGCTCTACTGCTGTGAATCCACCTATGAAAAAATCATATTCGGCTCACAATTTGCCATCTTGTCAACAAGGTGTCCCAAAGGTGCTTTGTCAAGAGGGACTTTCTAGTTTTTCTTTGAAAATATTTTGCTTCTCATCCAAAAAGCTTCTTCAGCTCTTCTTCAGCTGAAGAAACTTCTTGGATGAGAAGCGAAATGTCTTCAAGGAAAAACTAGAAAGCCCAGTTGCAGCTTGAAAAAGCACCTTTGGAACAACCATGAGCTAGATGACTGAGAAACTCCATAGACTTCATAGACTTGGCAACAAGGATAAAAAATAAAACACCTCATTCAATGTTTTGTTGAAATTAAGACATACTTTCTAAATAAATTGGTCTTGCATTTTGGATAAACATGATAATTATTTTCTAAACATTATGAGACTAACTGTTTAGTATTTTGTAATTTTGCCCAGCAATTATATGAGGATTTCTGTAATTTCTAGAATGAATTTCCCCTGCTTTCCACATTCTATGGAATGTTCCCCAAATTACAGATATGGGTTCTGAAATAACTGACAGTTCCATCAGCATCAAAGTTTAATAATTCTGATTGTAATAGCAAGTATTTTATGAACTTCAAATATGGAGGAATTTTCACTCTTAAAGAAACTTCGAAATATTTCAGATGTTTCACCAAAAGAGGTAAGAATGGTCAATACTATTCCAACCTTTCAAATTGTGTAATCACTGAACTCAGTTATCAGCATGATGATCTTGCTGAAAACCTTACTCAAATATATCACTCCCTTTCTTCTGCTAGACATTTCATGTCATATACCATTAAAAGTTATAACATCTTGTTCCTTCCTTTCTTTTTAACTGCTCATTCTTACTCATTGTATCTCAACTGACCAGGTACTTCCTTTTGATATTTTCTCAGTCAGTACCATAAGTCAGAAATACAATGTGATTGACTCTATTATAGTTGATAGTTACACTTTTTGATTTTGGAAGGTAAGAGAACATTCTCTTCCTAGAAGAGAACAACTTCAATTGACTTGGCATTCCCCAAAGAAATGAATTATTATCAGAGGTGGCTGGCTGGCTGGGAACAAGAAAAAAACAGGATTTTTTAGGAATTTCACAACATAGCTGGTCATTTTGTACATTGTTTCACTGACTACAATGTATCGTATTTTTCAGAGTATAAGATGCACTGAAGTATAAGACACACCTTAGTTTTTGGGGAGGAAAATAAGACAAAAGCTAATTGGCAGATGGATCAGCCTCCTGGAATACCCCGATCAGCTGTGGATCAGCCTCCTGGAATACCCCAATCAGAGGTGAATTTTAGCTATAGGTTCCTTGGTTGCGAGCTCTGTGCCTTGCTTTTTTTTTTTTTTTTTTTTTTGCTTTTTTTTCTGCCTCTGAAACTTCTGAAACAGCTGCCTGAAACAGAAAAAAAATCTCTGAAACTCTGTTTGGGGGCTTTTTTTCTGAAGCTCTGTTTGGGGACTTCTTTTCTGAAGCTTCCTTTCTGATGCTTTTTTCAGCCTCTGAAACCTCCGTTTGAGAAGCTGGGTGGGGCTGCATTCGGAGTTTAAGACACACCCAGATTTTCACCCTCTTTATGGGGGGGGGAGCGTCTTATACTCCGAAAAATATGATAAGTTAAGATATTTTTCCTTTTTAATATGTTAATATAAGTCTTGATGCCTTATGGTATTTAAATACAATGATATTTATGTAATATACTTGTGGTTCCAGAAAAATCTTGGTTACGTAGGAAAAACCTGGCTTAAAGGAAAAACACACATTAAACCTACGAAAAGTAAGAAAATAGACATTGTACCTTTATAGGGAGGAGCATGAGATGTGGGTGTGGCTTACTGAAGATGGCTAATAAGCCAGAAATAGCTATAAAAGTCTCTCACAATGCAGCACAAAATTTGCTGGCTGCCAGAATGAAAAGATGGAGAAAAAATCCCAGAAAGTAGTGAATGTGATTTCACTCAATTGTGGTTCCAGAAAAATCTTGGTTACGTAGGAAAAACCTGGCTTAAAGGAAACACACACACACACACATTTATTTTTACATGTGCCAACTCCTAGCTGTGTTAGTTTCTTATGCTTTGCATAGTTTTTCATATCTGTGTCATAACATCTTTGTAAAATGTCCTTATCATAATTTCAGGTTGGTAAACTAGCCTAGAAATAAACCAGGAAACAAATCAACAATTCTGATTTGATTCATTGTTGTTGTTGTTTTTTAAATCTAGCCCACTTTGCCACTTCACAGTTTTTGCATTTGAAAATTGAACAGAAATTTTTCAGCTGACCCAAAACATTTTTTTTTTCAATATTGCGTGCTGGGTTAATTATCAGCTCTCTTTTACAGTACGATCAAGTGCATTTTATAGCTACATCTGCTAGTTTATTTTCCTGCTCAGTTTAAAAACTCTTGAGTTCTTATTTTCAAATTAATGTCTGCCCAAAACAAACATTTAAAAAAATCAATTCTTCACATTAAAACATCTTATCATCTCATGTTTATTCCCCCCCAGATGTGCTGCTATTGGTAATGGTTAGAAATACTCCTTTATATTCACACAGCGTAAATATAAGGCCTGATCTAAATGTCATGACGGTTGCCAAGATTAGAAAACCTAAGTGAACTTTACTTGTTAATTATTTTGCTGTGAACTTCATATGACATCATGGATCAATACCAGCAATATTTTCAAAAAGATTCTTCATCTCAAAACTTAGAAATTAAAATGGGAGAAATTCCTGGCAGAGCACTCTGGTCAAGAGGGGTTCATATGTTCTGTGATTTATTAATGTTGATGCTCTACTTACACAATTAAGTCGTTGCTATGTGAAGCATTGATCCAAAACCTATTCACTTTCTGGTCTCACCCTAGCCTCTACGTTTTAGCAGAAAATAAGAACAGGTCTTCATTCGTGCAGAAAAACAAAATCATCTAGTTCAAAGGAATATTCTTTCAACTTCAATCTCAGTGTATGCATTCAAATTCAACCATTCCGGAAAGTGGTTTCACCAGAAAACCAACTTTTCAAAATAAAAAAAAACAAAACAAAACAAAACAAAAAAACAACACTATGTTATTTCTCTGCTATCAAATGGTTCTCTCTCTCTTTTTTTAAATAAATGTTATTAAAAGTTTTTTAAATGATGTACAAAAACTAACATAAACTAATACAGGCTAAAATTGGGAGAAAGAGAAGAAGAAAAAAAATACCAAAGATGCAGAAAGAATAAAAAGAAATTTCCAATTTCCTTTCCAGCTGTTGTGATCTAGGCTTCCTGAGTCATTAAAACACATGAGTAGTCCCAAAAACATCTTTTATTGCAACAGCTGTGAATTACAGTCATTCACAGCTGAGTCCCAATCAGCTGCAAAAAGTCCTTCGGGAGAAGTCCTTTGGGATAATCACCAATCTTTATCTTCCTTGACACGCTGCAAAAGATCTACTTGACAAACCCACACGGAGTCCAGAATCAAACAGAGATGCCGACTGGGAACAGAATTAACAACGTTGCTTTCCTGCAAAGGGTCCATGTGCCTTTGCTCTTCTTTTAAGCCTTATGGGGGTGGGGGGAATCATCTCCTGGCCTTACTCCTGAGTCATCCCTTTTGTTTTAATTGTTCCTGCCTTCTGGTAGCTCTGTGCATGCGCACACTAGGAACAGGCTCCTCCTGTTCCTCTGCCTCTCTGATATCCAACTCTGGAGGCTCTGGAGTCTGCACATAACTCCCAGACGACCCTGGTCCCATCTCTGCCCCATCTCTGCCTCCAACGCAGAACCTTCCTCAGACTCCGGGACTGGCCCATGTTCCTCCCCAGCCTCCTCACTGTCTGACTCCGCTACTAGCTCCACAGGCTGCTGGCGGACCACAACAGCAGCAAATAAATCTATGATTGAAAAGTTATATCTTATTCTCTGATTTTAAAAAAAAAAACTCATTTGAGTTTGACTTTGAGTTTTATTGCATTTATATACCGCCCTTCTCCCCGAGGGGACTCAGGGCGGTTTACAGCCATATTAGATAATTTGTTAATTATCTGTTTTTTTTCAATCATCAAAACAACAAATCATAGCTACATTTAAACTATTCTTATTACTAAGAATGTCCCCCCCCCAAAAAAAACCCCACAACAACTGTAATTTGTTTTTATAAAAAAAAACCTGGCCCATTTTTCTATGGTCTTCTATAAAAGCATTTCCACTCTCTCTCATAAGACAGCTTTCTATACTGGGAAAATGCTTCAATACCCTAATTCACCTTTTCTTCTTCTGAAGACAACATTTCTCTTTTCCTCAATCTCTTTATACAGCTTGGTTTCCAGTATCCTGGACATCTTCATTGATCTTCTCCGTATTTGTATCAGTTTCTCAGAAATTGTCTTAAATTGTGATACTCCAAATTGGGCTCCGTGTTGAGATGGAGCTTGCCCAAAGCATAATATTGTGGAAATATTCCTTTCCATGATTTGGAAGCTACACATCTATTAAAAATTGATTTTGCTTTTTTTAGGAGCTATATCATGCTGACAACTCAGATTTAGTTTCTGAAAAGTTATTTTTCTATAATTCTAAGATTCTGTTACTAAAATGATTGATGTTTATTCTATATCTTGGGGTATGATTTTTTGAATCTCATTTTTATCAAGATCATTTTTTTTTTACTTTAAAAACATATTTTTAAAGCGTGGCTATCTCAATTTTCTTTTATGAGCACATCTGACAAATGTTCCTTCCATCATCCAATTTATTTATGAAATAATGAATGCTGGGCCCAGAATCAACTGCTATGGCTCCACATTGATAACACACTTCAATATGATGAGACACTATTACTGAGCACTATGATACTGTTTTCAAACAAGCTGCGGATCCATGTAGATATCTAGGTTGATTCATCCTTCCATCCTTCCGAGGTCAGCAAAATGAGAACCCAGATTGTTGGACGCAATATGCTGACTTTGTAAACCACTTAGAGAGAAGGCTGTAAAGCACTGTAAAGCGCTATATAAGTCTAAGTGCTCTTACTACATATGCCATCTCTCCCATAAAAACTATGTCTTTAAATACTTTAAATCAGGCCCTAAGCGTTCCATGGCTTAGGGCCCGGATACTACGGGACCGCCTTTTGCTACCAATAGCCTCCCACCGACCAATGCGCTCCCACAGAGTAAGGCTCCTCAGGGTGCCATTGGCTAAACAATGTAGGCTGGCGACCTCCAGGGGGAGAGCCTTCTCTGAGAGGGCACTCACCCTCTGGAATGAACTACCCCCTGGGATATGTATGATTCGTACCTTTTGCCGGGCCCTTAAGACCCGGTTATTTCAAAAGGCTGGCCTGGCTGACTAAAAATTTGGATGGGGTATTTTAAATTATGGGTTTTAACTGAGAAGGCCAAATTTGTTTAATTTTGTTTTAAATGGGTTTTATATGTTGTATGGTTCATTGTTTTATTATGGCTGTACACCACCCTAGTTCCTCGAGATAAGAGCAGTATATAAATCTAATAAAAAGAAATACAAATACAAATACAAATCAGGGGTATCAAACTTGATTTCATTGGGGACCGCATCAGGGTTGTGTTTGACCTTGGGAGGTGGGGGGCGTGGCCAAGGTGGGATTGGCCAGCTTGACCTTACTCATGTCTGGGGGCGCCTGTGGTGGTCTGAGTGCTCTCCCAGCGAAAATGGGCTCCCGAGCTCTATTTTGGTTGCCACAGCCTCCTGCAACCTTTTGCCAGTGAAAACAGAGCTTGGGAGGGCTACTTGGAACCCTCCTGAGCTCCATTTTCTCTGGCAGAGACACCATGGGCTGGACCTTCATTGTTTCCAGGGTGGTCCCGCGGGTCAGATCTAAGCACCCCATGGACTGGATCTGGCCCGCGGGCTTTGAATTTGACACCCCTCCTTTAAATACTCTTCAATGTTATTTAATTGCTAATGACAGAGAATCAGAGGAGATCTGGTTTAAATCCCTCCAACTGGAATATCCATCAGCTTTATTTGCAATGTCTTCTTTATACTTTACATGATTTAAAAAAAAAAAAGCAACACAAGTCCCGCTCTACGACATTGATCAAGTCAGGAATATTTTCAATTTTTCAATAAAGATCTTTTATAGTTTCATTTTGCTCCAGGAACCGTAAAAATGAACATTCCAGTCTGCAACAAGTGACATTCCAAAAGCTGTAATGCTATAAATATGAAAGGAAAATGTTATGGCAAAGTCTTTACTAAAATGTTAGAGCTTAACACGGTTACAATGTTATTGATTAGAATTCAATTACATGTGAACAAAACCGTATGATCGAAGCTATTCTCTGGGATTTAATCATCATCCATTTAAAAATCTATGACAAATGTTATTTTATTTTTTAAGGAATCTCTATCACATCCTTCAGAGGGGAATTTAAACAAACATCCAGTCTTGAGGCAAATAGTGCTGTAATTAGTGCTGTGTATACTGTCGTCGTCATCATCATCATCATCATCATGTTTGAAGAGGATTTGCAGGAGCAAGTAATGTGGTGCATACTTATGCAGTAGAATTTCTATACTGAACCCAGTAGAGTTTATATCTGAGTCTCTGTATAGGATTATGCTGCACTCTTAATATTGATTTCCCCCTCAACCCAGTGGTGAAATCCATTTTTTTTTACTACCGGTTATGTGGGCGTGGCTTGATGGGCGTGGCTTGATAGGCTTGGCTTGGTGGGCGTGGCAGGGGAAGGATACTGCAAAATACCATTCCCTCCCCATTCCTGAGGGAAGAATATTGCAAAATCTCCATTCCTATTTGCTGGTTCTCCGAACTGCTCACACTGATTGGGTATATGTTGAAAAAGGTGCGTGAGATTGAGGGAGTGTGCAAGAGGTGGCATGCAGGTCAGAGAGGGTGTGGGAGCATTGTGTGGTGGGTGGGTCAGAAAGTGTGCCTGGGGGTGCTTGGAAATAGTGTGAGTAGTGCTATGTGGATCACAGATGGTGTGGGTGAGGAACAGTATGTGGGGATGGATAAGAAATACTGAATGTGTCAGGAAAGGTACATTGGGAAAGGTACAAGGAGGATGAGTGGGGGTTTGCAAGAGGTGCATAGATGGAGAACATGTGTGTGAGGGAAGCACAGGTCACAGAGGATGAGGGAGCAGCATGAGGTGGGAAGGGTTCACAGGGATTTGTTTTCCCTGCTCTAACATTCTTCCCTCTTTCCCTCCCTTTCTCCCTCCTGTCCTTCCTTCCTTCCTCCCCCCTTCTTCCCAGCATACAGATATGGCTGCTTCTGAATGGGGGTGGCAGCAAGGGATTGCTACAGTGGCTGGGAAACTGACATGGAATTTTAAAGATGAAGATCACATGGCAACACTGAAGCAGCCACACCTTTCTCAAATTTAATTCCCTCAGGAGTTATGGGTCTCAGGTTTTGAACATATTCTATAAATTAGCCTAGGTGGTGTACCTTGGTTCAAAAATTATTTTATGATGCATCATTTTGTTCAGTTAAAGATTACAATGGGAGCTTATAGCTTTCTGTGAAGAAGTGTTCTTTGACAATGTGAATTTTTAAAATGCACAAGGTAAACAAGTACACAGCTCCAAATAATCCAGATGATATATTTTAGAAAACTGAAATCTCAGAGATATTAAGGCATTATGAAAAATAAAAACCATTTGCAAATGGGAGTGTTAAGCAGAGTATTTCAGCTAAATGGGCTGGTAACTGTTCATTTATCACGGAGCAAATGAGAAGGGTTTTATTTTAATACCAAGATGTCTTCTTTCCAGAATAGATGAAACTGTTCAAGGACTGTAACTGAGTAATTATTTTATTGTAACAAGCTTATTAGTGTATTGATTTATACCGTATTAGTCTTCATTGACATTATATATCATTTGTAGCATATTATTCTGCCGAAAAATAAGTTGATTACCAACAACCAGCAGCACCTGATTAAAGTGTCACCGTTGGCAAAGGAATAGTGAAAGGTCTGCTAGTTTTTGCATTTTCAATTCTCTGCCTTCAACCTCTTATAGCTCAGTGATTAAAACCAATTTCAGACTGCAGTCACCTGCACCTGCCCTTTTAGGGAAGCTTATTTGTTTCCAATGTGAACTTGCATAGGAGAAGAAACACTGTTTATTATCTTTATCAGCAACAGAATAAATAAGATTCTGCTCAAATAGGAAACCGTTGATTCCTGATTTTGCAAAATTCCCAGGGGTGCTCAGCTAATGTACAGCAAGTACTGCTGGGACCTGTAGTTTAGAAACAGTTGGAAGTGCATAGGTTTCATTTTTTTCCCAACCAGCAGGAAATTTGCCTCTAACATTTTGCTAGCTACCATATTTTTTGGAGTATAAGATGCTCTGGACTATAAGACACACCTACCATTTTTGGGCAGGAAAACAAGAAAAAAAAATCTGCCTCCCAGCAATTTGCCTCCTTGCAGCAAACAGCCTATTTCATTTTCATTTTCACCATATCCTGATCAGTACAAAACAAAACAAAACAAAACAAAACAAAACAAAACAAAACAAAACAAAACAAAACAAAACAAAACAAAACAAAACAAAACAAAACAAAACAAAACAAAACAAAACAAAACAAAAACCTGCCTCTGCCTCCCAGCAATTTGCCTCCTTGCAGCAAACAGCAAACAGCCTGTTTCAATTTCAGCTTCAGCACAGCCTGATTAGCACAAACAGCTGATTGTCGGTTGGATTGGCCTCCCGAAGATCAGCTGTTTCAGGCTGCAGGGATTGCCAAAGCCTATTGCCACCTCTGCATGCCCCATTTTCTGGAGGGGGGGGGTACATTAGGTGTATAAGACACACCCAAATTTTCACCCTCTTTTATTGGGAAAAAGAGTGTCTTATATTCCGAAAAATATGGTATTTCTGATTTACGAGTTTCATCTGCCTTGGTTCAGTCACTTCTAGCTGTGTTTGCAATTGCCAAGAATTTGATTCTAACACCTCACTGTCAGCCAGGTCTTACATTTTTTCTGTTCTACTAACTTCCTGGTAGATCCCCCTCAGGGGCATTACCATTAAGCCAGGTACTGTCTGGCTCAAATACTGTTTGTTCCATACCCATGCATTAGTTTTTTCCTGCCTAAGTGCAGAATCTTTTCCAGAGGCAACTGGACTTTCTGGTTTTTCATTGAAGATGTTTCGCTTCTCATCCAAGAAGCTTCTTCAGCTCTGACTGGATGGTAGGGAATGGAAGGATTTATACTCCTTGCAGACAGATTGGTGACCCTGGTCACCCTGATAAGGCCACTCCTGTTCAACATTTATGTGAAGCCGCTGGGTGACATCATCTGTGGTTTTGGGGTGCAATGTCACCTGCACGCTGATGACACTCAGCTGTACATCTCCACTCCTGATCACCCCAATGATGCCCTCAAAGTGATGTCCCAGTGTCTGGAGGCTGTACGGGTCTCGATGGGGAGGAACAGGCTCTGATTCAACCCTTTCAAGACCGAGTGGCTGTGGCTGCCGGTGTCCTGATATAGCCAGCTGGTGCCTTCACTGGCTATTTGGGGCGAATCTTTGGCCCCTACGGAGAGGGCTCGTAACTTGGGCATCCTTCTGGATGCACAGCTGTCTTTAGAAGAGCATATGACGGCCCTGGCCAGGGGGGCTTTTTATCAGGTTCGCCTGATATGCCAGTTGCGTCCCTTTCTGGATCAGGATTCCTTATGCACAGTCACTCATGCCTTGGTCACTTCTCGCCTAGACTACTGTAATGCTCTCTACATGGGCTGCCCTTGAGGACCACCCGGAGGCTCCAACTGGTCCAGAATGCGGCCACGCAGGTGATTATGGGGGCGACTTGGAGCTCCTATGTGACACCTCTCCTGCGTGAGCTGCACTGGCTCCCAGTGGTCTTCTGGGTGCACTTCAAGGTTTTGGTTCTCATCTTTAAAGCACTCCATGGCTTAGGGCCTGGGTACTTACAAGACCACCTTCTACCACCGATAACCTCCCACTGGCCAATACACTCTCATAGAGAGGGTCTCCTCAGGGTGCTGTCGGTCAGGCAATGTCGACTGGTGACCCCCAGGGGGAGAGCCTTCTCTGTGGGGGCACCTGCCCTCTGGAACGAGTTACCCCCGGGAATATGATTAATCTCAGACCTCTGTACTTTCCGCAAGGCCCTGAAGACTTTTCTATTCCAGCAAGCCGGGCTGGCTTAATGAAGATTTTAATGGGTTAATTTTATGAGGGGTTTTAAATTTGGGGAAGCCAAAATTGATTTAATTATGTTTTAAATTATTTTAACTTTTATATTGCTTGTATTTTAATGTTTGGCTGTTCAAACCGCCCTGAGTCCGTCAGGAGAAGGGCGGTATACACATTTAATAAATGAAATGAAATGAAATAAGGTGACCCTGATGACACAGATAAATCTCCAGGTGACTTGCTAAAAGAATGCAAATGTCCTGCTGTCTTCAAGGGGTATAAATCCTTCCATTCCCCACCATTCAGTCTGTTGTGGCCTGCCGGCAGCCAGCAGAGTTGGCAACAAAGTTGGACAGTGAGAAGGCTGGGGAGGAACATGGGCCAGTCCTCGGGGCTGGGGAAAGCTCAGACCAGGGCTCTGCATTGGAGGCAGCTAAACAGAAGTGAGACAGAGGAACAGCTGAAGCCTGTTCTCAATATGCGCATGCGCAGAGCTGTCAGAAGACAAGAACAAATAAGAAAGTAGAGTCGATTTGGGAATAAAGCCACACCTTGGAGGTGATTGGCCCCTCCCATAGGAAACAAAAGAGGAGCAAATGGGGAGTGGGCTTTTGCAGGAAACAATTCATTCATTTGATTGTTTCAAGAGTAGAAAGATCTGTCTTGAGACTCTGGGCCAAGTTTCGCCTTGCACTGCGTTTGGAAACTATTTACATGGCAGCTTTCCAAGCTAGATAAGGTCTGTATTGATAAATATTCCTTTGAAAGACTGTTTGCCAGGCCTTGCCAACTGTGAATGAAAGGAATTCTCAGTCGTCTAAATAAAAGAGGTTTTCCAGGACCAAGACTCTGCTTCGTGCTTTTTAGGGAAGTCTGGGTCAGAACACAGTCAGAGCTGAAGAAGCTTCTTGGATGAGAAGTGAAACATCTTCAAAGAAAAACCAGAAAGTCCAGTTCCTTCTTGAAAAAGCACCTTTGGGACAACTATGACCTGGGTGACTGAGAATCTCCATAGACACCTTAGTGCAGAATTTCACTTTTCTCATCCCTGAATGGTATCTTGTTGGCTAAGGGTCAATGCTTGACTCACATGGACTTTGCTTGATGTGAACATTATAGAAAGAGCATGAGAGGATCAGGCAAGGAAGCAGTATTTCAGTGAAAGGAACAGAGTAATCCTCCTTTCTTTTCTTTGTCATGCAGGTAACAAAGAAATCAAATAGAAAACAGTGGTGATATTCAAACAGTTCTATCTGGTTTGGGCAAACTGGTGGCGGCGGCTGTGGGAGGCTCCGCCCACCCGCCCTGATGTCATCATGTTCCATTTATGACCGTCTGCGCATGTGCGGAAGGCTCCGTGCATGTGCGGAGGTGGCGTACGGAAGTGAAGCAGTGTGTGCACTTGCTCATATTTGCAAACTGGTAGCGAAGGTAAGTGAATACCATCTCTGGTGGGAAACCTATATATAAAGATGATGTATCTTTGTATTCATCAGATGTTTACTTGGTCATATTATATTCTTGCCAACAAAACAGAAGAATTTGCCACTGCCTTCTTCTAGGATGTTTTTTCTCAACTTTCAGTCTAGTTTATCACTTTGGTAGTTTCTGGAAATCTCCCATCTGTAGTGTTCATGAAGAAGAAATGGTGATGGGATGTAAGGGCATGACCCCTTTTTCCTTTACCACCTTAAAAACTCTATATTTATTTATAAAATTTATACACCGCCCATTTCTCTCTTCAAGCCATCTTTGCAAAGCAAGATCACTCAAAGCTGGTCTTATATTTCTAAATAAATGCAAGCTGAAAATGGGCATTTGTCCATCAGCTGAGAGTAAGGATTGCATCCCACTGAGATCTTGCAGTGATATTTCTGGATTAATTACCATATCCAAGATAGACCTACAGCTTGCTAAAGATCTGTGATGAACAGACTTAGATAAATAAAATTGATTTTGCCTTTTTAAGGCAGATTTCTCACTCAGCCTTTTTTTTTCTAAAGCAGATATTCAGATAATATTTGCCATAGTGGATGTAGAACATTTGAATTTTCATTTTTTTAAAAATACATCACCTTGGAGATGGCCTACTGTCTTCTGTTAGTTATGGATTAATATGCCCCCTTCTGTGGTCGCAGTGTGGAACACTATATTTACCATGATAGAAGACTTCATTGGCTCAAGTCGCCTCTTTTTCTATAATGGGGTCTTCTCTGTGCATGGGAAGGCTAATAAATGCAGTCAGGATGGCAGTCAAAGGCATGCAATAGAAACCTTGCTTGTTTTGCTGAGCTTGTTGATTGAAAGGTTGGCAGTACAGCAGTTGGAATCCCTAGTGCCGTGTAGCGGAGTGAACTCCCGTTACTTGTCCCAGCTTCTGCCAACCTAGCAGTTCAAAAGCATGTAAAAAATGCAAGTAGAAAAATAGGGACCACCTTCGGTAGGAAGGTAACAGTGTTTCAGGCACCTTTGACATTTAGTCATGCCGGCCACATGACCATGGAACCATCTTTGGACAGCGCTAGCTCTTCAGCTTTGAAACAGAGATGAACACCGCCCTCTAGAGTCAGGAACAACTAGCACATATGTGCGCAGGGAACCTTTACCTTTTTTTTTTTTAACCAATGCAATGCATATCAAAATGAAGCAAACCTTTGATAGCAAAGTCATGGCTAATGATCATATATATATATATATATATATATATATATATATATATATATATATATATATATATATATATATATATATATATTTACCTTCCCCCAAGAGGAGTTTGTACAAAGAGCAACAGCTTGTTCAGAGACTTTCCTTCTGCACTACTTACAATAATTATCCTGTACAATGTCTTATGCTCCCATTAGCCTTCCAGAAAGATACCATAGAACCAAGAGAAAGCCTCTTGACAAATTGTTTTGCACTGTTGTGACTGTGCAGGGCATTCTAACCAGGGGTGCTATTCAGGGTATAAATCAGGGGTGAAATCCAGCAGGTTCTGACAGGTTCTGGAGAACAGGTAGCGGAAATTCTGAGTAGTTCAGAGAACCAGCAAATACCACCTGTGGCTGGGCCTAGAGTGGGGTGGGAATGGAGATTTTGCAATACCCTTCCCCTGCCATGCCAACCAAATCACACCCACCAAGCCACACCATGTCCACCAAGTCACACCCACGGAACCGGTAGTAAAAAATTTTGAATTCCACCACTGATTCTAATAATGAAATAACCAGAAATTCCAACATATTTATCCAGGACATTATACAGCCTCTTTTGTTTTAGTGCTATGACCTTTTAGGTTGCTTTAATTCTTATCTTTATATTCTACTGAAACTCATTCAGCTAATGAAGGTGTTGAAGTCAAAGTAAGAGCACTGACGACCACATTGATTTTCTTCTTCAGAGGTTTGCTTGGATGTGCTTTGGAAACATGAACTAGAGTGAAGCTACTGTGAAACCCTATCCAGTAACCTACTTAGACAATGAGTCTAGAGATGAACCCTTAACAACCTACTTCTGTGAAGCATTAGTAATCACAAAAGTGTCTCAAACTGATTCTATAAATAAACTAAACTAGTTTGTATACCCGAGGACTTTTCCCAATGTATATGATATGTGATTTACTATCTATAAATATCCATGATGGGATGGCTTAGACTTATGTATCCTGGGGTAGGAAGGTTGCCACACCCAGATTAAAATATTCTTTATTCTTAATATTAAAAGAGACAGAATAGAATATTTCACCTAAAGGAGAAATGGAGAAAAATCTTAACAAAGGCAGAAAGTAGCCATAGGAAAACAGCCTCAAGCTGAAGCTTAAAGAGGCTGCTCTTTGGGAATGCAGCTTTTGATTCAATTCAGAAAGGCTGGACCTATCTATTCATAAGCAAGGAGCAAACGGAGACTCCAGAGAAGCAACACAATTAGGCAAGCCAAAGTTGATAAGATTAGCTCAGACAAACACCTAGGATTTGCATTTTCCCTTTTACCAGTAGAGCCAGCCATGTCCCCTACATGACCCCATAGGAATCTGGCAACAGCCATGAGAGTATTAAAGGTTCTTGCAAAGGAACAGGAATCTCAATCACGAGGCCCCAAAGAATGTATAAAAGCTCACCTATCTCAACCCCATTTTGTCAGCCACCCCAGAAACATGCTGCTGTCACTGAAGTGTCTGGCTACTAAACAGAGATCTCCTTTCCAAAATGCAGCCTTCCTCCATTTTACTTTCAGTGTATTTCTCCTAGCTTGGAACTGGACCAGATTTTTCTTCCAACAATTGGGGATAGCATAATGAAGTTAATGAATTAAGCATAATGTGATCTATAAAGCTTTACAGACTTGGTTGAGCTTTACTGTTTGTAGCAGGCTATTGCTTTACTTTGAATGAAGTAAAAGAAGTGAAGTTTCAACAACTCGGCAGTCTGAAGTGCCCAACTAGAGGGAAGTGTCCAGCTAGAGAGACGTGCCAAGGGTTTTCTTTTTTCTTTAGAGAAGGCAGATGACTAAACACAAGACCAAGAGCATGTTGACAAAAAAGAAGCAATAGAATGAACTTGAAGAGTAGCAGGTGCATGCCTTAAATAAAGAATATATAAAGAGAAAAGAAAAAAAATAGGGAAGATATGAGGTGGGGTGATTATGATTCAACTATTAAAGAATGTGCTGATGGTGAAGACATAAACTGGTGGAGTGGAGAAATGACAAAGCTTGACCAAGTGCAGAGATTCCAGCTTTGGAATGTGGCAAAAAAACAGATGGAAAACCCTAAAACAGCTTGGGAGAGTATGGAAAGACAAGGAGATCTCACTAAAGAAGAATCTCACATTATATTGTTTGTAGGAAGAATCGGATGCTGGACAGTGGGAGTTTGCAGACTGAAAGCTTTATTTGGCAGCAAGCCATCCAAGAGGAATATTAGAAACATTACAATGTCAGTAACTAACAACATGAAGAGTCATTTTGGACACAAATACATGAATTAACTTTTTTAAGTTTTAAAGACTAATATACAGTGATGGGATTTAGCCGGTTTGAGATAACCAGTTGTTAAATTGCTGGCTGGCCCCGCCCAATCCAGGAGTCCTCATGCACCCCATTTTTGCTCCCAGGAGGCTGCAGGGAGGCCTACTAGACCCAAACCGGGGTGGGGGGGCAGCACCCCCCCTGGCTCATTTTTGCTTCCGGGGGGGGGGTGTAGGAGCCAGGGTGCTGCCTGTCACCCCCCCTGGGCATGCCCACCATGGCCATGCCCACCCAGCCAGTCATTAGAACTGGTTGTTAAATTATTTGAATCCCACCACTAATATATAATTGAAACCAGGGGCTTTTCTTTTGGATTAATGGGTAGACAGATGGACAGCACAACTTCCTAAGGCATGGAACTTTGCTTTTATATATACAAGTGCAACAAAATTAATATTTGCTGAAAAAGTGGAAAGATTCGGCTCTACCTGGTTAATTAAGATGATGGAACTTGCAGAAATGGCTAGACTGACCTGATTAGAGCTCCCTCTCCTCTTCCTCTTCCTCTTCCTCTTCCTCTTCCTCTTCCTCTTCCTCTTCCTCTTCCTCTCCTCCCTCCCTCCCTCCCCCCCTCTCTATCTCTTGCTATCTGGAAACTCCTTATAGACTTTTTATAAGAAACTAAAACATGAGCTTTTGATTTGTGGTTTTGATGGTAAGAAAACATTTGATAATAGAAAAAAGAGAGCTCTCTTTGTAACCATAGACTAAGAGATAATTTTGTAATGGTACTTGAATTGCTGCAGGAAAAATTGGAAGTTTCTTTCTTCTATTTCTTTTTATCTTTTCTTTTTGCACTCTTGTCCTTTCTCTGTCAATCAACATCCCACCAAGCTACAGGACCATTTGGGCCAATATATACAGTAAACAGAGCTCAGAAGGGCATTAGGAACACTGCCAGAGGTTCAAAATGCCAGTAACTTGCAGTCATCCAAAATCCAAGGTCTAGATGGATTAATCTGAACACAACCTGCTATTTCTAGTGCCACACAAAGTTAACAGGACACTAAGAACTCAATGGGACTGTGGAAGACCACATTGGAAGTCAATTTGTGACAGCTTCCATAAATGGTGTTCATGTACAGCCTATATTAAGGTGGTGCAATATATTTTATACATGCAACACATTCAGGTAGATATATATTTCTGAAAGCTTGGAAGACTAAATCTCTGGTCCCGGTGACTGAGCCAGATTGGATCCTACAACATTATCCTGGGATAGGTATATTTGCCTTCATTCATGATGCAATATCTCCTCTGCTGTTGGGTTTAGGCTTGAACCCCCTTCACCAGATAATCATAAGGAAAGGTTTCCACCTCCTCTACATGGATAGCATTAGGCTGTATGCTAACAGTGAACAAGATACTGACATGATGATCCATCTAGCAGATCTACAGTGAAGATATTCAGATGTCTTTCAGATTGGAGAAATGTGTCTGGATAGTAGTAAAGAGACAGGAGGTAATTAAGACTGATGGAATGAGCTACTAGCCTGCCATGAAGCAGACATGCATAGCAATAAGTACCTTGGTATCCACAGTTACATGAGAATTACAATGAGGAGCCAAGGAAGACCACAACATCTAAGTACCACCAAAGAATAGGACAGGTTCTAAAGAAGCAGCTCTAAATCTAGAACAAGATTTAAACCATCAATATGTATGCCCTGCCAATCATCAGATTATCTGCCAATATATTGTGCTGGCCAAAGGAGGATATGGAGGCTGCTGATTTAAAGACCCATGAGTTCCTCTCAATGTATGGAGGCTTCCACCTCAAGTCCAATCCCCAGAGAGACCACACACCAGTCAGAAAAAAGATGGGTGGGTTCTGGTAAGTGTCAAAGATTCTGTCCTGGATGAAACCCAGAGCATCCAGCAGTACCAGAGGTGGTATTCAGCAGGTTCTGATCAGTTCTAGAGAACCGGTAGCGGAAATTTTGAGTAGTCGGAGAACTGGTAAATGCCATGTCTGACTGGCCCCACCCCCATCTATTCTCTGTCTCCCAAGTCCCAGTTGATCACGCCCACAAAGCCATGCCACACCCACAAAGCCACACCCACAGAACTGGTAGTAAAAAAATTTGAATCCCACCACTGAGCAGTACCTCAGTAAGATTGCATCCAAAGATGAGCTGTTGAGAGAGGTAACAACAGACATGAGGGAAAAACCAACCAGAGGAAGTGCCACGGCAAGAGAAAACCTGATAGAATCTACCATTCCCAGATAACAGATGGCATCTGGACCTCCCAAAGCATAGTATAAATGTTCAGTAATATGATTTCAACATAAATAGTGTGATTTCAATATGCCAACAATCACTGCCTTTGTTGGAAAGTTCACTTCTCCTTCAAGGTATGATTTTTTTAATGTTGTAAACAACTAATAGTAACTAATAGTAACTAATAGTAGCAAAATTCCAATTCAGCTTAATTATTTCTCTCTGTCTGAAAGTCATGTGTTGTAAGAGGAGAACGATTCCTCAGTATTCATCATGCCAATTTGCATACGGTGATACTACATAATCAGCTTAATCTTATCTTTGCAGAAATTCAATGTATGCTCTGACAGAGCTGGGTGATAAAAAGCTGCCCTTATTCTGTCACACCATTTCTTTCTCTTTTTACTTTTGCAGCCTAAGAAACCTTTTCTATTTTTAAAGTTACAAATACAAGCATCCCCAAGGATGAGAAGATACATAATAGTGTAACTAAATTGTTACTTTTTTCTTTTAATGAAGAAATGCCTTGATTTCATGATCTTTAGCAGATTACAGCTATGGTCATGGAACAGTGAGAAGAAAAAATGCTTTAGAAGAACCGATGCTCTTGCTAATGAAAGACTGGATACAGACCCAAGTTATGTAAGGTAGTTAAAAATTAAAGTAGACAACAACCTTTGAATGGAAGTTAAACAAAAGTATTAAGAATTAAATGGAAATTACAGTGCCTAGGGGATGCGTTGGCTCAGTGGCTAAGAGGCTGAGCTTGTCAATCGAAAGGTCGGCAGTTCAGCGGTTCGAATCCCTAGTGCCGCATAATGGGCTGAGCTCCCGTTACTTGTCCCAGCTTCTGCAGTTCGAAAGCACGTAAAAAATGCCTCCTCCAGGTGCCATCAGCCAAACAATGTCGGCTTTCTCTGTCAGAGCCCCGACCCTCTGGAATAGTCTGCCCACCGAGCTCAGGACAGCCCCCAACCTCCTCTCCTTTCGCCGTGGATTAAAGACGTGGCTGTTTCAACAATACTTTGATTATGGGGTTATATAGTGTCTTTTTAGCATGATTTTAATGGGGATTTTAATTCATTTTAATTTGTTTGTTGTGATTTGTATTTATGATAGTTTATGTAAGCCGCCATGAGTCCTCAGGGAGAATGGCGGCATATAAATCACTTAAATAAATAAGTAAATAAAGTAGAAAAATAGGGACCACCTTTGGTGGGAAGGTAACAGCGTTCTGTGTGCCTTTTGCATTTAGTCATGCCAGCCACATGACCATGGAGACGTCTTTGGACAGCGCTGGCTCTTTGGTTTTGAAACAGAGATGAGCACCACCCCCTAGTCTCGGGAACAACTAGCACATATGTGTGAGGGGAACCTTTACCTTTACTTTATAGTTCCTAGCTGTTTTTTTTTTAAAAAAAACCTCTCTTTATTTGTTCTTGCACTGCTAGATAATTCTGAAAGTAATATAGTCAGCCAAATATTATCAATCAATCCTTACCAATAAAGTTTCTTTGACCAATGCCAATTATATGCCTTTCATCATTTCTATCACTGAGGTGAATAATCTGAGAACAACCGATGGATCTGCATGATGTAACATCTTGATTTCCCACGATCATTACAGGTATCAACCTTTTCCTATTAGAAATGCAGTTTTGGGTAAGTGGTTTCATACAGATGGGCCATCTGACTGACCATGGGTAGGCAATTTAAACCACTTTAAAGCTACGTCTTCAACTGTGAAGAATGATCATTGTCTGCAGCAAAATCATCTTTCAATATCCATATGCTTCATGCAGAGTCAAATTTATGGAAGGGATAATCTGCCAAACCCCTATTTGGTTCTGAATATTCAGTCCTGGTTGCTAAAAAAAAAAAAAAAACAGCTACCAAATACCACAGTTTAAGTAAGGCTCTGTGGGCTGACTTGGTGGGCATGTTGTGGCTTGGTAGGCATGGCAGGGAAAGAATACTACAAAATCTCCATTCCCATTCCCACTCCAGGGGAAAGATACTGCAAAATCCCCATTCCCTCCCCACTCCTGGGGGAAGGATATTGCAAAATCTCCATTCCCACCCCACTCTGAGGCCAGCCAGAGGTTGTATTTGCTAGTTCTCCAAACTGCTCAAAATTTCCGCTACCGGTTCTCCAGAACCTGTCAGAACATGCTGGTTCTGACAGGTTCTGGCAGGATCTTCAGTAGTGACTTACTGTATAGCATCTTCTAACATCAACCAGCCAGCATTGTAATCAATAGCCTTAATAATGGCTATGTGATGCCAGAAGATGCTTTACATCACTAGTGTTAACGCCATTCTCCCGTTAACAAAGAGGTTACTTGTCCCAGCTTCTGACAACCTAGCAGTTCGAAAGCACATAAAAATGCAAGTAGAAAAATATGGACCACCTTTGGTGGGAAGGTAACAGCATTCCGTGCACCTTTGGCGTTTAGTCATGCTGGCCACATGACCACAGAGACATCTTTGGACAGCGCTGGCTCTTTGGCTTTGAAACAGAGATGAGCACCATCCCCTAGAATCGGCAATGACTAGCACATATGTGCGACAGGAATCTTTACCTTCACCTTTTAATGAAAACTGATGTCAAAGATCCTAGAACAGAGGCAGCAGCAAAATCCCATTTCTTCTTCATATGTTTACTTACTAGACTGTGTGAAAAGGTTCAATTATAGATGTGAATTTAAAGCATGTGTGTGAAAAGAGCCTATGTGTAAGATTTGTTGGCAGTTTTCTTGGAGAACTAGATATCAAATTTTAGACAGTGATGAATGAGCCTACATTTTTCAAAATCACACCTTTGTTTTACATCTAATGCCTGCTTTTCAGGCTGTGTGAGGCTGATGAAAACAACAATAGTATAAACATCCCTGGAAACAGAGGACCAAACCTGCTGTCAATGAAAATGGAGAGTTCTGAATGGCTTAGCAGGATTTCTATTGTGGTTCATGGGTAGGCACATATCAGCACCCTGAAGATTGAGGCATTATGTGGTCTCAGTGTGAAAAATCAGCTGCCAAGCCATAAATTAAAACCGTCTATTTGACTGATCAGCTGGCTGGTATATACTATATTCCTTTTTTATCCATGAATGTACTGACAGAAAGAAGATTCTGCACTTTCTTTCCATACCTCTGATTGTGACTGCTCAAATGGACAATGACAGACAGAAGGTTGAAGAGGTATGTGAGCATGCATGGGAATCTAAATAGTCTGTATAAAAGATTGTAAATACAATATGTCTGTAGGGTCCTTGCTGCTCTCTGAACTTGGCTGGTTTTTTTTTAGCAGATATTTCATTCAGGTAACACTGTTAGATCTGGAAGGAAGTTTTTATATACTAGTGCAGTGATGGTGAACCTTTTCAGCACCGAGTGCCGAAAGGTCACACAGAAATGTCACAAGCGCTTGCGCACAGTCATCGGGGCCACGCTAGCAGATTCTAGCATGCATGCATGCCCAACAATCAGCTGGCCGGCATGCATGTGCAGGCTGGTTTTTTGGCACTGTTGCGTGCACAAAAACCTCTGGGTTCTGATGTGCATGTGCATCTGACAATCAGCTGACCGGTGTGCATGCACACACCAGTTTTCGACGCTGCTGTGAGCGTGAAGGACAGCTGATTATCGCTAGAAACCCAGAAAAAAAACAAGCAAGGCCGTGCTGGGCAACATGGCTTCGCAAGCCACTTTGGGCACACATGGCACAGGTTCGCCATTACGGTACTAGTGGCTTGCCCTGGCAGTGGGGATGTTATTGCTGCTTCCTTGATTAGGCTACTATTCATTTCTAGCTTGTTTATCTGAGTTGGTAGTTCCTTCATTGAGGTATTGCTTACTTCTTGATTGTTGGTCTAGTGTTAAAATTGGTGTTAATCTCTGCTCATCTGGGTGTGGTTTGCTGGTGAGGTGGTGTTTTGGTCTTTTTGTTTCCTTTTTGGCTTTTCGATTGTCTCTTTTGAATGGCATGTAAATGTTATGTAACTCTATATACCTGTTGATGATTGATTTGTCAGAGTGCCAGGTTTCAAGGAATTCTCTACTGATTTTGGAATTGGTTTGGTCTAGAATACTCATATTTTCCCAGTTGAAACTATGGCTAAATCTATCCATGTGTTGTGAAATTAAGGAGTTTCCATCATGTTTTCTGACTGTTAGTTAGTGTTTATGGATGTGCTCTACTAGTCTTCTCTATATTTGTCTTACATAGTGGCTATTACAGTCCTTACTTATTATCGATGACTCCTGTTTTTTCTTCTGAGGCTGCTGGGTCTTCTGGTTTATTTAGGATATTTTAAAGACTTTAGCTAATTGTGTGCTATGGTGATATGTGTGTTATGAGCCTGGTGGTGCAGGGGACTAAGAGCTGTTAAAGTAGCACTTAGTAGCCAACTTCCTGCAATTACTGCAAGTTCAAATCTCACCAGGCTCAAGGTTGACTCAGTCTTCCATCCTTTCAAGATAGATAAAATGACAACCTGGATTGTGTGGGCAATAAGCTGACTTTGTATAAAAAAGAATACCGCTTGGGGGGGGGGAGCCCTACTAAGCAGGTATATACAAAAGTATGAAGGCTATTGCTTAATGCATTGTAAGCTGCCCTGAGTCTCCGGAGAAGGGTGGCATATAAATCGAACTAATAAATAAATAAATAAATATCATGTGGTTGTAATAGTCTGTTGGTAGTTTTTCTCTGTGTGTATATATGCTAACATTTGCTGCCCAATTCCTAAACTGTAGTGGAAGTTGTGACTAAAATAATTAGCTAGTCACCTCCTATTTATTTATTTATTTCCATCAATCAATTTATTTAGTACTACTCACCATAATCTACAGAAGGCTCTTGTATCCTATTTTACCCACAATAGGAATTCTGTGAGGTGACTTTGCATCAGAGGAAGAGATTGGCTAAAAGTCACCACTATTTCTCTTCCAGCACTATACTAAACTCTATGCCATTTTTTAAAAGATGGATACTGTACATATCAGACAACTGGGTTTTGACAGCTAGAATTATCGAAGAAACAAATGAAAAGTTAGCCATGATTTATTCTAGGTATGTTCATATCAATTAACTCTACAATGGTCGGAAATGTGTATGTAAATCTATTGATTAACATATATTAACAGAATATACAACATATGTTATTGTCTTGGTCTTGTTTCTTATAGACTTATATTTGTTTGGGAATAAACTTATATTTGTTTGGGAATGTGTTTCAAACTTGGACATGGAGCAGATTCAGAGTCAACTCTTCTTCTTTTTTAGTTAATTGTGTTCAAAGAAAGATCCTGCTCAAATTTCAGCTTTCTTTAATTTTAATATCATCTATAATGAACATGTCTTTGGGGATTAAAAATGTTAAGATAAGGAGAAGGAGATATCGTAAGGACATTCTTTGTTTTTAATGAAGACATAATCATTTTTTAAAGTAGTTGAACTCTTTGGCACTTGTAGTGAGCAAGAGTTTGGACTTGATGCTTTTCATAGCCCCTTTTAAACTATGATTCTATGAACCTAGACTGTTTAATAAAATATATTTCCTGATTTAACAAGGTGATCAGAAGAGTTTATGATGTATGTATGATTCTAATACATGGAATAAAACCATATTTTTCTCTGGATTGTAATATGTGCACTAGATTTCCTGTCTACTGGTCATCCTGTCTACTGGTCACTGCAGAAAAAAACAATTACTACCAATCTGCCTTCCATTGAGGACCTGTACAATGCACGAGTCAAAAAGAGGGCTGTGAAAATATTTACAGATCCCTTGCATCCTGGACATAAATTGTTTCAACTCCTACCCTCAAAACAATACTAGAGCACTGTATACCAGAACAACTAGACACAAGAACAGGTATTTCCTGAATGCCATCACTCTGCTAAACAAATAATTCCCTCAACACTGTCAAGCTATTCACTAAGGCTGCATTACTATTATTTTTCTCATCATTCCCATCACCCATCTCCTCCCACTTATGACTGCAGGATTATAACTTTGTTGCTTGTATCCTTACAATTTATATTGATGTTGTTTCCTAGTATGATTTGATTGCTTATTTGTACCCTATGACTATCATTAAGTGTTGTACGTTATGGTTCTTGATGAATGTATCTTGTCTTTTTATGTACACTGAGAGCATATGCACCAAAGACAAATTTCTTGTCTGTCCAATCACACTTGGCCAATAAAGAATTCTATTCTATTCTATTCTATTCTATTCTATTCTATTCTATTCTATTCTATTCTATTCTATTCTATTCTATTCTATTCTATTCTATTCTTATGGATACTTACTCTTTCTGAGTCATCAATTATAACCATGTAATTAATAGCTCCCCTCTAGAATTTACTTTGCATGCAATGCATGCTGGATGAAATTAAATTTAATCTATCAATGTGTATATGATATTACCTACATATCCATTCACAATAAAATCTATGGTTGCCTCAAAAACATTGCTCATAATCTTTGTGTAGTATATTTTATAGAAGAATAGACTGACTGCATAACACTGTTAATATTTCATGTCTTTGGGTAGACCGCTTCAGTTTTATGATCTTACTAAGCAAAAAGGAGATATACTTTATTTCTTTTTATAAAAAGTTTCTTCTTATTCAGTCAGTGTTTTATGAACATGACCTGTCAGAGATGAAAATGTATGTTTTCTAGTGGATATTAGAAAAAAATAAACAAAAATAAAAGTGCAACCTAGCATCTCTAATATTAACCATGGAGGGAGTTAAGAAAGGCAAAATGGTGATCACAAGCCCCCCCCAACAATATCCATCCCCCTTTTCACTTATATATAAAAGAAGTAGAGCTTCAATCATGCTGTCATGACCCAGTATGCTACCTCTTTTGATTGATTCCTAAGAATATTTTGGGAAGAGAACAATGATGCTTTCTCAGTTCTAGCTTTGTCACCGATAAGTGGAGATGGAGTCGAATTGAGTTGAGTCGAGTTGAGTTGAGTCAAGTAGAATAGAATAGAATAGAATAGAATAGAATAGAATAGAATAGAATAGAATAGAATAGAATAGAATAGAATAGAATAGAATAGAATAGAATAGAATTCTTTATTGCCCAAGTGTGATTGGACACACAAGGAATTTGTCTTTGGTGTATATGCTCTCAGGGTACATAAGGAGGATAAAGTAGAATAGTTTGACAGTGTTGAGGGAATTATTTGTTTAGCAGAGTGATGGCGTTCGGGAAAAAACTGTTCTTGTGTCTAGTTGTCTTGGTGTACAGTGCTCTATAGCTGTGATGGCGAACCTATGGCATGGGTGCCACAGGTGGCACATGGAGCCATATCGGTGGGCACGTGAGCTCAGCTCTGGAACACATGTGTGCGCCAGCCAGTTGATTTTCAGGCCTTCTGGGCCCACCATTCTAGAAAGGCTCTGGAGCCTGGGGAGAGCAAAAAACGGGCCTACCAGGCCCACCGTGCCATCACGTGCCAAAAGCGGGGGGAGCATGAGGGGGGCAGGGCGCATAGAATTATGGATGTGGGCACACATGCATGTGACCCCACCGCGCTCCCTCCGCTTTTGGCATGTGATGGCAAAAAGGTTAGCCATCACTGCTCTATAGTGTCATTTTGAGGGTAGAAGTTGAAACAATTTATGCCCAGAATGTGAGGGGTTTTTCACAGTCCTCTTTTTGACTCCTGCAGTATACAGGTCCTCAATGGAAGGCAGGTTGGTAGTAATTGTTTTTTTCTGCAGTTCTAATGATCCTCTGAAGTCTGTGTCTGACTTGTTGGGTTGCAGAACCAAACCAGACAGTTTGGAGGTGCAGATGAGAGACTCAATACTTCCTTTGTAGAACTGAACCAGCAGCTTTTTGGGCAGTTTGAGCTTTCTGAGTTGGCGCAGAAAGAACATTCTTTGTTGTGCTTTTTTGATGATGTTAGGTGTCCATTTTAGAGTATTTTAGAGTAGAGATGTTTGTGGATAAATATGTTTAAAAGAAAAATAAGTGTTTCCACTTAATCTAAATCTAAGGCATCGCTGTCATAACTGCAAAATAACGCAATTATCTATTAGTTTAAAAGCAAAAGAGAAAAAATGTACATATATATTTCTATCCCTTATTATCCCTCATTATTAGATTTTTTAGACAAGCTATAGATTTTTTTTTTATCTTCCAGATATACCGAATGCTGAGTAGTCTTGCAACAGTTCCAACTGGTGATTTGCATTTTATTGAAAGCAATTAGTGATGGATCAGATTTTACTGAATTCCACAAAGCTTCCTAGAGCATATTCTATTCTGCTCGTTCTATCTTAGGACTCTGTTATCTTTTCCACAAGTTCATTCAAAGAAACAACAGACAAAACAGAACAACCTGGTCTTATACTAGTGGTGAAAATTTGTTACTACCGGTTCTGTAGGCATAGCTTGGTGGTGGTGGTGGTTAATGTGACTGAGTGGGTGTGGCCAACTTTTTTTTTAAAATATACTTTTAAAACCATTTTTTCTACAACCTCTTCAGCTGAAGAGGTTGTAGAAAAAATGCTTTTAAAAATAATAATAATAAAAAGCCTCTGATGATCACGCGGCTCAGCTGGGTGTGTGTGTGGGGTGGGGTGGGGGAGAGATTTTTGCTACTGGTTCTCCGAACCACCCCCCACCATCGCTACCAGATCGAGTGATCCAGGCTGAACTGGGAGCATTTCACCCTGGTACAATGTGATTGGATGAAAAATTGGGCTTGAGAATCTAATTAATGCATCCAGATGGTGTACTCTTCTGTTATAACCTGCATATACAAGAAAGCTAAACGGAATGCTTCCTTTGGTAAGAGAACTTACCAAACATTGTGTGAACTCCATTCACAGCTTTTTCAACACTGCAGTATTTTTTTAACATACATTAAAGTACAGCAGAAAGAAACTGAGATAATAATTCTGAATTTTTTTTAAAAAAAAATCTTACATCACATTGAAAGGGGTCATTGAAACTGTTAGAAAATGATAGAAAATAATTATTAAATAATTATTGCCAATTATTAATTTAATATTAATATAAATAATTTCAAATGGGTGTCTATAATCTGTTACCATTTCTCATATCTCAATCCACTCTCTAATCATGATTTTGCTTTCATGGCTTCCAATCCTAGATGTGCTGTGATTGATTCTAATGGAAAGAAGCTACTTGAGTAATGAAATTGGTGAGCTTCAGAGAGGAAATTTTTATACAGGGAAGAAAAGATATCTCAGTAGAAAACAAGATAAAATGATTGATAGTTCTGGCTCTTGAAAGAGATAAATTGTTTGGCATCCTTCATTGCTATTTTCATTTTAGCACTTGTGCTGTTCCCACAACTGATGAAGGGATAGAGGTCATTGCCTTGTTTAGCCTGGACAGGTTTAGTAAATTATAGCTAGCTATGTATTTTGACAAAGGCTCAAACTCTTCAAAATGTGCAACTTAAATGTCCTGGGATTTCCATAATTTAGCTGTGCATGCATGTGTTTGTAGCCTAGACCAGGAGGCCAAAGTCAGACTAGAAACAATGATATATCACTGAATAATTTTTGTGATGACTAAGAATGCCTCTTTCTCAAGTGCTTAGCAATAGGGACACCACACCTTCCTTCGCTATCGAAGTAGATTGCTGCAGCGAAAAAAGCTAGGTGGAAACAAAAATATATTTCTTTCTGTAATGTGAGTGTTCTGAGTAATGCATCCAAAGAAATCAGAACTCCAAGGCAGGAATGCTCCTCAGAGAACATGTTTATTGGACACATCATATCGGCACAGCCAGTGAAAACCAACTCTAAAAGTTTCCCGTGTTTACCACGTAATTAAAAGATCAAAGTTTCCCTCCCCAGGTGTCACAGATCACATTGCCCAATCAAAGCAGGTGGCGGGCTCCTTTGATCACTTCTGTTCCTCCTCCTTCTGCCACCTGCTGGGATGACCTTGGTTCTCACAGGAGAGCACCTTATTTTGTCTTCAAGACCGTCTAGATATTTCCCCTTCATCTTTCCCCCCGTAGTGTGTGGCAACTGTGAGGCAGCCCAAGAAGGCTTCATCCAGGTTCGATTCAGAGTTCACAGTGATTGTGCACAGTGATTTGGGTTCACTTAACTGAAATTCTTCATTCCAGGGAAGCAACTGTTTTATGTCAGTGAAGACTTCAAGCTTTGTAGATTCAAATTGAGATTGTAATTGCATTTTAGCTTTTTGACTATTATCAAATATAATGTAGCTTGAAAATGCTTCTGCCCAAAGACAGAGTTGGATAGGATACTCACAGGAACAGAGGATAAAATAATAATAAAAATATATATATAATTTTTTACTTGGCATTGAATTAGAGGAAGAACAAGTAAAGGAAACAATGATAGCGTGGGCAAAGAATTTTGGATATTCAATTAATCTAGATAGATGGCAACAGTTATGGGAAAGGAGCTATAAATTAACAATGTCCACTGCATATAAAGAAAATCAATATAAAATGTTCTACAGATGGCATATGCCTCCTGAAAAATTGACAAAAATGATTAAAAACAAATCAGCTAAATGCTGGAAATGTCATCAATTACCAGGATCTTATTGTCATATGTAGTGGACATGCTCAGAAGCTAAAAATTATTGGAGTAAAATTAAGATATGGCTAGAAGAAATGATACAACAACATATTGACTTAAAACCAGAGCTGTTCCTATTGGGTATCCTTCCAGAGAAAATTAGTAAAGAAAAGATATACTTGATTATTCTTCTAATAACAGCAGCGAGGATTTTATTTGCACAAAATTGGAAAGCAGAGAAAATACCTTTGGAAGAGGAAGTAATTAAAAAAAATTTAGACGGTGCAGAAATGAATAGTTTAACTTTGATAATTAAAGAAAGAGAGGATTCAGAATATTTTAAGATATGGGGTCAATTTTACCATTGGCTAGAAAAGAGATATAAACAAATGAATAGTTATGCAAGAAAATGATATAATTAAAATATTGTAATTTTGAAGAGAGATTGTAAGATTAAGAGAAAATGAAGAAAGAAGAAACAAGGAGACGAAAGCATTGAAGAAACACTGAGATGACAAACGAAAGGATTTATTTATTTATTGGTTTCCTTTATATGCCACCCTTCTCCAGAGACTCAGGGCGGCTTATAATGCATTAAGCAATAGCCTTCATACTTTTGTATATACCTGCTTAGTAGGGCTTTTGGCCCCCCACTAAGCGGTATTCTTTTTTATACAAAGTCATCTTATTGCCCCCACAATCTGGGTCCTCATTTTACCTACCTCAAAAGGATGGAAGTCTGAGTCAACCTTGAGCCTGGTGAGATTTGAACTTGCAGTAATTGCAGGCAGCTGGCATCTAAGTGCTATTTAACTTGACTGATGTATTACGTGTTTGTTTGTGTATAAAATAAAATAAAATAAAAAATAAAAAGAAAGAAAGAAAAGAGCCTCAGATAGCTCAACAGGCTAATAGCCTGTTATTAAGATCCAGCTGTCTGCAATTATTGCAAGGTTCAAGGCTCAAGGTCGACTTAGCCTTCCTTCCTTTATAAGGTGGGTAAATTGAGGACCCAGTTTGTGGGGGCAATAAGCTGACTTTGTATAAATATACAAAAGTATGAAGGCTATTGCTTAACGCATTGTAAACTGCCCTGAGTCTCCGGAGAAGGGCGGCATATAAATCTAATAATAATAAAAAAATACTTCTGCCTTTATATTGCATATGTGCAGAAGTCTCTTCCAACCAGTAGTGGGTTCCACATATTCTTACTACCGGTTCATTGCCCGCGTGCACACTTGCTTTGCACATGTGCAAAGGCCAGGTGCATGCACCTTCCATGCATGCACCTGGCCTTCTGTGCATGCGCCCAGCCTTCCATGCATGCACTTTGCTTGCACATGTGCCTTCTGCGCATGCACACGGCCTCAAAAAAGTGGCTAAATAGAACGGCATTACATCCAGGACCCACAGTTGCCGCTACCAATTCACCTGAACCAGTACGAACTGGCTGAATACCATCTCTGCTTCCAACTCTTCTGGTCCTGGATGTCTCACAATGAACTTCTGTGCAGGTATAGTGTTTATGCATAGGCTCTTTTCTGATTATTGTAATTGCTAGAGGAAACCTTAGAAGTGAGGCACAATGAAGCAATATGGCTGCTTTGCTTATATAAGTCATGTGAGGGAGAGACCTGTTTGACTGCGACCCTTAAACTTCCAGGCATTAAAAGTTTTGCACAAACTCTTGGGAATCATTTCTGATACTGCAGAAAAAGTTTCTGATATGAGAGGGTAGCTAGGGACAAGCTTAAATCTTTTACTAAATTGATGCCCTAGATTCATTCTTTAATAATTCTTTTAGCATTAACAAAGCCCAGTGAGACCATAAATTTGAATTTCAGCTGGTGAATCTTAGTACTCTAGTGAAAAATGAGAACAAAAATAAATATGTTTGGAGTCTGCACATCCCTGGGTTACCTCATATTCATCCTTACAGGCATCTGCCTGCTCAAATGGTTTAGAACAATTAGATTTTGGACCCGGGGATTTGTAAATACAATTTTTATCTTGAGTTTTATAGAAAAATAGTCAATATTATCTGTAGCTTGCACACTATTACACCAAACCAATATCTTCCTGGGAAGAATTCCCAGAATTTCCCACAAGTGGGGCAGGGTTTGTTAAAGAGAATTCTGGAAATTTCAAATCCTATTTAACTAGAGGAAACAAACTAGGAAAAGCTGGACACTTCAGTGACAGGAATGGCTTGAAATAATAGCAACACAAGACAATTGGTGCTGTACTTGAACTTATTAGCAAATATCTTAGTATTTTTCAAGATTTGAGCACAGCAGTCTCATTATAAAGAATAATGGTTTCTCATTTACTAGAGTAGTCTATTTTCACTTTTCATCCAAGCAAACACATTTCCCCCCTTGCTGTATCATGATAACTAAGCAATCCTTCTGGAATTCGCCTCAAGTAATATTCTTTTAATAATAAGTTAAGCAGATCTATTTTGGTGTCACAATTTTCTTTACTGGTGACTCTGTGTACTCTGTTGTAATTTTAATTATTTAATTTCCACTATATTTTTGATGTTTTCTTTGGATTTTGAGTTAATTACATTAATTGGATAATGGTTTCCAACTACTGTTTTATAGTGTGATTATCATATACTTCTTAAAATACTGGTCTTCTCTTACTTGACTTGCTGACTGAGATGTAGTTAAGGTTTCTGTCTTTTCTTCTTCCTTCCCCTCTCTTAAACCAAAGACTTTTCTGGAATAAATTCAAATGATTAATTGATATAAAGTTTAACACATTTGGTAGTGCGCCTTCTCATTATTGCTGTATTCCAAACAAGTCTGAATAGCTATGAGTCCCCACTTTCACTAGATCAGTACTTTAATGCAAATGCAAAACCATGGGAAAGGTCTCTATGCCACAAATAGGAAGAAATAGGGAAGAAAATATTGATTTCATCGTTAGATATATTGATTGCCCTCTTGCCAACTCTCTTTGTGCAAGGACAATATTACTTTTCTTAGTATTTTCTAAGTAGTTAAAAGATCTAGCAATTAATGCCCATTGGGAGACTGGAGGAAAAAGGGAAGGTCCTAGATTGGAGACTTGAGCATTATAGTCTAGCATTTTTACAGTAATATTTTTTCACAGATTATGTTTATTTAATATTTTATTGTACATTTTTCTTCATTTTGTATCACAGTTTCAACTTTATAGTGGTTGTATCAGCAATTTTTTTACAATATACATAATATTATACCTCCTAGTTACAACCATTTAACTCTTATACATACAATATCATATTTATATTTATTGTTTCCATGATTTTAACGCAGTTCTCTATCTATTTATCATTCTATATATTTCAATTTGCACTTTTGTACATTCTGGATATAATGTTGCTTACAGTAAGTATTCTTCTATCTATCATTATACTTGTATTTATTTCTGGTTCGTTGATCGTCTTTCATCATTAATTTTCTAATCTTTGCATCTGTTATCTAACCAACCATACCATATGTCCCAAATTAAATAATATTCTGTTTCTCCTTCGTCTTTAATTTCCATCGTTAACCTATCCATTTCTGCACAATCTAATATTTTCTTTATTACCATTTCATCTGTGGGTATGTTTCCATTTTTCCAATTTTGTGCATACATAATTCTAGCCGTTGTTATTACATGTAGCATTAAATACTGAATTCTTTTATTATATTTGCCTGTTAGTATGCCTAATAGAAATAACTCTGGCTTTAAGTCTATTTGTTATTTTACTATTTCCTCTAGCCACTTTTTTATCTTTGCCCAATATTTTTTCGCCAATGGACAGGTCCACCACATATGGTAGTTATGTTCCCTGTGTCTGTTTACATTTCCAACATTCTGGTGACCTATTGGGGAACATTTTTGCCTATCTTGCTGGTGGTAGATGCCATCTATAGAACATTTTATACACATTTTCTTTATATGCTGCTGACATTGTCTATCTATAATTTCTTTCCCACAATTTTTGCCAATTTTCTAGTTCTATAGTGTATCCAATTTTTTTTGTATTTTTTTTTCACAGATTGTGATTTGGATTATGATAGATTCTTCAACTATGTAATTTCCAGTGCCATATTTTTAGCTTTTATTAGTGAAAGTCAGACTTCATTTCATTGATAGTACTTTGTTTAAAGTACATTTGCTGAATCGTGGTCTTTTGGTCTTGCATGAGACATCCTGGTTTACAAATCTTCAGATGCCTCTCATCATATTTGTTAATGAAACAATACTCACATCTTTCCTTCAGAATTTTTATGTGCATTTCTTGAAGTCTGGAGCTTTGTATCCTTTATATCTCTGTCTCTTAATAAGGAACTTGATATTTCAAGATGCTTTGAGTACTGTCATCTTGTCTTGCACTAGCAACTCAGTGGCAAAGAAATATCATTTCTTTCATTGGCTTGGAAACATATTCTTTAAAACTCTGACTATCAAATGATTTCCAGCAGACAGAAGACCATTTGAGACTCTTGAGGTAAAACAAATGTGGCAATCTGAAATATCTGATGAACTTATTCCACATTGGCAGGTTTAATTTCAGCCTTTGCTTCCCTAAAAATATCTTCTCTCCTATGTAATTCTATTTATAAAATTGGGAAAGTTTCACCAATGATTGTTAGAAATTTTAGTCCAAATAATTTTTAAAATGTGGTAGACTCATCATACCTGGATATTTGGGAGAAAGACTTTCACTTATCATTCACTTTCTATAAAATGAAGATTAGTGTACAGACAAAAGTAAAGAGAAGGAAGGAAGGAAGGAAGGAAGGAAGGAAGGAAGGAAGGAAGGAAGGAAGGAAGGAAGGAAGGAAGGAAGGAAGGAAAAAGGAGGAGTCATCACATGAACTCTTTCCCACCAATATATGTTAAAGAATATGTGCTAAAAGTGAAGCAGAGATAAAAAGTAATTAGTTTAGCTAGTCTGTACTGATTTTATTTGAAATTATTGATCAGGATTGTTGCTTTGGAGGATTTCTCCTATATAACATTATTTATTAAATTAATAGGTTGCCCAACTCCCAATGTTTCTCAGTGGTTTAGAAACTGTTAAAACATTTTAAAAACAAGGAAACAACAGAAAACAAAAAGAACAAAGATGGCTCAGATAACATACCCAGAGGGGAGTAAAGAAAAAAGAAGGAAAGGAGATTCAGTCATCCTTGTCAAAGGTGGGAGTCAAGAGTCAGGTCTTCAGGGCCCTTCAAATTACCAGAAAGTTGACAATATTCAATGCAGTTTCCCAATAATAATTTTTATGTCTAGGATATATGGTTAAGAGAATTTCTCATTAACATCTCTCACCACTTGCACATGACTATATGGGTACTAATCCCTAGTGCCGCATAATGGGGTGAGCTCCCATTACTTGTCCCAGCTTCTGCCAACCTAGCAGTTCAAAAGCACATAAAAAATGCAAGTAGAAAAATAGGGACCACCTTTGGTGGGAAGGTAACAGCATTCCATGCGCCTTTGGCGTTTAGTCATGTTGGCCACATGACCACAGAGATGACTTCAGACAGCACTGGCTCTTCAGCTTTGAAATGGAGATGAGCACTGCTCCTAGAGTTGGGAATGACTAGCACATATGTGCAAGGAGAATCTTTACCTTTACCTTCATATGGGTACACAGTTATCTCTTACGTCCTTGGGGTTAGGGTTAGACACAATGCTTTGTTAAATTCGGAAGTTCTGAGTTTTGGGCAGAATGATCTAATATTTCTATCTTTCTAGACATGGGCTGATGGAAGAAGTATTTGGTGGAAGAATTAAGAATTCCAACTGAACAGTATGGTCAGAAGGGTTAACCTGAATGGTGGAAATTTATCATAATCTTTCAGTGGAAACCTTGGGAACAAAAGTTCTGCGGGAGATATTTTAAATTATCTTTCCTTTGGTTTATTTGAAATAAATGTTTTCCTTATTTTGATGTCAACCCATAAATAATTTGAAGAAAATATTCCTACTTACCTACTATAATCTGAACAAATGGCTATCCAATCTCTTCTTAAAACCTCCAGAGATGGAGCACTCATAACGTCTGGAGGCAAGCCATTCCATTGATTAATTGTTCTCAATGTTAGGAAATTTCTCCTTAGCTGTAAATTGCTTCTCTCCTCGATTAGTTTCCATCCTCTGTTTCTTGCCCTACTTCTAGTGTTTTGGTAAATAGATTGACTCAACTCTTCTTTGTGGCAGTCCTTCAAATATTGGAGCACTGTTATCATGTCACTCCTAGTCCTTCTCTTTGTTAGACTAGATACATCTAGTTCCCTACAACCATTCATCATATGTTTTAGCCTCCAGCCCTCTAATCATCTTTGTTGCTCTTCTCTGCACTCTTTCTAGAGCCTCAGTATTTTTTATATTGTGGTGACCAATATTGGATTTATTGTGGTGACCAATATTGAATATATTGTGGTCTTGTTAAAATTACAATAAAATATTTGCTGCACACACAGCTTCAAGGATTTATTTATATTTTGCTTCCAATGAAGGAAACATGAAGATAAGAAGGAGAGTGCAATGATCAATGAGGGATCACCAAAAAATGCAAGGACTTTGGGCTAGACTGAAAAATAACCCAATTGAAGGCAATAGCAGAACTTTTCTACACTATTGCTAAGACAGCTACATTCACATGTCTATGAAGTCACCTGGATTGAGAGAATGCTTTCGTTTTTATTAAGAAGAAGCATAATTACATTACATTCAAACTTATATACTTGTATTTAATACCTTAATTGTGGTTTAAAGCCAGACCAGAATACAAAATATATAATTCAAAAGCTTAAAGCAGTACGTCATCTATCACCATCATATCAGCACACATAAAGCTTAAAAATTCTGAAATTCATATAACTAATTAAAATCAACCATGTAAAGGTTCAGAATGCAATATATTCTTGTACATTATAAAACCATAAAATTTGTGTTTATGTATACCGTAGTGGCCAAAATTGTGGAAACCTTTTGGGAAAAGTGTATTTTCTAAAACTAGCTAATAATGCCACTTTTTGGGGGAGTAGTGCCATAAAACTATATATCAATGGAAAGATAATTTAATCAAGAATGTAATGCAATAACTTTTATGAAGAATTTGCTATTAGAATAGCAGTTACGGTATAAAGAAGAAAAGTGAAACACATAGAAGATATAAAAAAAATATCACCATGTTAGTTAATACTTTGTTGGGTAACCTTTAGCATGAATTACGGCCTTACAATGTCTTCCCATGGAGTGAACCAAGTCTTTTAGTTCTGCAGCTGTTATAATGTGAAACCAAGATTAAATGATGGCTTCTATTAACTGGGTTTTATTGCTGGGTCGCTTCTGACTACAAGTTTCTGTAGTCGGCTCCATAGATCTTCAATTGGGCTAAAGTTTGGGCTATTCCCAGGCCATTCCAGCAGTGGAATATGAAATCCCCCCCCCCCCAAAGTGGTGTTATTAGCCATCAAATCTCAAAAATACACTTTTCCCAAAAGGTGTCCACAATTTTGGCCATTAAATACACATACATACTGTATATATTTACATACATACATAGCAAGCATCGTTAAGGAGCATAGGTTTCATCATCAAATAATTTTTGATTTGCTGACTAGACACAGAACATGATTATCGGATGTAACTTTTAGAGTCCTTGTTAGTTGATATTGAATAAAAAATTAAAAAAATCATCTGAGTAGCCTGGAATTTTGTTTCTTTTTAATGAATGACTGGATTAATCATAGCTGAGAACTGGAATAAAATTTGTACAGTAACACAAAGCAGCACAAAGTCTTCACCTAATCTGATTTGCAGGAACATAAGCTCTGGTAGGCTGAGATATAAGGATACTTGACAATGAACAATGCCAAGGGGAGAGCATTAAGGTAAGCTTTACAGAATGATCATTGAGATTTGGAATTTGTAAACATTTACAAGTATGTTTCCAGAGGCATTCATTGAGAGGTTGATAAATCTTTGAAATTTACCTTTAATCAATCAGTTTAATAACATTTTTATCCTTTTCAAATCCAAGAAACCTAGGTGAAAAGTTTTAGGAGAGCAGTTCACTTATAACGTCCTTCTGCCACTTTGACTTATAATGGTGAAGTGATTCACCAGAGGGAGCCTTGGTGAAAGGGGAGCTGCCCGGCACGCCCATGGAGAAAGGAGAGGTATAGTGATACTAGCCGGGGCGTGGTATTTAAGGAGGACTGAGGCAATTCATAGGCGGGCTATTTAAAATGCTGTTTACCAGAAACTCATAGTGCCGATTTCATTCGCCCGAGCGAATCCCAGCATGTGCTAGAAGCCGATGTGAATAAACCAGCATCCAGGAAAGAGCTGAACTGAAGTTGCTGTGTTTTGCTTGCCTCTTGCCCAGAATGTCTGAGAATTTGACTCTCCTGCAAGGATTAGTAAAAAGTGGTTCATTTTCCAACTGGAATCCACTTTTTAATTTTTATTGCTCTTGTTTTATTATTTCTAAATGATAGATAGATAGATAGATAGATAGATAGATAGATAGATAGATAGATAGATAGATCGATAAATAGATAGATGGATGATAGATAGATAAAAATCGATGTGATTTCATCATGCTTATAAACCACCTGAAATCTTGAAATAGGAATCTGTGATGCATTGCCTGATTCCCAACAACTCCGAGGTGGCTCACAATTATTAAAATAAGGACATTAGAACAAACTGATTAAAAGGGAGAGAAAACATGGCAAGGATGACAGACTGGGTGGAAATGCGGGAAGGAATATCAATTTCCTTCACCAAAAAGTCTGGGTGAAGAACGAGGTCTTCACAGTTCTTCTAAACAAAGTAGAGAGAAGAGACATATGGACCTTGGTAATAGTGGGGGGTTGTGGAATGTCATTGCAGAGGGCAGGTTGCTGCCACAAAGAAGTTGCACTTCTGGAATCCCAATAGATGACATTGTTTAATTGAAGGAACCCAGAGTGCACCAACTCTGCATGATTGAATTGGCTAGGCAGATGCTCTGGGAGATAGGAAGTCCCACAAGTAACCAGGCCATATGCTACCTACACACACACACACACACATACACACACACACACACACACAATGAGAGAGTGAAAGAGAGACAGGCAGACATACTTAATAAAGATACATTTTATCATTACACGCTTAATGTACACACTTAATAAAGATACATTTCTGAGTAAACATATTCTTCACAGTTGCAATCTTTTTGCTGGTTTGGCTATCTGATGAGATAACATCCCCCCAAAAGAGCAATCTTGCTACTTTCCAATTTGTTAATTATTGCTGTGGTTTGTCGGAAAATTATTACCTTTTGGACATTCCTTATTGCCAACTGTTTCTTCTTCTTCTTCTGAACTTTTTTTTTGAAAAAGAATAAAATTATAATGTTGGCTGATGGGTGATGGATGATGGATGATCATGTGGTGGTGGCGATGACAATGACGTGCATTAGAACAGAACTTCCAAATGTTGCTTATCGCAACTTCCAGCATTTCTATTTCAATGCTAGGATGTTACCCAATAATGTCTATAGACCATGTATTCCTCCAACTCTAATTAAGAATGTGGGAAGATTATCAATGAACAAAAAATAATGTTTAGAATTTTTTGGATTCCATTATATTTTGTATGGAAAAGAATGATCAAAACCAGCATTTTCTTGGACATGTAATAAGATCGATGCTTCTTTAAAACATGTGTTTTAAATGCGTTTATACAATGTCCTAAACTTGCTGAGTTTGGAAAGAAAGTAGTGAATTATATAAATATGATCTTGCAAAAAAAGCAAATGTTTTCAGAGAATATTCTGTTGAACTACTTACCTACTACATGGAATATGACAGCAGAACAACTTAGATGGATTCCCTGTGTCCTTATTATGTCCAAAAGACTGATATTGCTACATTGGAAAGATAAATATATATTCAGTGGTGAGATTCAATTTTTTTTTACAACTGGTTCTGTGGGTGTGGCTTGGTGGTCATAGCCAGGGGTTGTGACAGGTAGCACTCGGCCTCCTGCACCTCCTGGGAGCAAAAATGGACTGCAGGGGGGGGGGATACACCTGCCCTCCCTGAAGCCTCCTGGGAGTGAAAACAGGGCATGTGGTGACTCCTGGAAGGGGCGGGGCAGGAAGGGGTGGGGCCAGCCAGCAATTTAACTACCGGTTCATCTTAACCGGCCCAAACCAGCTGAATCTCACCACTATATATATCCCCTTTTACTTAATAAATTGAAGACCTGATTCCACCTGAATCATGAATGAATTGCCTATAGATACAGCTTTTGTATGGACAAGTATAATGAAATATGGAACTCATTTATATAAAATACAATAGGTTAACAATGATAGTTATATACTGTAAGTTTACTAGAAATAAATACATACTTAAATAACATTTCCATTAAATGATATGTATAACTGTAACTGTTCACCCTTCTGATATATTATACTATGAGTGTTGAATTCTTTTCGTTTTTAAAAACATTATGTTTTTGTTATTATTTTAAAAGCAATAAAAATAAATAAAAAATTAAAGAAGAACGCAGCAAGAGTTAAGTTGCACAACTAAGGCAGGATATTAAATTAATATTAAAATAAAAAGTATATCTATGCTGGAATGCATATGCATTGCCTTCTTCCTAGCCCAAATGGTATACAAGAAAGTTGCTAGAGAATTGATATTTGGAGCAGATTAACTCAGAAAAGGATATGAGAATGATGGCCATTGGAAGCTTCTGCCTTTCTCCTCCTGAAAATTAACAATCTTGCTTGTAATTAGCACAAAAAAAATCTCCTTATTGTATCTATAGTCCGAATTTCACTTTTTCTTTAACTTATTTATCCAAACTGTAATGATAAAAGTATGCATGCTTGAGAAAATTAATACAGAATATAAAATAAATAAACTTTGTTCACAGTCTACATTTTGCCCATGTGTCTCACCTAAGTGCCTTTTCTCTCTTGGAAAAGGAAATATCAAAATTGGGAGATTTATCTGGCATTTGGATTGCTTCAATTCTCCTTTCAAAGGAGCCCACAAGGCAGATAAGATCACCCTGCTTTGTGTAATCCGAATCTTCCTTGTTATCACAGTGTTCTCAACTGAGTGATGACTGTTTTGGAATTGGTTGATTAAATACAGAGAGATTTGTGCACAGGTTGACACATTTGAAAGGGATGAGAAAGGAATCTTAGAGACTTCACAGCTATAGAACTAATAATATTTTTTATTTATTTTTATTTATTTAAAATAAATAAATTATTTGTGCACCCACAAACTCACACACATACCTACATATATACAGGGCTGGGTTGCTGGTGGTTCACAGGGGTTCAGGAGAACCTCTAGCTAAGATTCTGTGCAGTTCAGGGAACCCCCAAATCCCACTCCTGGCTGGCCCCACCCCACCCATCCTGCCCCTCCCAGGAGTTCCCATGTGGTCTGTTTTGGATGCAGGTAAATGCAGGGCGCGTGTGGAGCCTCAGAGAGGGTGAAAAACCGGCCTACTGGAAGTTCAGGAAGCCTGGAAACGGGCTGTTTCCAGCCTCCAGAGGGCCTCCGGAGCCTGGGGAGGTTATTTTTGCCCTCTTGGAGGCTCGAGGAAAGCCTCTGGAGCCCAGGGAGGGCAAAATTGCCGCCTCTGCCATGGTGCAGAAGGACGACTAGGCCATGCCCACCATGGCCACGCCCACCCAGCAACCGGGCAGAGAATTCCTTGCTAAAATTTTTGAAGCCCACCCTTGCATATATACACACACATAGATACATGATGCCTACATACATATTGAGATTAGAGGAGGGATGTGTCTGGGCTGGCCTTATCATTAAATAAAAATGTGATGGTCGTCTCAGATGGCCGATGTTGAGAAGCAGAGAAAAATACTGCAATGAATAAGGCGGAGAAAGGGCCATTGCTAAACTAGTTTCTCCATTCTAGATGATAGATGATGCAATCCCCTTATTAGAGTGGAAGAAAGATCCATTGACCAGGTGAATGTGGAACAGGAAAGGGCACCATCATCTAAATCTTTCTTTCCACCAACTTTGTAAAATGAACAGAGTGTTTGGAGAGTGTATGTCACCCATTCTTGTTTTAGAGCTAGGTAACATTAATACAATCAAATTCATCATTAAAAACACAATGAAGTGTCAATGTTAATGTTAATAGACAACTGGTGATTTTTGTTTATTCCTTGTAAGGTGATCTGTACAGAAAGGCTACCCATTGATGCTTTACTATAAATGTTTATACTTTACTCTGAGTAAAACTGGACCATAGGAAGGCTGAGCGCCAAAGAATTGAGGCCTTTGAACTATGGTGCTGGAGAAGACTCCTGCGAGTCCCTTGGACTGCAAGGCGATCAAACCAGTCAGTCCTAGAGGAGATCAACCCTGACTACTCTTTAGAAGGCCAGATCCTGAAGATGAAACTCAAATACTTTGGACACCTAATGAGAAGGAAGGACTCACTGGAGAAGAGCCTAATGCTGGGAAAGACTGAAGGCAAAAGTAGAAGGGGACGACAGAGAATGAGGTGGCTGGATGGAGTCACTGAAGCAGTCGGTGTGAATTTAAATGGACTCCAGAGGATGGTAGAGGACAGGAAGGCCTGGAGGAACATTGTCCATGGGGTCGTGATGGGTCGGACATGACTTCGCAACTAACAACTGACAACCGAGTAAAGCTCATTCAGGTCTAGGGGACTTGGTTCCAAATAATTGGTTTCATAATTTCAATCTGTTTATTCAAGTCTTGGACCAGTGAAAGGACAAATGGTCTTCTCTCAAATGGCAACTGCACTATGGAATGTCTTGTCATAAATCCTTCAGTCCTTTTAAACTGAGGAAGGTAGAAGAGGTTTGAGAAGGTGTCTCTTACATTCACGCGCACAAGCCTTAAGTATACAGCTACTAAATTGGGTTCATGCTAGCAGACGACTTCTTTGATTTAAGCGCATTTCCCTGCAATAGCAACCTCATTCGTCAGGGATGAAATGCTAATAGATGATGTAATTTGCAAATATATGAGCAGTTTAGGCAAATTAAATTTGTACATATTAGATGAAAAACATTTCTCCTTAAGCATATCTTCTGCCCAGCTCAAAAGCGGGTTATCATTTTAACATAGCAAGCAGAAGATTAATTTTGCATGGCAATTGCAGTACCCATTAACCAGACTTTGCGCATAGAATACGGTGTGTTGTGGTGTTTTTTTTTTCACTGTTTCACATTTTGGAAGCTTACTCTATATGTCTGTGCTACATCATTTTCCTTTATTCTTTAAAAGGAAGATTTGCTTTATGATAACATTTCTTTTTAAGGTGAGAGGTGCATGAATAGTCATTTTTTCTCAACAAGCTTAAAAGAAAATTAGAAACTTGAGTTCTTTATTCCTTCATCCTGGGTTGCTATGCAAACTGATGGTAAGTGGCTGCTGAGTTGCACTTACCAAGGAAAATCAGTTTAAGGTGCATTGTAAAGGTAGGCAAACTATTTTTAATAGAAAAAATAGCACACAAAATGTTCCATAGATTTCAGAACATTGAAAGCATTAAAAAAGAATCAGTTTCAGTGTAAAGATACAGTAACTGCACTTAAACTTATTTCCAAACCATTTCATAATACAGATAAACATTCTGCGCCTATCTTTTAAAAACCTACTGAACTTTTCTAGTCCTTTAAATAAATTTCAAATGCAATGTCTTTTTCTTCACACGGATACATATACATAAGGTCTCTGCAATAGGACTAGCTGTGTACGAAGTTCTTCTGTATCTTTTGTCCTGGAACTTTATGACATTTCTCACTAATGCAAGAATCTCAAGTAATGACTGTTCCTAAGCGACTCAGAAAGAAACTCTACATTTCCCAAAGTTAGCTCTTATTTAAATATTGCATTTATAGAAAGGATGCATTAAGGTTACTGTACATTATATAATAGATAAGGGATGCGGTGGCTCGGTGGCTGAGACACTGAGCTTGTCCCAGCTTCTGCCAACCTAGCAGGTCAAAAGCATGTAAAAAAATGCAAGTAGAAAAATAGGAACCACCTCTGGTGGGAAGGTAACAGGGTTCCGTGAGCCTTTGGTGTTTAGGCATGCTGGTCACATGACCACGGAAACGTCTTTGGACAGCGCTGGCTCTTTGTCTTTGAAACGGAGATGAGCACTGCCCCCTAGAGTCGGGAACGACTAGCACATATGTGCAAGGAGAACCTTTACCTTTACATTTACACTATATAATGAATACTGAGGGTCTTCAACTTATAACCACAATTTGGACCAGAATTTCTGTTATTAAGAAATTAAGATAATTATTTATTTATTATTGATTGATTGATTGATTTTATTAAATTTATATACCGCCCTACACCCAAAGGACTCAGGGTGGTGAACAGTCAGATGAAATGCATATAATACGAATGTTAAAAAACATTTAGAATATAATAAATATTTTGGCCCAATAATTTGGCCCAATTTTGGCCCTACCCAATTTAGGATAGATTTGAAACAATTTAAAAAGGGAAAATTAGGCCAGGCGAGCCTGCTTAAATAAGAATGTTTTAAGGGCACGGCGGAAAGTGCGCAGATCCAGGATCTTCCGTAATTCCGGTGGGAGCTCATTCCAGATGGTGGGTGCCCCCATAGAGGAGGCTCTCCCCCTGGGGGCCACCAGTCAACATTGTTTGACCAATGGCACCCCGAGAAGCCACTCTCTATGGGAGCGTACTGGTCGGTGAGAGGTTTCTGGTGGCAGAAGACGGTCTTGTAAATACCCTGGTCCTGTGCCATGGAGTGCTCTAAAGGTGGTAACCAGAATCTTGAAGCGCACCTGGAAGACCACTGGGAGCCAGTGCAGCTTGCACTAGAGGGGAGCCACATGAGAGTGCCACATCGTTCCCATAACCACCCACACGGCTGCATTCTGGACCAGTTGGAGCCTCCAGGTGCTCCTCAAGGGGAGAGCATTGCAGTAGTCCAGGTGGGAAGTGATGAGAGCATGAGTGATCATGCTTAATGAGTCCCAATCCAGAAAGGGGTGCAACTGGCAAATCAGGTGAACCTGATAAAAAGTCCTCTTGGCCACAGCCGTCAGATGCTCTTCTAAAGTCAGCTATGAATCCAGGACACCCAAGTTGCGAGCTTATTAAGTAAGTCGTGTCCACTTTTGCAACCTTTTTTGCCGTAGATGTTAAGCAAATTGCTGCAATTGTTAAATGAATCATGCAATTGTTAAGTGAATCCAGCTTTTCCCACTGACTTGCTGGAAGTCAGCTGGGAAGGTCACAAATTGCAATTGTTCTGTCCCCTTTACATGTTAGGCTGTGTGCAGCTCAACATGCAGCTAAACCCACCTATCCTCCAATAAAACAGACTGTGGGTATAGATCTGAATGTTTTGTTGAAAGAACAGGATATGGTGAAACTGGGGAAAAGGGGGATACACATAATATGAGAACCAAATACAAGTTAGACAGTATTAAATTACTGCTGAACATAACAATTAATAAATACAAGCAATTTAAATCTCACCAGCAATGCTCTGTGTGGGGTGTGAGTTTGTCCTTGAATGACCATGTGCTTCTGCCTTCTCCAATTGCTAAAGGAAATGGAGTCTGGCTTTCCAGCATGCACTTGTTTGAGAGTGCGGGCTGACGGGTAAATGGGTGGAATCAGCTTGAAACAATATATTTGGTATTTTCTCTCTCTGGCCACTAGATGGGCCTAGAGGGCAACAACAGTATATAAAGTTATATGGTGTGGCATGACAGCAATCACATTATCCAGAGATGCTGAATCAGCATAAATATATATTGGTCCCAAGCATCCAAATTCTGCTTACATGAGTTGTAGGGTTGTAAGTGTAAGGATAAAGGAATGCGGTGGCTCAGTGGACCAGTTTTAAGTCCCCTTTTTCACACTGTTGTAACTTCAAATGAATGGTTCCAAATTGAGGACTACCTGTATTTAGAACAGAACAGAACAGAACAGAACAGAACAGAACAGAACAGAATAGAATTCTTTATTGGATAAGTGTGATTGGACACATAAGGAATTTGTCTTTGGTGCATGTGCTCTCAGTGTACATAAAAGATATGTTTATCAAGAATCATAAGGTACAACACTTAATGATAGTCATAGGGAACAAATAAGCAATCAAATCATATTAGGAAACAGTCAATATAAATCCTAAGGATACCAGTAACAAGGTTACCGTCATACAGTCATAGGTGGGAAGAGATGGGTGATAGGTTGATGGGTGATATGATTTTGAAGAAGTGTTGTAGAATAAACTTGGAAGGTACCAGGGTATTTCAAATGGCTCATAGTTCATGATAAAATGGTTCATGGAAAATTATTTCTTTCAGTTACATGTTTTTACATCCTTACTGTTTGATAGCATTCACTCAAAATTATAACATCATGGCAGAAGATCGTCCCTTGCTAAAAAAAAAAAGAAAAAAGGATGTAATCTATTTTAGAAATCAGGGATTGTGTGTGTGTGTGTGTGGGTGTGGGTGTGTGCGCGCGTGCAGGTCGAGGCATACATACAGAAACACATATATAATTATCATGCAACATTGCATCAGATCTTTACTTATAAAATATTTACTAAGCTAAAATTTAAACAGCTATTACAAGTCTTAAAATATTTGCTGTCAGCTCTTTAATTACTTGATTTTGTTTGATTTTATTCCCAAAATAATTAGTTTCTAACTATCTCATTATGCTAAAGCATGTGCTATACTGATTCTTCCTGTTCTGTAAACATTGTGTTATTGAACACAGTAGGATTTGAAACATCCAATGTCAAAATTACTAACTTAATATAGCTTCACTTTTTCCAACAACTACTTATTCATCGGATCCACCCCAAGTCATTGGGATGTGAAGTCATTGGTTCCTTTGAAACTAAGGGAACAAAGTAGTTATGACTTAATTTCCATTGATTTGATAGGAACAAAGTTCAGTCGATATATCTAGGCCTAATTCAATGTCCTTAAATTGCTTTGCCCTATAATTAATGTCTGTAGTCCTTTATATAATAAGAAACATTTCTTCAAAGAAAACAACAAAAGACAAGTTGACATTGCCGAATCATTGCCTATGCTTCAGTTAGAGAAAGATATAGAATGATGTGGAATATTCTGAGGGTTTATGTCATACTACACACAGGGCCTTCTCATACTCAATTAGCTCATTGCTGTTTGTGTGCATGTGTGTTGGTGTGCAACTTCAAGTTTTGTTTTGTTTTGTTTTGTTTTGTTTTGTTTTGTTTTGTTTTGTTTTACTCCTGGTGACTGCAGTCATTTTTCATCAAGGTTTTTCAGAACTAATTTGCTTTAGTCTCCTTCCTAAGGCTGATTGGGTCACTGAGTTGATTTTGTAGTCCAGGAAAAACTATAACTGACAATCAGGCTCCTAGCCTGTTGCTATTGTGGTCTGCCAGCAACCTGCAGAGCTGGCTGTGGAGTTGGACAGTGAAGAAGCTGGGGAGGACAATGGGCCAATTCTGGAGTCAGGGGAAGGCCCGGATGAGGGCTCTGCGTCAGAGGCAGAGATGGCAGGGCCATCTGGAAGTGGGTAGCAAAGAGGCAGAGGAACAGGAGGAGCCTGTTCCTAGTGCACGCATGCGAAGAGCTGCTAGAAGGCAAGTGCAGCTAGAGCAAAAAGGACGACTTGGGAGTAAGGCCAGGAGATGATTGGCCTCTCCCAGAAGGCTTAAAAGAGCAGCAACAGCTCTTCGGGTCTTTGTAGAAAAGCAACCTTGCTGCATTTGTTTCTTGTTGGCATCTCTTGCTTCTGAACTTCATGGGGTTTTGCCAAGGAAATCCTTTGAAAGAAGACAAAAGTTTGTGATAAGGCCGAAGGACTGTTTATGAAGTATTTGGAATTAATTTGGACTAAGCTGAGAATGAAGTAATTCTGAGCTGTTCTAATAAAATATGTTTGTTTATTGTGTCTGGTAATAACTGCTTGGGCCTAGGTCACAACAGTTGCCCTAATCACTATGCCAAACTTTGCTCACTGTACAGTAGAAATATAGTTATCTATCTAAAATGAAATATATCTTATGATTAAAGTGATGTAGATCAGAGAGGTGGGATTCACATAATTTACCTACCAGTTCACCCAGCACCGAAAATGTTAGCGTGCATACACCCGGCCTTCTGCATATGCGCCTGGCCTTCTGTGCATGCGCCTGGCCTAAAAAATGTGCCTAAATAGGACAACATAGAGTCAGGTGGGTAGGGGCAGGCCCACCCGCAATATCCGCTACTGGTTTTCCCAAACCGGTCTGAACCAGCTGAATACCACCTCTGATGTAGATCCTTGAGGATTTTGAATATTGCTTTACCTCTATTCCTTGAGTATTGCATCTTTTGAAGCTTTTCATACATGATAATGGTGCTTACGGGGGAAGGGTTAAAAAAGGCAAGTTGGTAGTCATGACACTTGGATTGAAACCCCATCTGTTTTGCTAATATGTGGAACACAGATGGGTGTGTTAGAGAGGATGGGGTTTTGACCATGTTGCTGCAAATTTGCTTCTTGTGACACACCTTCAGGATTTGCATGATCAACTACCGTAAGTTTGGTTCTGGTGTTCCCTAGCCTTGGCAACTTCCAAATATGTGGACTTCATCTCCCAGCATTCTTCAAACACCCAATCAGCATGACTATGACAGAGAATTATGAGAGTTTGAGCCTGAACAACTGAAAGTTCCAAAGAATGAGTAGTCCTCTTCCAGATTAATGAACACAATCCAGAATGGGGCAATGTACAACCGGAAAGAAAACTCTGGGTGAGATTAATACATAAGGACTTCTTCAGTTTAACAGTATTTATACATTTTTTTTTAAAAAAATAAGACCCTGTTGAATCCTATTAGAGTCCATGTAATGATACGATTAGTCAAATATGATATTTTAGCAATAGTGGCTGCACAGTTCTTTGTGTAAGCTCTTTTCATTATTGTAGCTGTAGAATTTCCTACTTTATCCCTGTTCAAATAATCTCTCATTGCCAAGGTTTTTTTGAGATTTTTTTGCAGTGCACAGGGTAAGTATCAATTCTTCTTTGACCTGAAGGTCTGCCTTAAAAATACTTTTGAAGATTTTGTATGTCTGCTTTCTATCCTGAAAAGTATGTGCAGAAAATAATTTTAAAGGTGCCAAATAAAACTCACTTCTGATAAGGGCTAGATAATTCAGCAGATCCACTTCACCAAATTTGTCATTAAGAAGCCTTAAATAAAATTCCCCCAATACAGAAACAAGTAAATCTTTACTTCCTGAGTTGTGTTCAAATTCCAGCTCACTAAATGATTATTGTGTGAAAGAGAAGAACATTCAGTCTTATTGAGCCCTTAAGGAGGAAGCTATTTCATGTCACCTAAGAAAGGGTCTTTTGAAACATAAATATTTAACACTGATAGACTCCAATCCATCAGTGAGTAATGATGAATGCTGAGAGGCCAGTCATCTCAAAAAGGAAAAGCATGTGAGATAAAGGAGAAGAGTGGTTGACATAATGGAAACAAACAAACAAACAAACAAACAAATGCCAACTTGATGCTGAAAAGATGCCAAAAATCTAGTAAACATGCGGTGATGATGACTTGAATGTTTGCGTATTTGTATATTTCTATGAAAAAAAGTCACTAGGGATTTAACTTTGAAACGAACACTTTATTCAAAAGGAACAAGAACTTATTACAGATCCTTCCTATTTCTTTATTGGTGAGTCAACAATCTGTGGTGTCTGGTCTACAAGAAGTCCCTGAAGACTTTCACCTTTGTGGCTGAAAGTCCATAAATAACTGCTCCGAAGAATTTTATTTTCCACTATTTTGCAGTGCACTCAAGTTATCTTGAGCTTGATTTTACACTTGCAGTTGTTTCATTACCCACATTGATAGTTATCACATTTTTTTTTTGGTGCCAGGGTCTTTAAAAAGTGCAGTTGTTGGTTATTTGTGGAATAGATATTTTCCACAAATATCTATTTTTGCCTATTTTGCTATCTTGTATTGTGTGGGCTACACTGTTTTCTATATGATTGACAACTGTCAACTCCATCCTGCTACGTTGTTGCAGTATTAACTGTTCTTATCTAGTGGTTTGCTTAATAGTTAATAAACAGGACAACATTTCCACCTACAAGTGGAAACTAGGAACCCTTCAATTCAATACTCTGAGCTACATATACTTTTTAACAATGCCAGAGTTTAAATTTTAAATAGGCTCAGACATTACAACATTCTCCAAGACTGAGAAAAAGAGAGAGATTCATTCTACAGCAACCAAATTCTTGCTCCCATCTAGGCCAACTTCTATTATCACTGCCCCTGTAGCCCTACACTAGTTAGATCATAGAAAAATTCAAAGAAATAGTGCAAGTTTTATTTATTTATTTATTATTTAAATTTTTATACCGCCCTTCTCCCGAGGGACTCAGGGTGGTGCGCAGCCATAATAAAAACAACATACAAAATTTAAAACAATTTAAAACATATTAAATAATTTGGCCCTATTTATAAAAATTCCAAGACTAAAATACCATTTAAAATTCATTATTTCGTCAGCCCAGCCTGTTGAAATAGTAAGGTCTTAAGGGCACGGCGAAAGGTACATAGGTTGCGAATTATACATATCTCCAGGGGTAATTCATTCCATAGGGCAGGAGCCCCCATAGAGAAGGCTCTCCCTCTGGGGTTCACCAGTCGACATAATTTGACCAACAGCACCCTGAGGAGACCCTCTCTGTGAGACCATACTGGCCGGTGGGAGACTATCGGTGGCAGAAGGCGATCTCTTAACTACCCAGGTCCTAAGCCATGGAGCGCTTTAAAGGTGGTGACCAACACCTTGAATCGCACCCGGAAAACCACCGGGAGCCAGTGCAGCTTGCGCAGGAGAGGTATTACATGGCTGCATTGTGTCGCCCCCATAATCACTCACATGGCTGCATTCTGGACCAGTTGGAGCCTCTGAGTGCTCTTCAAGGGGAGCCCCATGTAGAGAGCATTACAGTAGTCCTGATGGGAAGTGACAAGGGCATAAGTGAAGTTCAAAAGATGTGGAGAAATCTGGCCTTACAATTGCCAGGAGTTGAACTTGACTGAATGGATAATATCATCATTTTTGTATTTCTGTTTCTAAATAAGGAAAATATTCCACTGCATATAGGGTCCCCTCTTATTGAAATGCACTTTCTATGACCTTCAGGAATGTGGTTTTGTGAGCGAAATGTCATTCAGTCATTATATTAGCAATGAAACTAACCAATACATTGTAGAATAAAGATAAGATAAAGCTAGCAGCATATAAATGGATATAGATATTTGGTCCTTTACCTTATTTTGATAAAGGTCCTAATATCTATATCCATATAACTCAACAGAAATTGCAATAGTGTGAATATATCAAACATCTACAGTAGTGGCCGAAATTGTGGAAACCTTTTTGGAAAAGTGTATGTTTGAGGTTTGATGGGTTTTTGTTTTGTTTTTTTTGCCGAAGACATAGCCTTTGAAAAACATGACTAAATATGGGGTCATATCCAGGGGTGAAATACTCCTGGTTCGGACCGGATCGCCTGATCTGATAGCGATGGAGGCGCGTGGTTTGGAGAACCGGTAGCAAAAATCCCTCACTCCCCCCCATGCCCAGCTGAGCTGCACAATCATCAGAGGCTTTTTTTTTTAACTTTTAAAAGCATTTTTTCTACAATCTCTTCAGCCAAAAAAATGCTTTTAAAAGTAAAAAAAAAAAAAGCCTCTGATGATCGCACAGCTCAGCTGAGATCATCAAAGGCTATTATAAGGAAAAAAACCCTTTCTTTCTTTTAAATGCCTCTAACGATCAGGCAACTCAGCTTGGATCATCAGAGGCATTTAAAAGAAAAAAAAACCCTTTTTTCTTTTAAATGCCTGTGACGATCCAAGCTGAGTTGCCTGATCATCAGAGGCATTTAAAAGAAAAAAAAGTTTCTGCCGATCAGGCAACTCAGCTGGGTTCGTCAGAGCCTTTTGAAAGCATTTTTTTACAACCTCTTCACCAAAGAGGTTGTAGAAAAAATGGTTTTAAAAGTAAAAAAAAAAAAAAATTAGCCATGCCCACCCAGTCACATTACCCCCCCTCGCCCACTAAGCCTTGCCCACAGAACCGGTAGTAACAAATTTTAGATTTCACCACTGGTTATATCTACAAATAAGAGCTAACATTTCACCATGTTGTAATTATGCAAATGCAACTTTTTAAAACGTTGAAGAATTTTCAAACCTGCCAGATAACTTTATCTTTCTTCCATAATGACTTAAACATTCACGTTGACTGAAAATAAAAGGAAGATGGTCGGCTTTTGCACAACCTTTCTGATTAAAATACTATTTATAATACATAATTATAAACAAAATGACTCCTGAAGGCAAACAGACATGGTGGGAGCAATTATTCTGTGTTTAATGAACTAATCTTTTAAATAAATAATAGTGTTACATTGAGGAGAAGAATACAGTATTTTGCTTTTCTCAACATTCAGTGATGTATCTGATTTTAGGATAAATTATGTTCCTTTTGGAAAGATTTAGTAGGCTACTGGGTAAAAATTAAAACCCAGTAGGATGCTAAAAGACTAAAGGAAAAAAAAAAGCATGTGCAAAAGTACAGTTTAAAAATGGCAATTTGTAATTTATCTAACTTGCAATACATTTTAGCAATATAGATAAAAGCAATAACCCTCACTTGTTAGCCTTTGCTTTTCACATCTTTGCCATAATGTCTTTATCCAATTTCATCATTCTGTTGATTATACAATTCCAATTATTTTTTAGATAGAGCGTTGGATATTGATTAACAAGTATAGTCTTTATAAACAATACTGATTTCAAAGGATAAAGCTTGATTAGATCTGAAAAATAATTTTCTCCCTACATATTATAATGTTAATTAAAGGACATGAATTGGGTTTGCATGTAAAACTAGATCAACAGATTATACAAACTGGACATTTATGGAAAGTCACTCTCTATCTAGTGCTGTGGCTTGAATTAATCAGCTTATCAAAGAGAAGTTAATAGTAACTCTACTTTATGGTTCAACCAGTCAAAAAGAAGACCATAAGGATGTATAGAGTGAATAATAAATATAAATCTCTTCTCCGAATATTCTGAGCTTCAATATTTCAACAATTGTAGCTTATGTCAGGAACTGTCCAATCACAGTGCCTCTTCTTGGTATCAATCCACCCATATTTTGTCCTTTACTAGAATCTAGAATACCATAGAATGGCCTAGAATGCCTTTCTTTATCTCTGGAAAGTTTGATGACCTCTAAGAGAGGTTTTAAAGATCATTTTCTCTGATTAATGTAGGGTCTGGTTATCTTACCCCACTCTCATTAATCTTCACAATGTCAAAGTTAACACCTTTTTTATTTTCGAAGTGGATTATTTATATGGACGGTAGCATGGAGCATTTTTTAAAATGTGTATGTTTTACTTAGTTTGTTGCAGTTTTTTTTCTTTTATTTTTCATGCCAAAATAAAACAACAAAATTATAGTGAGCAATAGAAAAATAACACTAACAATAAACAATAATACAATTGACACAACCAGGCATGGTCTGCTGGGGGTTCGCAGGGGTTTGAGAGAACCTGTAGCTAAGATTCTGTACAGTTCAGAGAACCCCCAAATCCCACTCCTTGCTGGCCCCACCTACCCACCCCTCCCCTCCCAGGAGTCCCCACATGGCCTGTTTTGGATGCAGGTAAGTGCAGGGCACATAAGGAGACTCAGGGAGGGCGAAAAACAGGCCTACCAGAAGTTCAGGAAGGCCAGCCTCTGGAGAGTGGGAAGGCCATTTTTGCCCTTCCAGAGGCTCGAGAAAAGCCTCCAGAGCCTCGGGAGGGCAAAAACGCCCCCCTCCCGTGGTGCAGGAGGCCGACTAGGCCACACCCACCATGGCCGCACCCACCCAGCAACAGGAAACTTGGACTACATGGAAGCATATATCCATATTTTCATTTTTACACTAGCACAATATTTTTTTTTAAAAAAGGAACATGTGTCTTGCATCTACTTTTTAGAATCAATACTATACTTTTATTTCCATTTATTTACTGTTTGACTGTTGATTGTTGCTAGAACCATAGATAAATCCTGTTTATCAGAGAACCCTCACATTTCTTATTTTACAACTATGGTTTCAGTATTAATATTTGTTTACTGCTTGGCTATTGAATTGTGATCTAATTTGATTTGATTTGAGATTTTGTGATGACTGTCTTTCTCTGATATTAAATAAATAAACAATTATTTTCAGATCTTAAATAATAATGAATAGTACATTATTATTGCCAATCTCAATTCCAGCTCCATGTTTTTTTTCCTGTTAAAGCAAGAAAATGTAAGGGCAGATGGAATAGCTGCTATAGCCTTCTTCTGAATGGTGAAAGGGGGTGCATTTATGGATGGCTGTTCAACCAGTCTTTTTCCTGCATGGACATTTTCTGTGCATGGCCCCTTCTACAGTAACATATGACATGGTTAGTTTTCCTCTTTCTTTCATTTATCAAATTGGCTTAGCAATGGCCACCCTTTCCTATCCATCCTGTTCTTGCTGCTAAAGAGGTACCTGACAAGGCAGATCGATAAATTTGAACGATAATACCTTATTTGACCGCTGCAGGGATTCATGAATGCTTATTCCATCACTTAAGAATGACCATCTCTTTATATTGTTCTTCAGGGCTATTAATCAATGCTTTAATGAGGGATGCAGAGGATTTGCTTAAACCCTTTGCATTTCAAGGACATGCTCCCTTTTTACCTTTCCATTTTTCAGAAAGAGAGGGAAACATTATTTAAATTACAAAAACTGCCATTGACAATTGGTAGGGGTGAAGAAACTTTGGAGAATCAGATATATCTATCACTCACCAATATGATTGTTGAAAGTATTGGGAGGTTGAAGAATAGCAAGGATTCTGTTTTAAAAACTATTGCACATATTTTCCTTTGTCTACAAGCCAGGTGCTGATAAAGTTCCATCTGAAACTGGTAACATTTTCTACAACACTTTCTGGGAAAGTTTTATTAAGATGAGAGGAGAGGAGAGGAGAGGAGAGGAGAGGAGAGGAGAGGAGAGGATAAGGCAAAGGGAAGCAAGGCAAGTCAAGGCGAGATAAGATAACCTTTATTGTCACTTTTTTCTGTGAATACATTGGCACACATTAAAAAAATGAAATTCTAATGCCATGATGTTAAATTACTGTAACTCTTAAAATATCTTTCATGTACCTTTTTCAAACATTCAAATAACAGTGACAGAATATCTGGGAGATTTGTTGCATTAAATTTTGTTGCATTAAATTTTGGGGATGTGAAATTCACACAGTTTTGCCTCAAACACCAGCTGGAAAAGATCAAAGTAATTCTAAATATGATATTTGTTGTGGAAAATTCATTCCAAGAACACCAACAACTGAAGAGGGTCCGAATGAATTTTATTTTTAAATTACTTTTTTTAAGTTCCAAAGCTAGAAGCTTGTGTCACTGGTCTCTTGAACTCAAAACAACCAAGAACAAGAGTCACAAAGTTAGATATATTATTTTATAGGTAAAATATGCATATTTTGTGTAGAATTTTGAGAAAAGTTAGTTGAAGTATGTTGCAGAAGACCCCAAACAGAGAAAGAATTGATTTATGAGTGATTAGGAACATAGATCAACCAGAAGGGGATATCCTTCGAAGTGTGAAATCACTGAAGACATATTACTAGAAGAGAAACATAGTACCTTTGATATATGGAGTGAGCCAAGGCTCTATTTGTTATTCTAACATTCTGAGCCTTCACTTGCAGTTGAAGAGAGCAGAAGAAAAAAGAGGCAGATCAGCATATATTAGTGAAGAAAGCTCCCTTTCAAGGAATGAATTCCAATCAATTAGTCTCTACTTGGCACAGTTTGGCATAATAATAAAAAGTATATTTCTTAAGGGACAGATAGCAAAGTTTATATTTTCTATGTTTACATTTGTGCATGTGTGTACTAAATTATACAACTGATTTATCCTGAGTTGAGCTCCCAAAAGTGCAACACTGAACAACATTTCTCCTTCCTTTTGCCATCTTCTGTTGTAGTTGCTGTTATACCAACCCGCTTTCTATTGAGTATACTGCATGAGTCAAAAAGAAGGCTGTGAAAATATCTACAGACCCCTCACATCCTGAACATAAATTGTTTCAACTTCTACCCTCAAAACAAAGCTATAGGGTACTGCACACCAGAAAAAACTAGACACAAGGACAGTTTTTCCCCGAATGCCATCACTCTGCTTAACAACTATTTCCCACAACACTGTAAAACTATTCCCTAAGACTGTATTACTATTATTCTTCTCTTCCTTACTAGTATCTATCTCTTCTGATTTGTTACTATAATCATGTTGCTTGTATCTTTCAATTTATATTGTTTTTATTTGTTTCCTAGTACAATTTGATAGCGTATTAGTAACCTTGACTATCACTAAGTGTTGTATCTTTTTATTCTTGATGAATGTATTTTATTCTCCTTATGTACCCTGAGAGCATATACACCAAAGACAAATTCCTTGTGTGTCCAATCACACTTTGCCAATAAAGAATTCTATTCTATTCTATTCCGTTCCGTTCTGTTCTGTTCCGTTCCGTTCCGTTCCGTTCCATTCCGTTCCGTTCCGTTCCGTTCTATTCTATTCTATCAAACTGTGACTGTACCTGCCTTAATTGCAAAAGGAGGCAGGGTTGAGAAACAAACATTTCAAAAACTTTAACCAGACTTTAGGAATTTTCTAACTCTGGCAACTTCACCATTAGTTTTGCTATCACTTAAAAAAAACAAAAATAAGGACAAATACAGTTAGAAAGATTTGTATGTCAACTTAGTGTATCCTGACTGAGGATACAGACAGCAAGAATAGCTCAATTAACATAAGAATTTATTATGGCATTTATAAATTGTTGGAATAATAAAAATGATCTCAAGAAAGAAAGAGGAACTTTGAGAAAGCTAATAAAATCTGAAACACTTATACAAAACCAAGATCGATAGAATTTGAAAGGAAACCACAAATATTCTTATCAGGTAGAATTCCAGAAAAAAAATCAATGAAAATATCACAATTTACTAAGATATATGTTGACACCTGCAATGACAAATTTGACATAATACTGGAAAAGATGAAGGTTTGTCAACAATATCAGATTAGAGAATCAAAGAATACGTACCTCTGGCAAAATTGACAGTATATACATATCCATAATAGAAATCTAATCAAATAGAAGCAAGGATGGATCCCATGTGGACTACATATTATCTAGCTAGGCAAATTTAGACATTTGGCATATGGCCTCAAGGAAGAAAATGATTGTAGTAGGCTAATAAAAAATAATAGATGACAGGATTTAAGTAGATACTAGCAATAATATTTTGTGATTAATGTAGAGTATATAAGTCTGGATTGTTGTCGGTGATTGGGGAAATAAATGGAAGGGAAGGAGAAAATATGTTATAGAAAGCTTTCCCATAATGCTTTCATTTATGTTTTACTAATAAAGCTTAATAAAAAAGACTGTATTTTTTTTTTTTTTGTATTTCATTGTTCTAATACTAAAAATATTGTGGTTTTAAACAGAAAGAGCTAGCCTTACACCTCCTTTTATATTCATTTTTCTTCATTGCCTTCATTACTGGCTTCATACCTTGACCTGTTAAGTTATTTTCAAACTTACTTTTCACACAGTGGGTTTTTCGCTGCAGAAGCTTATAATGCTAGGAACAATGAAAGGAACAAAGAAAAAAGGATATTTGGCAAGCAAAGTCAGTTATAACAGTAAGAGGTACATCACCCAAAGATCAGAAGGACCAGGCTGGAGACAGAGTGTCCTGGAGAAAATCTATCTTAGTTGTTGCTAAGATAGATTTGTTGCTAAGACAGACAGAGGTGACACTGACTTGAAGGCAAATGATCAGTCAATCAATCAATCACTCTGCTATTCAGTTTTCTACCTTCGTCTGCCCTATATGTATTTTAGAATAACATCATGAATACATTTATTAACTCAACTCTAATATTTCCAAAGAGAGACATGGTGGCTTAATGGCTAAGATGCTGAGCTTGTTGATCGAAAGGCCAGCAATTCAGCGGTTCGAATCCCTAGTGCTGTGTAACTGAGTGAGCTCTGCCAACTTAGCAGTTCGAAAGCACGTAAAAAATGCAAGTAGAAAAATAGGGACCACCTTTGGTGGGAAGGTAACAGTGTTCCGTGTGCCTTTGGCATTTAGTCATGCCAACCACATGACCATGAAGACATCTTCGGACAGCGCTGGCTCTTCGGCTTTGAAATGGAGATGAGCACTGCCCCCTAGAGTGGGGAATAACTAGCACCAGGAGTGGCTTCTGCTTACCTTTACTACTGGTTCTCAGCGAGGCTGCACATGTGCAGAAGTATTTTGATGACATTGGGGTCGGTGGGCCGAGTCTCCCACCGATTTTACTACCAGTTCTATAGAAACGGTGTGAACTGGGGGCAACTCACCACTGACTAGCACATATGTGCGAGGAGAACCTTTAACTTTATCTAATATTTCCATAATACTAAAAGGTTGAGAATAAAAGAAAGAATCCCAACTTGATATAACAGTCTAGGTCTCCTCAACCTTTATCCAAAGTCCATTCCCCTCACTAGTGAAAAGTTTAGGGTACAGTTTCCAGACAAACCAGAATCTGTAAAAAAAAAAAAATGTCTGACTAGTTACAGTGTTGTGATAAAATTGAGGAACCATTTTTCTATGTCCCCCCCGCCCCCCAAGAAATCATTTCTAGACCTTCTTTCTGATAGCTAGAGGAAGTGAAACTATCTTCAAGATGTTTCTTCAAGGACAATTTCAAGTAGTTGGTAGATTTTGAAAAGTCACTGTGTCACTGGATTCTCTCTTTTTTGCCATTGATAAAACATGGCAGATACCTCAACTCACCTATCCAGAGATATTCCTAAGGTTGGCCCTTCCCATTGATAGTCTATGAACAGAAGCTTAGTGCCAAGGTAAGCATAAATACTTGTGAAGAAAGTGAAGCAAGATGATTCTTGCAGGCAACTTCCTTTCAATCTTATTTCCAGCTTTCCAGCCTCAGGCAAGCTCAGAGGCCCAAATATTTGTGCAGAGAGTAAAGTTGGCAGATCATTAAAACTGAGTAATGTTCTATGACACTGAATTCCATGTCATTTTCTCCTGACAATTTCTTTTGTTATATGAACAGGAAACCCCAAGAAGCCTCAGACATAACTGGGAAAATGAACATCAGAAGGAAGGAGAAATAATTTGTATTACTTTTCCATTCAAACTGCTTCCCCTGCCACCCAGTTTTTGTCCCATTCATACATTTAAAAGATACATGACTCCCTTCTGTTCCTCCTTGTTTAGCTTGTCTTTGAGAACCAGGAAACTCTAACAAGAGCTGTGTTAAGTTGATCAAAGCACCTAAGTAGACACATGAAGTCTTCCTGCAAATGTTATGCTCCAAAAATATTTTTAAAAAATATACACTGTTATTTGTGCATAGCCTCCAGTTTTGTTAGCGTTGACTTTTGCATATGATCATTCATTCTTGGTCATCCAATAGTTTGCAAATAAGTGAGAATGTAAAATAGGTAAAATCATAGAAAATGAAGAAGCTAAATTGCTCTACACTCTAGAATTCAGATAGGCACCTGTGACATAACACCTCAGAAAAGAAAGAACTGGAAAAGAAAACAGAATACAAAGATCTGCAAACAGAAATAGAATGACTGTGGCAAAATAAAACAAAGGTAGCACCAGTGGTGGGATCCAACCAGTTCGGTCCAGTTTGGGCAAACCGGTAGTTAAAATGTTTGTTGGCCCAGTCCCTCCCCGCCCCTTCCAGGAGTCCCTACGCATACCATTTTGGCTCCCAGGTAAGTGCATGGAGGCCTCCTGGACCCAAAATAGGGCACGGGGGAGTGGTGCCCACCCCGGCCCATTTTCGTTCTCAGGAGGTTTCAGGGAGGCTTCCTAGGCCATTTTTGCTTCCCAAGAGGCTTCAGGGAGGTTTCCTAGGCCCATTTTCACTTCTCAGGATGCTCCAGAGAGGCTTCCTAGGCCCATTTTAAATTCTCAGGAGGTTTCAGGGAGGCCTCCTAGACCCAAAACGGGGCACAGGGGTTGTGGCCCGGGGCCCCCACAGCCCATTTTTGCTCCCAGAGGAATAAATGGAGACCTACTAGGTCCAAAATGGGGCATGGGGGAGCTGCATCCCCTTGGGGCCCATTTTTGCTCTCAGGGGGGCGCAGGAGGCTGAGTGCTTCCTGTCACACCCCCTGACCATGCCCACCGTGGCCACGCCAAGCCATCCGGTCATTAGGGCAGAGAACCGGTTGTTAAATTATTTAAATCACAGCACTGGGTAGCACCAGTGGTGGGATTCAAGTAATTTAACAACTGGTTCTCTGCCCTAATGATTTCTTCCAACAACCAGTTTGCCAAACTGCTCAGAAAGTTAACAACCGGTTCTCCCAAAGTGGTGCGAACTGGTTGAATCCCACCATAGGGTAGCACCAATAAAATAAGCATCTTAGGTGCAATCCCAAAATGACTGGATCACCACTTGAACACCATCAGCATTGACAAATTCACCATCAGTCAATTGCAAAAGGTGGCTTTATTCAGAAAAGCTTATATCCTGTGATGGTATCTGTAACATCATCAAACACACACATCTGCCTATCCCAGGCCTTTGGAAAGGATTCAATAGTTAGAAAAAAAAAAGTCAGATCCAATCTGAACATCTAGCTGACTGTACTACGGACTATAATAATAGCAATACTAAATGGGTTATGCATTTTCACACTTTCATCTAGTAAATCCTGATAATATATCAAAAATTAAAATAAAATATGTATATTAAATGCATGATAATGTGTTCACAGACAGTGTATAAATCAATTTCTTGGTGTCAAAAACTAATTCCTTATTCCACCACACTATTCCCTTTAGCAGTATATAACATAATGCAAAGCACAGAAAAGGAATAAGGAATAGTAAGTCAGGCAATGAATTAAAGAACAAAATGTAAGTATAAATATACATCTTATTTACGTCAACACCTTTTCTTAAACCTCTTTTTAAAAATTGAAACATTGCAGACCATCCTTATTTTCCCATGCCTAATCCCCTTTTTATACATTATTTGATGTCCTTTCATCTTCTCCCCTCTCTCTTTTTAGGATCTCACCATGTCCATCCAACCTCAACCTCCTTGTCTTTTGACCCAGTTCTTCCTTCATCTGTTTGTTTTGTGATTCAATTTGCATTTATTTGCCTCTTACTCACCAAATGACATAAACACCATTTAATTTCCATTCATTCAACAGCCATTTATTCTTGGCCCTATTACTTTTTATTTTGCCACATGTATTTCTCGTGCATTTCTTTTGCATACAAGAGCCATGGTGGCGCATTGGTTAGAGTGAAGTACTGCAGCTTCTTCTGCTGACTTCCTGGCTGCCTGCAATTTGGCAGTTTGAGTCTCACCAGGCTCAAGGTTGACTCAGCCTTCCATCCTTCTGAGGTTGGTAAAATGAGAACCCAGATGGTTGGGAGCAATAGGCTGACTCTGTAAACTGCTTTGAGAGGGCTGTAAAAGCACTGTGAAGCAGTATATAAATCTAAGTGCTATTGCTATTTAATTATACTTTTCCTCATGGCATACTGCAGTTTCAATATCACGTAACAAAGTGGGCAAAAGCTCATGCTTATGTACATCATTACTTCTTCAGAACATCCATTACTGGTCTACAAGGATTTACATCTTCTAAATATATTTAATAGATCTGTTTAATGCTTTATTCCAGAAAGTTTTTTGGGAGCATGCAAGATGTAATCATGGTCCTTTCTGCAGTGCCTTGGAGGGGTTGACTTTTTGATGGTCTTCAGGTGCCATGCAATCTTTGGAAAAGATGCAGTTGCTGAAAGGAATTTTGACCAGACGCTGTATTTTTTTTACCCACACATCTTCTGAGGCACTTTTTGAACTCAAATATGAATCCTTATTAAATAGCTGAAAACTTTTCAGTGATTTCATGAATCAAAACACTTTTTGATATACAAATAACTTGGGAAAACATGTGCTAATAGCCTGGAGACAAGTTATAATGTGATGTTATCTATGGAAATTATTTAATGAATAATTAATGTATTATTAGATACATTACAAATTGTGGTTTAAATAATACCTGGAATAAAAAGGATTAAAGTTTGTTTTTAAACAAAAGCATCAGTTCCAATTATTCTACTAGCTCCATCGAAATCCTTCTGGCATTAATGCAGATCTCCTTGCTGGTGTTATTCCTGTTGTTGTTATTTTCCACAATGCCCTGTTGCTTGTTTGATTGTGTGTAAATGTTGCTAGAGGTCAGCTCTCTTTTGTTTTTAAATCACTGCTTTTTTTAAATAGTCCTGTTGTTTAATACTATTCTTCAGAGCAGAGCACTTGCTTCAATGGTTAGATGTTTCCCCATTCACCTTCTTGAAAGATGCAAATCAGCAGTGATTGGTAAGATAACGTCAATTTTAATTTGTATCCAATGATGCAATGCTCCAGTTACACATTGGTTTATGCATTAGACACTTAGTGATGCAGACCCACTGTGGATAAACCTGCATTCCAATTAAATATAAATAAATAAAAAAAGAAGATTAAAAAAGTATATTTTTCATTTGTGTATTCTCTAAGGTTATAAAGCTGAGACAATTTGCCAAGCAAAAGTTGCACAGAACAACCAAAGTAGCTGGGGGTTATTCATTTCATTTCATTGTAACATCTGAATTCCAACTCCAAATGTGAGCAGAGCAGAGATTACAAAATTATAGAAAATTAAAGTGCATTATGTTAACTGTGATTTCCTGAGGTGAAAAGAGTGAATTTCCTCTTTTAAAATAAAAGCTGTTTATTTCTTTGTGGTACTACGAGAGGAGAAACAAGAAAAGGAAATGAAACTCTTTTTTTCCTCCCTGATCAAACTAGGGTTTGCCAAGCGTATATTTGGGAAATTCATACTGGCAACAAAAATGGATGAAAAAATAAAAATATTTAGTAAGATCATTTATTTACTAATGCTTTCCCCTTTTTAGCATTATAATGAGAAATGGTTTTTTAATCAAATGGCAAAGTCTTCCTTTTGAGGGAATTAATGAAATGTAAAAAGTGTAACAACAAACATATAAATCTTTAACACAAGCTACTAATTTATCTTTACTTTTAAAGACAATACGCATTGTCTCAAGAGAGGCAATTTCATTACCATTTAGAAAGAAGGTATTCCCAAACTCTCTTTTATCTACATACTGCATAATCTGTAACAATTCCTGAGTGTGCCTAATTTTCTTCTTTATCTGTCCCTGAAAAAAAAGAAAGAAATCAAATCAAAAGAAAGGCCACAAAATTCCATATTTTTTTTCTTTTTTCTCTTTATAACCAGATTTTACTCTATCCAATCCTGTTAATAGATCTGAGATGGCATAATTTAAATGATTAAATGTATTTACTTTTGAGAAAGAGAAGGACCATGGGTGACATGATAGCAGTGTTCCAACATTTGAGGGGTTGTCACAGAGAAAAGGGAGTCAACCTATTTTCCAAAGCACCCGAAGGAACAATGGATTGAAACGGATCAAGGAGAAATTCAATCTAGAAATAAGAAGAAATTTCTCACAGTGAGTACAATTAACCAGTGAAAGGCTTGCCTTCAGATGTTGTAGATGCTTCATCACGGGAAGCTTTCAAGAAGAGACTGGACAGCCACTTGTCAGAAATGATATAAGGTCTCCTGCTGGAGCAGGGGGTTGATCTAGATGGCCTAAAAGGCTTCTTCCAACTCTGTTATTCTGTATATTATTATTCAGCTTTTGGTACATAGCTTTAGTTAAACTAAGGAGTAGGAGACCAGCCTTTGTGTCTGAGAACCAGTGATCACTGTTATATAAGGCATTTTAAATTCAAATTGTATCTGCTACATTTGATTAAGTACAGAGGTAATCACTGTATTACCTGTAAAAGCAATCAAGATTTACCTAAATATCCTTTAAACATGTTCTTTTGCTTTGCTCCGTCGAAAGATTAACAAGTCTGGATCGTGTTGTTTTTGTCACATTTCTGGCTAAATGGTACACCCATTTACACCCTTTTAGGTATGCACCTAAAGGGCATACACCCTTTTAGGTATGCACCAAGCAGAGAAAGATGCAATAGGTTTAACCTCTTCACCTCATACAGATGGCTAAATGACTATCACTCACTATGCATATTGACTTGTGACCAAGATTTTCTAAAGCATACAGTTGACTTAATAGCATGCTGTTCTTGTTTTGTTAAGCTGAAAGGATGCTTAACTGAATCTGATTCTAGAAGAGTATAAAATTATGACAGTAATGAGCAATTAAAACTTTATTTTACATATACATATATGCTGCCATTGCTACCGGTTCTCCGAACTACCAGCCATCATCGCTACCGGATCGGCTGATCCAGTCTGATCCGGTAGCATTTCACCCTGATCTCAACCCATGAAGCTTTGTTTGTACCTGTTCAATGATAATCTATCTTTTTCTACTATTATTTTGTGAGTAACCAATATGCCAAATGCACCTGTTCATCTGGATGAAAGTAATGTATCAACTTTATTGTATCAAATGACTTTGGAACAGTGACTCTCTCCAGTGATGGAATTGATTTTTTTTTACTACCAGTCCTGTGGGCGTGGCTTGGTGGGCATGGCTTGGTGGATGTGGCAGGGGAAAGATACTGAAAAATCTCCATTCCCACCCCACTCTGGGGCCACCCAGAGGTGGTATTTTCAAAATTTCCACTATTGGTTCTCCAGAACCTGCTGAATAGCACCCCTGACTCTCTCAATCTAATACGTCTCACAGAGTTGTTGTGTCGAAAGGAGGAGTAAAGAATGCTACTATATGTTTACAAACCTTGAGCTATTTATAAAGAATTCTTTTTTTAAGAAAAATAGATACAGAACCACAGAATCAAGGATGAAATACTATAGATGACATCTAATTTCATACCCTTGTTGGTGTTTATATGGTATTCTATAAAAAGAAATGGATTTATGTACTAATAACTCTATCAAAATGTGAAACTGTATTAAAAGCAAAAGAGAAACAAGAGCCAACTGAAATCTACAGGATAAAGTAATTTTTAAAATCTTATCATCTACATTAATAGAAGAAGGAGGTCTATAATTGGAAATCACAGTAGGATCCTTGCCAGGTATAAAAGGACTACAATGTTAACCAAATTGAAATTAGTAGGTAGAACTTTGTCTGAAATGATTGCAGCATTTACCTCCAGCAGGAGATACTATGATCTAATAAGATATTAAAAAGCAATCTTCCTTCTCAGTTCCTTCTTCCTCCCCTGTCAGCTGTCTATCCACTGATCAAAATCATAATTCTCTTACATATTTAAAATAATTTACATATTCCTTTCCATTCCAATTTTTCTATAAAAGCTACTAATGCTTTTGAAAAATACGAGGTTCTAGAAAAACAAATAAACATTTGTTTTAGAAAATAGCACAGATCTTTAACATCTCATATTTAAAAGGATGTCTGCAGTGGGCCAGGATGGGAAGTCAAAGAAGTTGGCTGAAACTATGTAATTGAATCCCTACCCATTTTTAATGTATATCCCAAAAATATAAAATGAAAAGGAATATGGCAAACTTGGATGGAATTTGCTAAAATGTTTCAGGAAGGAAAGAAGGAAGGAAAGAAGAGAGGGAGGGAGGGAGGGAAGGAAGGAAGGAAAAGAAAACTATTAAAAATAAAATCTGTACCCCAGATTGGCAGATATTGCAAGCATCTCCAATACTCCTTATACACTTTAATATGATTATAATGACAGTTTTGCTAATATGAGTCAATTGGAAGAAAAAAGATTAATAAAGAAAGAAAAAGTGTTTCAGTTATTCAATTAACTAAAATTAGTTATATATATTAAAATTAAAATTTAATTTGAATTATAGATTATAGCTAGATAGATAGCTAGATAGCTAGGTGGATAGACAGATAGATAGATAGATAGATAGATAGATAGATAGATAGATAGATAGACAGACAGACAGACAGACAGACAGACAGACAGACAGACAGACAATTTTAATAGACATTATAGATAGACAATGTAAGGCAATATACATAGACAATATAAGACCCAGTCTTATATTTTTTGGGTCTCCAGAATAAGTGTTAGTACTTATTAGTACTTATTTTCAGGGAAACATGATTTCAGGATGATCACCCAGCACGTGCACAAATATTTAATTTTTTTTAAAAAATTCTAAAATTCTGTTTTCACTTTTTTATTAGGGGGTACAGAGCGTAGATTAATGAGAAAAAAAATGAATTTCAACAATTGGAGAATCAGGCTGCAGCATAACAAAATTGACAAAAATGAAGGGCGTTTGAATGTTTTCTGAATGCAATATACAGTATACAGAGCTCACATTTTCCCTGGTTTCTAGCGCATCAAGCCAGCTCTTAAAAAGGAAAAGGGAAAGTAATTTAGGGGAAAATGTTTAAAATCTTTGAGAGGTGGAGGAGTTATATTGATTATACTCCAGGCATAATTCCTGAATGATATGATAATGTAACCACAAAGTCCAGAAATATGTATCTTGTACTGGATGTAAGGGTGACTAAAGAAGAAGAACTTTGGGACTTTCTTATGATAAAGGAAGATTGCTATTTAACACTTTTTTCCAGTTTTAATTGATTAATAGGGCTGAGTGCTAGTAATATTGGGTTTAAGGGAGTAATTACAGTATTTATAAGTTTAAAGATTATTGCATATTAAAAGCTAAGTATGTTTAATTTAAAAACAGGAAGCAATTTCATTTTAACATTCTTGCCTATGGCCATAGGAACCAAACTGCAAAGTTATTTTGGTAGCATATTTGATCCTGAGCATTTTCTGAAACACTCCTATGCTAAAATAAGAAACTTCCTATCATGGGTTAAAGAGGCCTTCAGTTATTATTCTGGACCCTTTTTAAAATTCATCTTGTACATTATATGATATTCTACAAGGACTACAGAATTACTTCTAAATATTTAATGGGCCTAATAAATACGAGCAGGGCAGCAACATAAAAAATTATGCAAAGTTGTGGCAGTCTAATATAATATTCAGGTATACAATCTGTAAAAGTTTGTAATTTACCCTAATGTTTTATGCTCCAATGCAGCGTGAAAAAATATGTAGAAAATGTGCTATTTACAATAATATATGCTTTTTTCTCCCCTAGTGATAAATTGATATTTTATTGGACAATAACTGCTGCTCAATGCAATCAAAGCTTTTGGCTTAGCTTACCATCTTTCCATGCACAAATCACAACAAACCTAAACTAAACAAAATCAAAATGAAACAAAATCTGTATCAACTAAACACAGATCTGTACCAACTAAATCACATGCAATAGAAAAGAATGGAATGGAATGGAATAGAAAATAACAGAGTTGGAAGGGATCTTCGAGGTCTTCTAGTCCAACCCCCTGCTTAGGCAGGAAACCCTTCACTACTTCAGACAAATGGTTATCCAACATCTTCTTAAAAACTTCCAGTGTTGGAGCATTCACAACTTCTGGAGGCAAGTTGTTCCACTGATTAATTGTTCTAACTCTCAGGAAATTTCTCCTTAGTTTTCACCCATTGCTTCTTATCCTACCCTCAGGTGCTTTGGAGAATAGTTTCCTCCCTCTTGTTCGTGACATCCCCTGAGATATTGGAACACTGCTATTGTGTCTCCCCTAGCCCTTTGTTGTATTAAACTAGACATACCCAGTCCCTGCAACCGTTCTTCATATGTTTTAGCCTCCAGTCCCCAAATCAACTTTGTTGCTCTTCTCTGCACTCTTTCTAGAGTCTCAACATCTTTTTTACATCATGGCGACCAAAACTGAATTCAGTATTCCAAGTGTGGTCTTACCAAGGCATTATAAAGTGGTATTAACACTTCACGTGATCTTGATTCTATCCCTCTGTTTATGCAGCCTAGAACTGTGTTGGCTTTTTTGGCAGCTGCTGCACACTGCTGGTTCATATTTAAATGGTTGTCCACTAGGATTCCAAGTTCCCTCTCACAGTTACTACTATTGAGAGAGGTACCACATATACTGTACCTGTGTATTTTGTTTTTCTTGCCTAAATGTGGAACCTTACTTTTTTACCATTGAATTTCATTTTGTTAGACAGTGCCCAATGTTCAAGTCTGTCAAGATCCTTCTATATTAGCATCTACTGATTCCTGACTGAAAGAGAATGACAGCTAAATCCCAAAGATAATATATTTAAAGTTTTGGGTCCTAACCCCAGGGGGTTGAGGAAAGGCTGGCATGGCTGAATAAAAGTACGAAACAATAGCACAGTTCTAAAAAAAATAGTGCATTTTAGGCATAATGCAAGAATTTGAATGAATTTAATATCTCCATGTTTTATACCTCCATTTGGAAGCTTGGAGTATAAGGAATTATGGCTTGGAGAAATGTTCTGGGAACTCTATATCTTCTTTCAATGGTATCAGATGATCTCGTTATAAAATACTTAGGTTTGCTGATAGTACTCCCTGTTCTTGTATTTTCTAGGGCTGCTATTGTTGTTAGTGCTTATCATCACTTTATTTTCAATAGTCATATCCATGAATATTGTACTAGGAATTAAATTATGGTGACAGTATCCATAGGCAGCATTCGGTTTCAAAGCAATGGATTGTGTAGGCTGCTTAACTTTCAAATAATCTGAAAAGGGGTACTTATAAACAATCCCTTCCAAGGTTACATGAAAATACAGTGTTTTGTAGAACTTTCTAAACTATCAAAGGATGGGATTTATTTTCCCCTGGGCTACAAAAACATGCCAGATTTGGAGGGGGGGGGGTTCACCTTTGAAATATGTCTTTTGGTATTTTTGCTATAATATAGACAAACATAGCTATCTCACTAGAAATAATTATATTAACAAATAATATCTAATAAATTCTTAGTAAGCCTATGCAAAAATGCAGGTAGTCTGGTGTTAAGTGTTAGTTTTTATAAAATATTGATTCTCAAGTCCAACAATGTGTTGGAAAAAAGTGAAAATTACTTCGTTATATGATTTGGAACTTCTTGTTAATGCCTCACAATACTGTAGTAAGTATCACAAATGCTTAACTAATTGTCTATGTGTTCAACTGCAAATACATTAGTTTATTACATAATGTATATACTATACCCTAATAAAATTCCCTTTTTATGACCCTGTGATCCCTTAATTCAGGGTAGTTGATTGGTGCTGAGTGTTTACAGACCGGATGCCCTTCCTGATACCATGTGGAGTTCACAGCAGATTTTTTTTTTCTTGATGCTTTAGAAGACAAACATCTCTCTCTACCTAGGATTGAACTTTCAACTTTCTGAGTGGTAGATGAGCATCTTCACCACTAGACCACCATGCTACTCATATAATATACTCTCTATATATTTAAATACATACAGAAATTCCTACTAACTGTTCAAAATTCCAATATAAAATATTTGTTTTGAACATTTTTGGCTCCCTAAATGTCTGAACTTTGGGCCTTACTGTGGGATAAAATCAATGGTGGTTGAAGTGGCTGGGCTATAACAAGCAGCAGAGGTAGGATAGTGACAACAGCTCTTTATTACATGGTGAGACTTCAGCAAAGTATGCAGGCAGCAGCACTCTTTATATACACTTTGGCTGCTGGTCATCAACCAATCACAAACAACTCCTAGTTTGAAACTCCCGCTCAAAACAGTAACAACATAACAGTGGTATTCAGTTAGTTCTATCCGGTTTAGGTGAACTGGTAGCGGTGGCTGCGGGAGGCTCCGCCCACCCACCTGGATGTAATCACGTCCCATTTATCCATGTTTGTCATGCTCTGCACATGCACCAAAGGCCCTACGCATGCACGGAGGTGTTGCATGTGAGCGAAGCGTGTGCGCATACACGCTCACATTTGCAAACCAGTAGTGAAAGTGAGTGAATACCATCCCTGGATAAAATGATATGTGTATCATAGATCCAGCAAATAAAGGTAGTCTTTGCTTAGTGACTGCAACTAGGACTGCCAATTCGATTATTAATAAAGCAATCACTAAGTGAAACTGCAACTGTTCTTGTGATCTTACTTCAGGCTTCCTTAGCTTTACAGATCCATGAAGGTTGTAAATCTGAGGATTGGTTAGGAAAGTTACTTGTTTATCACTGTCTAACTGTGAAAGGTTGCTAAATGGGGCAGTCAATACACAATGGCTACCTGTCCCGAAATATGGAAAACTGGGGAATGTGTCTTACAGACTATGTTTACCTTCTGTTTCTCTTAGGTAAGATCAAGAATACTCTGAGGTTCAGCTGCATGTCCCTCCAGCTTGTTCATGTAGGAAATGGGGGTAGGGGAAAAAATGTGGTCATGTCCTTTAATAGACTGGCTATGCCACTGTGGAAGTCTTGAGTATTCAAGTTTGTGGTTATACTTCAGAAAGGTTTCAATGAAGTAATATTTCAGAGGCAATGTCACTGTGATAAATGTTGCATGTGAACCAAGTAGCCTTGAAAGGTTACTTCCCTTCAAGTGAAGTCTTCAACAAGGCAACACCTTGTTGAAGCTTTGCACAGCAAGGCATTATCCTGCTTCTAGACTCAGTGCCTAGTGTAAAGCTACTGTGTTAAAGTCATGAGTTTGTTGGCATTTGACAGTCTTCTACACAAATCTTCAAGTCCATAGAAGCCATTTCCATGTAACAGGGCAATAAGAAATGACCTACATCAGGGATGTCAAACTTGATTTCATTGTGGGCCACATCAGTGTTGTTTTTGATCTTGGGGGGACCGACTGGGTGTGGCAAGGGTGGGCATGGCCAGCTATACGTCACTGGTATCGGGGGCACCTGTGGTGGCCCGGGTGCTCTGCCAAAGAAAACGGGTTCCCGAGCTCCGTTTTTGGTTGCGATGGCCTCCTGCAACCCTCTGCCAGTGAACTGGAACTTGTGAGGGCCACAGGCACAGTGGGCCAGTCCTTCACTATTTCCAGGGTGGCCCTGTGGGCCAGATCTAAGCACGTGGGCTGGATCTGGCCTCTGGGCCTTGCGTTTGACACTCATGACCTACATTGGTACTTTAGTTGAAGAGATTGAGGTGGAATACCAACTATTTTCATAATGAAGTATTGCTTTGCTCCAGCAAAGGAAGTTTAATCTACTCTACAAAGAGAAGACACCTTGCTTTTTAAATACAAACTCTGAATAAGTCTTTTTGTCCAGAATACTGCCTATCAAGTAGAGGAACTCCATTAAATGTCTGATATAGTCAAATAAAATTTTGAAATATGATGATTTGCAAATGGGAAGTGCTAGGCAGTTTTAGGCAAGTCAGTGGGTGCCACCGAGATTAAAATGTTTAAACTCCTATCTGCTTAAGCATTTTAGCTTGTTAGAATGTGAAAAAAATGAGAAAATGAATAACATAACTCCTGGAATTCTTTCCAAACCATTTACACGACTATAGGAGGTAAATGTGTAACTAAGTAATATCTTACATCTTTCTTGTGCAATAGCTTACAGCAAGAATCCTAAGGTTGGCTCCATGTGGTTTGTTGGGTCATGTGACTAAGAGACACAGCATCTTAGAAAGCATCAAGTACTTGGCCGCCCAACTCCACAGAAATCAAAACTATTCCCGAGTATCTTTATCAAAATGTATTGAAATAGGATAGAAAAATTTGTCAGCAATTGGATTGTCCTGCCTCTTTAGAATCCACTACCAAGGTCTTAAGACTTTATAATGTATTAATTTGTTTATTAATAATATATTTCTATACCACTCTACTCCACAAAGGACTAAAGGGTAAAAGTAAAGCACACATCACACACACAAAATCTTGCAAATGCTCTCTTCCAGACCAAGTTTTAACTTCATTTCAGAAGCTCATTAGGGAGTAGACAGGTAGACAGTTCCACAGTTCTTATGGTTCATTGTTCCAGAAGAAGGTCCATTGACAATGTCCTGCTTTGGATCCCCTGTAGATAGAATTCTTTCAGAAATGAGACCCTCTTAGCAAGGCCTAACTGATTGTAAAGGATAGGAGGATTCAGTGTGAGCGGGTGGTCTCATTTATGGCATTGTCATGGATCCACTCCTGGACCACTCTCCAGATGTGAGTTCAGAGGAGCAGGGTCAGTTTGAGTATGCAGAGAAAAATGTGGAGCCAAGTTTTGGTCAGGATCAGGTATCCGAGAATCCTAGCCTGTTAAGGCAGCCTCAGCTGGGTCAATCAGATGAGGGATAGGCTGAAGCTGAAGGAGGTGAGCTGCAGTTGCAGCATGTTGGCCAGGAGGCTCCAAGCATGGACTGGGAACAGCTGCTGCCTGTTAGCAATGAAGAGAAGGTGGAGTCCACTCCTCCTCCTGATCCAAAGACGTAGAGCAGAGAGGAGATAGGCACAACACTGGTCAGCTAAACTACTCATGAGGAGGCAACCTCACCTTTCATGAAGGGCTGCATCAGCATTGTCTACTTAATCCCACCCTAAGAACCTGAGTGTTGCTAGAGCAACATGCCCAGTTCCATGCTTTGTGTGTGGTCATGCTTTGTATCCTGGCCTGTTTGACTCCTGGACTGCTTTGTGTGTGCCCATTGAAGTTGGTTACCTAGTGACTTTTATTGTACTGATCTTGGAATCCAGACCTTTCCAAGGACCTGTCTGGGGGCTTTAAACACCTGTAGAACTCTTGCCTTGGGGAGCAGGGCAGCAAAGCACCTATGATAACTGATAAAAGAGAAATGTCCAACCAATATAATATGAATCTCTGTCCCATTCTAAACATATCAGTGCAGAACAGTTAGTAGCATCAAACCCATTATCCAACTCTCTTTCCAATAGGGATAAATGCTGTGTGTGGAGGAGAAATTGGGGTGTGTTTTTCCAATAACCCTCAGCCTGATCTGACTCATTTTCAAACTCAGTCTTTTTCACAAAATTTGACCTCATTCTGTTCAGTTTTTTGGAGAACCATCCAGGTGACAGACTGAATCCCAAGTGGATTTTAAACATTTTTTCTCCAGCATTTGGTTGGATGGGAAAGAATAAAAAAGCAGCTGTAGCACAGATCTACATTCATGAACATTATCACTTGATGTTATGTTGCTTTTCATTTTAATTATTGACTATCTCAGTAAAAGGTGGTTTATCATTACATTTGTTTAATATAAAATATTTTGAAAATAGAATGGGACAGAATAAACATTGAAAACTATAAGCACAAAGGCAAAGTAATACCTGTGATATAATATGTTTCAATATACAATCTTAATTATTTGTTTTGCACATGGAAAAATAAATGTTCTTTTAATCTATAACAGGTTCATTTTACTCCAAAACCAGATAACGTCTGCCAATCAATTTGTGTTTAGATAGGCAGCCAAGAATGTATCCCTTGTGGCTAGATAGATTAGATGGTTCATCATAATCTGAGCAGTGGACAACCCCCTCATGTAAATTTAAATAAACATTTCAACATAATTTCTTATAGTTTAAAATAATTTAATGTGGATGTATTTAATGCATTAACATTTATAAATATTTATATACAATATAAATTGGTTTATATAAATAATAACCTTAAATTAAGGACAAATAGAAAACAGATAAAAATAGATTCAGGAAATTATAGATCAATCATCTTGACATCAAAGCCTAGGAAAATCGTGGAAAAGATAATCAAGCAATAGGTTTGTGAACATGTAAAAATGAACAAGATGATTATTAGAAACCAGCATAGGTTAGTTAAGAAAAGGTCATGCCACACAAATTCACTTCTTGCTTATTCTTGTGGATAGAATAAACTTAGATTTCAGTAAGGCATTTGACAAAATAGACCACAGCCTGCTTCTTGGTAAGATTGAACATTCTGGCGTAGACAGTACCACTATCAGATGGATTTGCAGTTAGCTGACCAATTGCACTCAGCTTGTAGTCCTCAATGGAACTACATCTACATTGAGGAAAGCTTACAGTTGGGCTCCTCAGGATTCTGTCTTGGGTAGAATTTAAGCAAGTTGTCACACCCATTATTGATCAGATTCTTCTGGAAGATTTTGGTTTTATTTATTATCTATTATGATTCTGAAATTTTGTAAGGTTTTTCCTTTAGCCAGACTGGATGAATTACCTCCAGCAGTCCTTTTTGGACATTTTGAAAGTAATCCAGGCCTTTCTAGACATGTCTCCCATGTCCATGTGGTAATGCCTCAATAGACACTCTAAGCTATATGCTACTCAGGGGTGAAATGCTTCCGGTTCAGCCCAGTTTGGCTGAACTGGTAGCGAAGGCAGCCAGTGGTTCAGAGAACCGGTAGTGATGGCAGTGTGAGGCTCCGCCCACCCACCTGGTTCTCGTTACTTCCTGGTTTTTTAAAGTAGCCTGTTTTTTACCGTCTGCACATGTGCAGAAGGGTTTGTGCATGCGCAGGTCAGTGCGCATGCATAATGTGCATGCATGAGCAAAGCAAGTGCATGCACTTCCAAACCGGTGGGAAGGTAAGTAAATTTCACCCTTGATGCTACTCTATACTACTCTACTCTACCGCTATATGGACATCAGACAAAGCTTCAATTGTTCATTTTGAAGAAATGGGCAAGAAGTGAATTCTTGGTAATCCTGTGATTATTAGCAAGTATAAAATAGAAGATAGTTTTTCATTTTGTAGTTTGTATATTTAGTTTGTATTTTTATTTTTTATAAATATTTTTCGTAAGATTAAAAATTGTCAATTGTTTATAGCAGTTTTTATGTTTTTATCTAATTTTGTAGGTTAATCAGAGTTCACTGGAGTTGGCAGCTAATAAATTTAAATAAATATTGTATGCGGGCTAAACTAAGTCACTGAACTAAATGAAAAACACAAATTTTATTTAGTAAACTAAATTTTTAAAAAGGATGAAAAATAAATGGGCAACTGCTAATTTAGGTATCTGGACAGCCTGAAAAGACATTAGTCTTCAAGTGTTGGATAGAGTATACATCGAAGCTATGTAAAATGCTAAAGGTGATCTTGATTTTTTCTTGCTTCCTGGAGACTTTATAAACCCAATAGTTTCTCTTAACAGCATTATGGATGTGAAACTATTTTCTCACACGCTCAGAGCGAACAGCATAAACTAGACAACTAGACAATTATCAAAACTATGAAAAAAAAAACCACAGTGTAACATCACCAAAATGTCCATGTATATATACACCAATAATCAGACATGTAAAAATAGAAAATATTTACAGATTCTTATATACAAATTTACATTTCCAATATTTATTGATTACCATAATTATACCATCATCTATAATTATAATCCAGCATTATCCTTTGTCACTCTCCCATCGTTTGTGGTTCCAATCATACCACATGTTCCAACTACTATAAAAATCTGAGTTCTATCACACGGTGATAGAAAAACTATTATATATTTGTCTTTGTTTTTCATTTGTTTTTGTTTTTGAACTATAATAAAAAAATCTGAAAAAAAAACTATGAAGAAAAAAACTATCCCTTTGTTAAAAAAAAAATTAAAACAAAAAATCCACCATGCCTTCAAGTCTGTTGTGCTCCTTGAGTGGGAGGGGGGAAAAAGTGTAAGTATTATTAACTCTAAATAGGGCTTGCAGTTAATACATAGCAGTTGCAGAACTTATTTCATAATTGCTTCATTCCTTGCTCCTTAACAATGAGACTGTGCACCTGTATGGATAAACAGCTCACATACAGGATTTATTGATGTTCAACTTAACCATACAATGAGGCTAATTACTGGGTGTATAAAATCTACACCTAGTTACTGATTACCAGTTCTTAGTCACATACTTCCTCCGCACTTACGACAACAAGAAGCTCTCATTCCGTAGTAAGATCCTGTTAAATTCCTCTCTACCCATTCATGGATACATCCCTGATCTCTTAAAATACCGATTAAAGTCAATAAACCCACCACTCTTGACAGTGCTTAAGTTGATGGCCAATCATCAGAACACAACACAAAAGCGGATGGAAGCGTGGAGTAGCTATTTCCCCCAAGATATCTCTGAGCATATTAATCCTAATAGTATACCTCCAGGATTTAACCTATTCCAACACATATGAGTGACATATAACAGAATTAGAACGACTCATGGGGTGTGTGCCAACTCCTTGTATAAATGGGGAAAGACACCTTCAGCACAATGAGATTGTGGGGCCCCCCAACAGACTATCCAACATATAGAAAGGGAATGCTCTAACAGAAGGTATCTAGGAGATTCTAGGGACTTCCTCTGCATAACAATGACAGCTTCTGACTGGATCTCCAAACTCGACATTAAACTCTGAAATGTTATTTCTGTTTTCCTCTTACGTTTTCTTACTGCTTTTCTTATTGTTTTTAAATGTTTTAACCTGTAAAAATGAAATGTTTTAATACTGTGTGTGACCAACCATGTACTAAATAAATAAACAATGAGACTACTTATCAGATATTTGCATGTTTTCTTGTGCTTATCAGAAAGTCAAGAAACATCATAACTAAAGTGGTTTGCCATTGCCTTCTTCTGGTTAATTCCATCTTCCAGTCTATTCTACAATTCTGGAATTTCCTTGTTTGGCTCTCGCCTCCAATTACTTTATTTTTTTCTTCCATTCAATTGCATCCAGTTTCTAAGACTTCCTGGACAAGTCCCAGCATTTTCCTTGGCAAGTTTTTTCAAAAGTTGTTTGCCATTGCTTCCTTCCTAGGACTGAAAAAAAGTGACTGGCCCAAGGTCACCCAGCTGGCTTTGTGCTTAAGGAAGGACTAGAATTCATGGTATCCTATTTCTAGCCTGATACCTTAACCATTATATCAAACCAGCTCTCACTTCAATTACTAACCGGGTTCAAATGTGCTCAGCTATTTGAGATCAGCCAAATTCTCTAAATGATTTGTCTGCTTCAGTAGGATCCAATTATTAAGAAGATGTGAAATTTCCCATAACTTGAGGGAAAGAACTATGCTTGTTAAAACTTCAGAGTCTAGCCAATAATCCCCAAACCCGTGAATTTCTAGTGTACCATAAGCCTTTCACTCTGCATACCATATCCTTCTGAGAATGGACAATGGGTAATGGCACTTATTGCAAACCCAAGCTATGTTAGATTCATCTTATTTGACAGACAGGACTAGTTGTCCTATTAGCCCAAAGCTATAAACTTGAAAAAAAGGGATGCAGTGGCTCGGTGGCTAAGACACTGAGCTTGTCGATCGAAAGGTCAGCAGTTCAGTGGTTCAAATCCCTAGTGCCACTTAATGGGGTGAGCTCCCATTACTTGTCCCAACACTTCTGCCAACTTAGCATTTTGAAAGCATGTAAAAAATGCAAGTAGAAAGATAGGGACCACCTTTGGTGGGAAGCTGGTGTTTAGTCATGCCAGCCACATGACCACAGAGACGTCTTGGACAGCGCTGGCTCTTTGGCTTTGAAATGGAGATGAGCACTGTCCCCCCTAGAGTCGGGAATGACTAGCACATATGTGTGAGGGGAGCCTTTACCTTCAGCTATAAACTTGACAGGCGAGCCTGCTGACCTTTTTCCAAAAGTCTCTGAGAAAAAATTGCTAAGCTTGCCCCATTGTGGCTTGAAATTCTACAGAAGAGATTCAATTTGCAGATTCTGGAGAAAAGGGACAGGAAGTACATAGAAAAATGTGTTCTATGCAGTCATGATAAACAGGTTGCACTTCTGACTCTTTTGGCAAACTTGATTTGCCTCAAAATGAACTAATGTTCTGTTCTGTTATTTATACTTGGGGCGAATAAATAGATAAATTAGATTATTGGAATGCATTCCCAATAAAAACTCACCCATGAAGATGGTTCAGAAGAAACTTTAGAATGAAACTGTCTAAGTGTGGTGGTGTGCAAAGAGGTATAAACCAGGAAAATCTACTTTAAAAGGGGTGAATGTGTTTCCAGACAATACAACAAGATTTGAAGAGCTAAACAGTCTTTTAAATTAATTCTAAGGAAATACATTTCCTCTAATAATTCTCTCCTCTACCACGTTTTACACATTTTAAAATAAATTAGTGAAGATTTGCTTGAGAAATTGTATTTGTGTGAGTGTTTTATTGTTATAATATTATAAATAATGGCTAATTTTTCTCAGTTGGGTTCCCTAGACCAGAATTGTGAAATGTCCTTTCTGGGAAATTACCTCTTTTAAAGAGAGGCTAAAATATTTCTTTTAAAAGAATTCTTTGGAGTCTTGTGGAATTAAATTCTTAAACATAAGGGTATATAAACATAAGGTTGATAATGCTTTTTATTTACTGTGTTTACTTAGCGTTTGATTTGTGCTTAATTTAAAATTTTATTTTATTTTATTTAAAAAAGGCAGTATAAGCCAGTTTCTGAAGAATCATTTGGAAAATGTTATATTCATATAAACAAGTCTATAAGCTACTAGCTTGGCAATAAGCAAACTCTTCTTTTATTTGTTTGTTTTTTAAAAAAGTGTGGAAATAGAAACTCAACTACCAGCCGAGTAATATAATCCTGCCAAGAAATAATGTTTGAAAAGAGTGGGAACTTCTCCAAACTCCTGTATGATTTTTTTTTATTCACTTGTTTGTCATATGAAGCTTTGGTTAGCATTGGTACTGAGATCCACATAAATCCTGGAAGCTTTAAATCGATTAATATTATTAATCATAATAATCCAAATACTGGAGAGGGCCATAAAATGATGTTGTTGAAGTGTAATTAAAATTTTGTTAACTAATATGACTATCTTCCATATATTCAATGATTTTCACATCTGTTATATTTCAGTGTGGTAACAGCGTTAGGTTCACTGGGTAGATGATGCCTGGAGCCTATAGTTCAGGAGTGAAATCCAGTAGGTTCTGGAGAACCGGTAGCAGAAATTTTGAACACTTTGGAGAACCGATAGCGGAAATTTTGAATAGTTTGTAGAACTGGCAAATACCACCTCTGGCTAGCCCCAGAGTGGGGTGGGAATGGAGATTTTACAATATCCTTCTTCCAGGAATGGGGAGGGAATGGGAATTTTGCAGTTTTTCCCCTGTCATGCCCACCAAGCCACGCCAACCAAGCCACACCATGCCCACCAAGCCACGCCCACAGAACTGGTAGTAAAAAAAATTGGTTTTCACCACTGCTATAGTTATGCTTCCAGGCTACCTCTTGAAGCTCAAAAAACCCAAAGCAAAAACAAAAACGACTTAAGGCATTGTACATTTTATTTATTTGATTTATTCATTAATTTTTTATGTCGCATGTCTCCCCTACAGGGTGACTCTGGTTGGCTTTAAATCTAAATTACAATGAAATAATTGTTGAAATACAAGGAAAAGGTGAGATCGACTAAATGTAGGTAATAATAAAATGTGTGGGATATGGAGAAAAAGAAATAGCTTTACCTTGTTAAGGACAATAGTGATGGATGGAGACAAGCATCTCAGTTTTTTTTAAAAAAAATACAAATTTACATATAAAATAAAATGAAGAAGACAAAGTAGATAAAATAAAAATAACATGGCAATTTGTTCATGATCATGGGAATCCAGTCTGAGGGTAGAAATTCAACCACCTTCTCTCTCTCTCTTTTTTTTAAAAAATATTTTTATTCAACATTTACATCTTTAAAATCTTAGTTATACTTTTACAGCTTATTATTATCAACCACCCTCTCATTAGAATCACCATATTTAAGGGAGCAACTGGATAATACAGTATGATACAGATAATACAATACAATACAGATAATAAGAATATAGGAAGCCACTGAAAAAAACTATAATAATAATTAAAAGTAGAATTTAGGTGGTGGTAGTGAGGGGTGCCTTTAAATCAGTCAGCAGACTTCTGTTGATTTCCTGGACAAGTGCCTTATTTTTTCTAAGCCAGGTTTCTAAGCCATTGTTCCTTCTTAAGGCTGAGGGAATGACTATTCTAAGGTCACTCAGATGGCTTTGTGCCTAAGGTGTGTGTAAGAAATCATAGCTCTTGGTTTCTACCCTGAGGTCTTATCACAACACCAAAACTACGTCTCAAAGGTAAAATTTAGTATTTGCATATATCCTGAACTAATTTATCTTCCATTTTCCAGACTTTATGCTCAGTGGATTGTCAAATACAATATCTCTCCTTCATAGATTTTGAAAACCTTCAGGACCTTATACACCCAGATAATATTGGATGACATGATATCATTGTTCCCTCATAAATACTATGCAGCATATAGAAGGAAAGTTAATTGAAGAGTTTCAGCCTTCTCCTTCTCTTATTTCTCGGGTTCATTACTTATTCCATCTTGAAAAATTTCAGCTTCATCCTTCAGTGATCTCTTACTTTTGCAGTATTCAAAACCTTTTAGAGATGTGGTTAGTATCTCTTGATACAAATATCTATTTCAATTTTCTCTTTCCATTCTAATATGCCTTTTATCTATTTTACAATTTTTCTTCATTCTTCCTGACTATTGGTTTCATCCTTCTGAATTTTTAATATCTTTTTTGTCTTTTTTTTAAAAGCGCCTCTACGTATTCTCTGCAGAGTTCTGCAATTCATAGTTTGTGAAGTGATAGCTCTGAAAAGTGAACCTGACTATTAATTTTAGAGTGTATTTATTTCTATCAACTTGATCCTTAGATGGCATTATGCCCTGCACTTGTTTGTTCTAAACTTCTTTAAATACTTCTCATCTAAATAATTTACTCAACGTTTTCTAAAGTACTTTTCCAAGTAATTCTTTGTCAAATTGCTCTATTTAATGTTAAATTATTTTGCTAGTGCACAATGTTTTGTTCTTGGTAATCTAATTAAACCAAAAAAATCTATATTATTGTGATGTATTGATTCCATCTGTACTTTTATTGTTTCTCTGCTAATAATATAAACTGTGTAAACTTCTTAAAAAATTTTCTAATTAAAGGTAATTTATACTGAATACCTTATATGGACATAAATCAGCAATATTGTAGAAATCTGGTTTTCCCTGGTGCCTCTTATTTTACCTGCTTAGGAAATCTTGGGAGTTAAAGTCCATACCTCTTCCAGTTGCCAAAGTTGAAAGACACTATTCTAGATCCTAGCTTGCATGGAATAGCATGAAGATTAATAAAATAAAGCTGGGTTTTGGTTGCACTAGATGTTAGCTAATATACTGTTCCCACAATTCTTATAAATGCTGATTGTGGAATGAATCTGATAAAGGGTTTTTCTATCTTACTAGTCTTGCCAAACTGGTGATCAGGAGTCAACACTGACTCAAAGGCACACATGCAAAAAAAATGCTATGGGAAAGCTTTGATTAACCAAGGCAATTAAGAGTAGTGATTAATATCCATCTATCTGATGAGGATACTGGGTATAAAAAATAGTTATTCCTATTGGAAAGAGAACTAGAGGTGGACTTCTTGCCTCACAATCAGGAGACCATGAGTTCGATCCTAGATAGAGGCAGAACTCTCTGTGGGCACAATGGGAATATATCCGCTGGGGAAAAAACTCTGCATTGGCAACAGGAAGGGCATTCAGCCAGTAAACACTCAGTTCCATTCAGTTGCCCAGACTCCACCCTGCAAGGGATTATGGGGTCATTAAAAGAGGATGATGAATTGGAAAGAACATGAAATAGCAATACCACTTAGACTTATATACTGCTTCACAATGCTTTACAGCCCTCTCTAACTGGTTTACAGAGTCAGCATATTGCTCCCAGCAATCTGGGTCCTCATTTTACTGACCTAGGAAAGATGGAAGGTTGAGACAACATTGAGCCTGGTGAGATTTGATCTGCCAAATTGCAGGCAGCCAGCAGAATTAACCTGCAGTACAACATTCTAACCACTGCGCCATCACGGCTCTTATAGAGATGAAATACCCAGTGTAATAAAATAAATAAAAGTAATTTGTTTGTGAAACTAGGAAAAGTAAAAAAAAGGCCTCATTTTCTGTACTGGAGTCAATGACTTTTTGTTAAAAAAATGAAATTCATAAGTCTATTCAACTCATAATTTTATTTATTTATTTGTTAAATTTATTTGCCACCTATCTTGCCATGGGGCTAATGTTGTAAGGCAGCTTACAACATTAAAGAAGAAATGAAAGCAAAACAGAAGTAAAATAATACAACAATGAAATAAACAATGAAAAAGAAAAAGAAAGAAAGAAATTCTACTATAAAGAAAACAAACAATTTATACATCCAGGAACGGCTTCAGATTTATTTATATTTAATTGGTATAATGTATAATCTTCTGGAGGAGTGTGAAAATAGGATTCTATTGATTGGTGATGGTTCTATGTTATTTCACAGTGTCTGACAATAATGATAATAGAAGAACCGACGTTGACATTTTTAAAAAAACAAATGCAACATTAATAATGAGTTATATTGGGATTGAGAGGGAGGGTATGAGTTTGCTAAGTGGCATGAATAGGTATATCTGAATGAGACAACTAGATACAGAAAAAGTTTGTTAGATTATTCAAAAACCTGGGAATGATTAAGATGTATAGAGAGCCAGAATAATTAAAATGTATGAAAAATGTTGGTAGAACCACAATATGGAAAAATTCTGGATAAGGTATAAAATGCATATTAGAACATGATCGCTGCAAAAAGAAAGAAAAGAAAAGAAAAGAAAAGAAGGAAGGAAGGAAGGAAGGAAGGAAGGAAGGAAGGAAGGAAGGAAAGAAAGAAAGAAAATAAGAAAATAACACTTTGTAATATATATAAAGACTTTAAAAATTTGCAAATATATATATATATGCCAAAAAGAAAAGTTAAGATAAAAGAGGCAGAGAAATACCAAAGACAGAGAAATACCAAACAGTATACATACATACATACATACATACATACATACATACATACATACATGTTATTCTGGAAGCAAGGAGAGAGAGGGAAAGGATTCTTCAGCATTTAATGGTCTTTAAAATTTAAAAAAATGAATTGTTTAGAGTAAAATTAATAGAAAAGAATGCTAGATTTGGTATTTTAAAATAATCACAATATATTAAAGGGTAGAATTGAAACAAAAGTTAATGCACTAGAGGGGAAAATGATAAAAAGAAAATGCTTTGTGAATGTAATTTGGAATGTGAAGGTTGAGATGGGGATGAAGTTGCTGGAGAAATGTTAAAATATGGATTTGGTTGTCTATGGAGTGGAAATGTGCCTTTTGGCAGGTGTGTGTAAAAACTGCATCCACATCTGTTCATTATTACTTCCTTAAACAAAAGGAAAGATAGCAAGAGCAAAAGGGAGATTTGTCCATTAATAATATTCAGAAAATTGTTTGGCAGAAATCTGATTGAATGGGTACGAGAGATGAGAGTCAGCAAAAATTGAGAAGTGCAGAATGCCTTTATTCTGGGTAGTTGATGTATAGACAAAATATTTATTCCTTCAGCAGGCCACTGAGAAACATATAAATGTGAGTAATGAAGTCTATTGCATGCTTGTTGATTTGCAGAAAGAATATGATAAAGTGAATAGGTCTGAAATATGATTTTTTTTTCTTTTTGCAAATAAGAGTTAAAGCTTGTTTGCTGACTGCGGTAATATAATAAGAATGATATACAATGGAAGGAAAGCATTTCTGAAAATAAATGGAATGCTTAGCAAATGGTTTAACATTAAGTAGACAGTAAAATAAGGTTGCTTTATTCTCCTTTTGTTATTTAATATATTTATGGTTAAATGTAAAATGAATGCTTATGGCAATGTTAGAGGTGTGCTGATAAGGGAACGATGGCGAACCTTTTCAACATGGACTGCTGAAAAGGGAGCACACAGGCGCGGGGCACCAAGTGCTGAAAAGGGAGCGCTTCACACATGCACAACAGCTGACAGCAGGAAAATAAGTAATGGATGCAAGATTATTAAAGAAAGATCCAATCTAGAACTAAGGAGAAACTTCCTGACAGTGGGAACAATTAATCAGTGAGCATCTTGCCTTCAGAAGTTGTGGGTGCTCCATCACTGGAGGTCGTCAAGAAGAGACAGGACAGCCATTAGTCCAGAATGGTATAGGATCTCCTGCCATAGGCAGGAGGTTGGACTAGAAGATTTCCCAGCTCTTTTCCAATCCCCATAGAACATTATTCTATGTTCTGTGTTTTATCTTACTCTTTTTCTGTACTCTGTACAATATTTCTTATCCCAAAAATAAGTGCTTGGCCTTATTGCCATGCACTCAAAAGCCCGATTGGGCTTATTATCAGGGGATGTCTTATTTTGGGGGGAAACAGGGTAGTGTGATATTCATAGCAAGAATGAAGGCCTGCATGTAGAATTTCAGCAGTTTTGCCAACTCTCCTTTGAGTTCTTTCATATTTTTTTGAACATTATTGATCATAGACAGGAGTTTACAAATGTATGGCCTAACTGAAAACTATAGTTGGTTTATCTTGGTTCACATCAACTTTGCCCATGATGGGGATAGAAACCATTTTTTAAGACATCCAGTTTTGGTGAAAAGAAGACTGATATTCATAATGGAATTGAGATACTCACTTGAAACAACATTTAATTTGACTTGTGTAAGGTGGTTAAAAGTTGAGAAGAACTCTTACATTACTGGAACATTTTATCATGTCTTGGTTATTTGCCTGTAATAAACCCAAATTTCAGCAAAGTTTGCTGAGAGAAAAATATAAGTTGTATTTCTCGCTGTAATATGCAGTCCTTAAGGGTCACTGTTTTATCATAACTGAGATATATGGGTCCATCAAGACAGTAGAAAAAAAGGAAGATAATATGCTCATGTTTATAGTACAGTATATTTATGAATCACTACAAAATCAAAGTCTTTCCAGGAGGGAATGATAAAAATGGAGAAAGCATAAGAGGCTGAATTCCCAATATCTCTCTCCTAAGGGGCTATTGTGTGTTTAATAAAAGAAAAAAGAAGAATGGATTCCAGAATTAATGGCAATTGGTAACATTTAATAGGTAGGAAGAAAATATGTACTTATCCAGATGCCTCACTACATCATAATTTGCCAGGGCAATAAAACAGAGAAATACCATTTGCATCATTTCCAGATATTTTCCAATCAACAATAAGTCATTGATAAAAAGTAAGAAAGTGGCAGAGAATGGCATGAGACTTCAAAAATTGACTAGTGCAGTGGAGTCTTTATAACAATTATTGTGATTTTTGGGAAGTTAAGAACAAGAAACCTATGAAAAATGAAGAAAAGTTCAGAAGGTTTGCCTTCTGGCTTTCAAAAAGAATAATAAATTAGGTGTTTTTTGTTTTGTTTTGTTGTAGTTTTTGAAAGCATGAAGAGCAATTTTCAACTGATTACCGAATATGCTTTTGGAAGAAAAATAAAGCAGTGTGTGACAACATGAGAAACATGAGGACTATAAGTGCTGGTGGGAAATATAGCTAGACCTTTTGGTAAGAATTTATATAGTCAGAGCACTGCCTTCCACTCCTGGGGCGGGGGTGGGCATACTTGGTTAATCAGAGTTGCACAAGGCACTTGAAAGAGGTGCTTTGTAAAGCATGTTACCATAGGTCAAGTATCTCTCCTCAGAGCATTACAACAATAATGTTCTCTGGAATGCTGACATGACTACTTTAAAGGTGCCTCGTGGCTGTCTGGAAGATATGCACACATAACAGCTTTATTGTCCTGGCAGTCCCAGAAGAAAAGATATCTATGCATGAATGTGAGCATGCATGATGGGTTCAAGATGGGTGGCTATATACTGTAAATGTTTTAAACAAATGAATGGGTGGCTGGCTGGCTGGCTGGCTGGCTAGCTGGAGGAATGGAGGGATGGAGGGATTGTAACAGTAACAGAGTTGGAAGGGACCTTGGAGGTCATCTAGTCCAATCCCCTGCTCATGCAGGAGACCTGTACTAGGGATTCAACTTGCCAACTTTTCTGATCGACAAGCTCAGTGTCTTAGTCACTTGAGCCATCTAGTTATGGATGGGTGGGTGGGTGGATGAATATCAAGCACATCCTTCATTATAACCATAGAGCCCTGTGGAAAACATATATGGCTCAGGGTCTGTAGAGATTCTCAATCATCCAGGTGATGGTGCTTTTTCAGAAGGCAATTGAGCTTTCTTGTTTTTTCTTTTGAAGACGTTTTGCTTCTCATCCAAGAAGCTTCTTCAGCTCAGAGATGAGAAGCGAAATGTCTATATGGTTCAGTCAATAAGCAGAAGCTTTTTTTTTCACACTACTGTTCTGAACAAAGTGTACCTTTTAAATGGAGATCCTTGGTTAATAAACATTCAAAAACTGATTTTGTTCCAAAATTGTTTTGCTTTTGGGCACAACCACCACATGTGGTAGTATGTCCCTTTTTGTGTTTTGCATTTCCAGCAAAGTGGGGAAGTGTTGGGAAATATTTTTGAAATCTGTCCTGAGGGAAGATGCCATCTGTAGAACATCTTGTAGGCATTTTCTTGTACGATACTGCTAGTGTCAATTTACTGTTAACATTCCATAGTTTTTCCCATTTGCTCAGTTCAATGCTATGTCCAAAATTCTTTGCCCATGTAATCATATTCTCTTTTACTATTTCCTCTTCTAATTTGTATGCAAGTAAAAAATTGTAAATTTTAGTTATTAATTTCTCATTTGGGCCCAATAGTATCTTATCCAATTCGTTTGGTTCTTTTTGAATTCCATAATTCTCCATGTCCGTTTTGAATCTGGATTTTAATTGTAGGTATGGCCACCAGTCAATTTCCACATCTTGTTCCTTTAAGTCTTCTCTTGTTTTTAATTTTCCTTCATCATTTAAGAAATCTTGATATGTTTTCATTTTATTTGTATCCATTGTATTTGGATATATCTGTGCTTCTATTGTTGAAATCCACTGTGGGATTCTATCGTAGTGGTTCTTCCTAATTTCAGTCCATATCTTTAGCAATGGTCTCACAATATGTTTTCAAAATTGTTCATGTTTTTTAGGTTTCTCTTCCCATAGATATGTGTGCCATCCTTTCGTCAGATCAAAGCCTTCTAGTGTTAATATGCATTTGTTTTTGAGTTTGATCCATTCTTTAATCCATGTTAGTGCTGATGCTTTGTAGTAAATTTGCCAGTCTGGAAGCCCCATTCCTCCTCTTTCTTGTTTGTCCTGTAGGTGTTTCAATTTAATTCTCAGCTTTTCCCCCTGCCAGATATACTTTAATATCATCTTGTCCAAATCTTTGAAGTAAGTTTTTCCTAGATTTTTTGGTATCATCTGAAATAGGTACAGCATCCTTGGCAGAATATTCATTTTAATGGAGGTGATTTTATCTAGAAGTGATAGCTGTAATTTAGTCCAAAATTCCAAATCTTTTTCTATTTGTTTGGCCAATTTATTATAGTTATCTTCTTTGAGTGTTAATATTCTATTGGTAAGCCAGATCCCTAGGTATTTCATTTTCTTTGCTATTTCTATTCCTAGTATGTTTTCCAATTCTTTCCCTTGATTATTGGTGAGGTTCTTCTTTGTTTTTTGTTTATTGATTTTCAGGCCTGCTACTTCCCCGTATTGTTCTATTTTGGTCAATAATTTGATTGTAAATATGATTGTACAAATTTGATTGTACAACCTGATTGTAAAGGTTGTTCTAGGATGAGTACTATATCATCCGCAAATGCTTGCAGTTTACATTCCTGATTCTTTATCTTTGATCCCATTATTTCTTTATCTTCCCTAATTTCTCTCAATAATATTTCCAATGTTAGTATAAACAATATGGGGGATAGGGGGCATCCCTGCCTCACTCCTTTCTTAATATCAAATTGTTCTGTGTCTCTCCATTAATCAATATTTTTGCTGTTTGGGTGTTATATATCCTTTTGATCATGTTTAAGAGTCTTCCTCTGAATTTCATCATTTCCAATTGTGTTATTAAGAATGCCCAATTAAGATTGTTGAACGCTTTTTGTGTGTCCAGGAAAATTAGTGCTAGTTGCTTATCTGGTCATTGTTCTTAGTATTCAAGGGTATCGATACTTGTCCTTGTATTATTTTTGATTTGTCATCTGGGAATAAAGCCATTTTGGTCTGGATGTATATAATAGTTAATTAAGTTTTTCAGTCTCTGTGTTATAATAGATGTAAATAGTTTGTAGTCTACATTAAGGAGAGATAATTCACAGATAATTTAAATCACGCTAGAAACCTGACCATTTTATGGAGATGTCCAAGTCATTTTCCTGGTAACTGTAGAGAGGTGGTTTGCTGTTTTTCTCTTCTGTCTTGTATTTTCAACTTCCCAGTGTGGCATATAGCTCATATAGATTTCTTGTGACTCCTACTTGCAAGTACTAATAAAAGCCAATGGTGCTGCTACTTGCTTGGGATGACTTGGTACAGTTGCTTGATGATATAATATAATTCTATTGGTGTGCTTTGAATATTGTCAACAAAATCAACTCACTGCAAAAAACAAAAACAAAAACAACCCAACAACCCCTTTTTATGATCCTGTATTCAGTGTAGAGTCAGGGAAACTGGATGGAATTGAGTATTTACTGGCTGGATGCCCTTCCTATTGTATCACATTTTTATTAAGTCATAGGGTATTATAATATACAAAATACAAAAGCAAATAAGAGGACAATGGGGGGGAAGGGAAAAGGGGGAAGAAAGGTGAGGAAGTGAGAAAAAGTGGGGAAAGAAAAAGAAGTATTGACTTCCAATTATCTCTGTTACAGTAGAAAGTTTGTTTAAGTTTGTTTACAGTAGAGGGTTTGTTCTTTAAGGCATAAACAACAAAAAACAACTTTTTGTTTCTCCATAACAGTATGAGCAAGTCATTTCTATAAAGATCTAACAATCTGGCCAGATGCCCTTCCTGATGCCTATGCAGGGTTCACAGCAGATTTTTTTTTCTCTGCGCCCTAGGAGAAAAACATCTGCTGCTACCTAAGGTTGAACTCACAACCTTCTGAGTGAAAGGTGAATGTCTTCACCACTAGGCCATTGGGCCTTCAACCCTCCCGCTACAATTACAGTAGTAAATATAAGCATTTCTTAATCAGTGAGTCTATCTCAATTTTTAAGAGAAGTCCAAAACAATCAACTCAATTTTCTTACTTACTCACTGATTTTGATTTACTTTCAGTTGATACTTCCAACATATGTTTACATTGCAGAAGGAGGACCATGTTAGTCTGAGGTAGCCAAAAATCAGGAGCCTAGTAGCAGCTTTGTTGTTAGGCTGAAAAGGTGCTATCAGTCTCCATCTAATTTTCAACATATGGTTAGAATTTCAAAACTCAATACAATAAAAAATGTATGACTTTTTTGGGAGTCATAAACTCTCATCTCAAAAGATACTAATTTGTGTAGTGCCTTGTTTAGATTCCACTCCATTTTTCTATTCTTGTATGCCTTTTTTTGCTAAGCAATTTAAAAATAATCTCTCCTGTCATTCTTGGCATTCAAGCACATTTCTTCAGTTTTTGTAATCATAGAATTTTGCAATGCCCGTTATATGGCATGAAGATCTTTTCCTCTTTCTGTTTTATACAAACAGGCATTCAACTGTGACAATGCTACAAAATATATCTAAAAAAGTCTGGTGATTTCACTCTCTCATTCTATTCAATTTTATAATCAAATTATGGATGTTTCATGCTACTTTAGATTTTGGGCTCTATTATACAAGTTACAATAAAAACTAGAATTTCTTAAGACAGAAAAGTTGATTATATCAATAAAGGTAAAGGTAAAGGTTCCCCTTACACTTATGTGCTAGTCGTTCCTGACTCTAGGGGGTGGTGCTCATCACCATTTCAAAGCTGAAGAACCAGTGCTGTCTGAAGACGTCTCCGTGGTCATGTGGCCAACATGACTAAATGCCAAAGGTGCACGGAATGCTGTTATCTTCGAACCAAAGGTGGTCCCTATTTTTCTACTTGCATTTTTTAATGTGCTTTCAAACTGCTAGGTTGGCAGAAGCTGGGACAAGTAATGGGAGCTCACCCCATTACGTGGCACTAGGGATTCGAACTGCTGAACTACCGACGTTTTGATTGACAAACTCAATGTCTTAGCTACTGAGCCACTGCATCCTATGATTATATCAATAGCCATTGCTTAATTCCAAGGCTGAGAAGCATAAGACACAACATCATTTAAGCCATGGGAAAGGCAGGAGAAAGAAACATCATAATTAACCATCAGAGGTTCAAGAAAGGCCACTATTTAAGGTGTACAGAAGATTGTCAGTGTTCCAAGTGACACCCCCAACGGAAGAAGACTCCGAGGCTCAAGATTCCTCAAAGTTCCATTTTATTAGAGATGTCATATTGGCACATCTGGGAAAACCCGAATCTGAAAAGTTTCCAGGTTTTCCCCACCCAAAAGAAAGTCCAAGTCTCTGCCCAGCACCCCACATGCCCATCACATGACACAATCAAAGCACCATCCCAACTGGAGATGCCTCCCAGTCACACCCCTCGAGCTGCAGGGCAAATTGTCCTTGACTCTCTGAGAAAGGAATGTTATTATGATTATAAATCCACAGAAGTAAATGTGACAGGCCTGAAGGCTCAATGCAAAAGATGGCTTCCAGGCTTGACAAAGATAGTCACCTGGTTAAGGTGATTTCAACCCAATATACAATAAAGATTTCTATCTACCAAATATACAATATACAATAAAGATTTCTATCTACCTACACTATGACTTGTAAGGGGTCATAAGGACATAAGGGGTCCTTATAGACCCCTTTTGAAAGAATCTGGGTTGCTCCTGATAAGCTTCTTCTTCTCATTAACAAGTAGAGTTATCAGTTATATGTTTACATGCCTTTTCCCTTTTTTCATAACATTTTCCTTATTTTCTCCTCCAGGCATTGTATGTCCACTAATAAGTCCGCCTTAGGTCCACACTATCACATTCTTCATAATTTCATAGTTATTTCAAGTGCTTCTTTGTCACCACTCTGCTTCCTTTTCCCGTCCACTCTTTCTTCATGCCTCTATAGAGAGGCCATGTCCCTCTCTATAGAGCTTGAGGTTCTGCTCAGGGGTGGACTTCTGGGGGTTCGCAGGGATTTGAGAGAACCTCTAGCTAAGATTCTGTGAAGTTTGGAGAATCCCCAAATCCCTCTCCCAGCTGGACTCTCCCTCCCATCCCACCCATCCCTTCCCAGGAGTCTCCGTGTGGCCCATTTTGGATGCAGGTAAGTGAAGATGCACGTGGAGGTTCGGGGAGGTTGAAAAACAGGCCTACCAGAAGTTCAAGAAAGCTGGAAACAGGCCCGTTTCCAGCCTCCAGAGGGCCTCTGGAGCCTGGGGAGGCCATTTTCACCCTCTCGGAGGCTCGAGGAAAGCCTCCGGAGCCTGGGGAGGACAAAAACGCCCCCCCACACCATTGTGCAGGAGGCTGATTAGGCCATGCCCACTATGGCCATGCCCACCCAGCAAACAGACAGAGAACCCCTGGATCTGCTGCAAGTATTTTCTTTCTTTGGTGGTCCTAATGAAACTTCTTTCTCCCCTGCCATATCTAGGACTTTATTTGGGACTCCAAAGGATTCTCAAGGTTCTTCTTAAAAGACACATTTCAAACACTTTTACCATTTGTCCATTTTTCCATACAAAAGGAGGAGGGAAAGGTTATTTTAAAAGGCATCTTACTTGTTTTCCACTCGTCTATAATTAACAGTTCCTGCCTTTCTTTATATCTCTGAAGAGCCAAGAGCCGAGCTTTTTGATGGTTCCCAGTTTATTTCCCATAATATCCCAGAAGTCTATAGAATTTCTCCAGATACCCTGCTTCAGTTTGGAATGTGGTTAAAATGACTAACCTCTCTTAGCACACATTGCTTTGTTGTTTGTTGTGATTATTATGGCATTGGAAAACCACTGAATTCTGGAGCCTGATGCATAAATTCCAAGGCATAAATGTGCCAATCTTTCCCAAAATCACAGCTCACAGAAGCAGCGTTCCTAAAAACAGCTTGCTAGATCCAGCCTGTTCTTAACTAATTAGCTTCACTAATGGCACAACATCTTTGGGCATCTGCACACCAACTGGCAGAGTAATTCCTGGAGCCAAAATTGATTTAAATTAGAAAGGATTGTATACCAAATGCTTTCCAAACTGAAATGAATTTGCTTGGAATGAAACCAGCCCTAGCAACAGTTTACAACATCAAGTACTAGATCTTGATCCTTATTTAATACCAAGAGTACTCCAAAAACCAACTATGCATCTTAAACTTTGAAAGGATTAAGTCATGTTGTTGTATTCAGAATTAGGTGTAAATGGCTAGATTTTGATGACTCGGATAGTTAGCCTTTTCAAAAGGAAGCATTCGGCATATCAGAAAGACAGCCTAATCATAGGTTTATTAACCTCTGCTCTAAAACTGTCAAAATCTGATGCCTTTCCAGATGTAGACATCAAATGTTTATTAATCCATTGTAAAGACTAGAGCTAATTATGCTTTTCTGCTGAATCTTCTTGAAAGGCAACAGAGAATTGACTTTATCTTGAAATCCATCAATATGTTGTAAGTGTTCTTTGCTGCTGACCATAAAACCTGGCCAAATTTACTGGCTTGGCACTTACTTGAATCTGTCAGTCCTGCCCTTTCACAAAGTCAAATGAAGGATGGACTTGGAGACATAAGGCAGCAAATTAGATTAATTCAATGTGACTGGTTGCATACGCTCCATGTATGTGGATGCATTATGTACACTTGGTCAGACTAAATTAAAACAGGTTTCAAAAAGCTAACTGCTTAAAATCCTACTGCAAATATTTCATTCAGACTCTTCTGAAAGATACTTTGGGTTGAGCCTTGGCAAAAACACAAAGCATGAGATTACAACTGGTCAGTAGATTAACAAGCATCCTGTAGATTTTTTTCCTTTGGATCACAGTTGGCGATCTGCTTTCCTTGACAATATTTTTGTATTAATCATGTATTTTGATAGTAAAATATTTAATATGCATTTCAAAGGAAGAACAGGTGTTTCTTCCCAGTTTTTGTCATTGTCATGTCTTCTCTCTCTCTCTCTCTCTCTCTCTCTCTCACACACACACACACACACACACACACACACACACAAACTGCTCAGGTTGAAATGATAATTAACAGGTAGTAAAATGGGTATTTGAAAGTATAGTTTTTGCCAAGAATGTACATTTCCTTAACAATCAATAAAGCAGACCAACAAAGCAAACTTTTACAGGTTTGGATAGCAGTTTCAGAAATTGGGCCATCTGCATTGATGGTCATTAGCTTCAAAAAAAGTGGGCAATTGGACAATTGAAGCCCCACCCCTGTTGTGACCCAGGCCCAAGTAAGTAATAGGAAAATCAGTCAGTGAAAAAACAAACAAACTTTATTCAAACAGCTGAGAATTACTTCATTCCCAGTGTCATTCAACTAAATTAAAACAAATTCCTTCCAATACAAATTCCTCAGTCCTATTGCAAACCTTGATCCAATTAGGCAAACTGCCAAAGGCCTTTCTTGGCAAATTTGATGCGATTACTTGCAGAGATGGCAGTACGTAAAATCTATTATAAAATTAGTTAAACGTTTTACAGATCACGTGCACCCAAAGTTGAGAAAGAATATTTACTTCCGAGTATCTCTGCATTCTGCAACTTGTGGGGTATTTTTATGAGCTGGATCCCTGCTCATAATCATAAGATACATTAGCTCATGATGTCATAGAAAGTATTAAATTTGCTAAATTTAATCCAGTTATAATCTTCTTGTAATAATAGGGAGATCTGTAAGTGGTATCCTCCAAAAGATTATATTAACAAGAGATACCTCACACTGATTTAGGATACATTAAGGCCATTTTTCAAACTTACTTTATTGTAGTAATTGCATGATCCACTGAGAAGTTCTCTGGTGCAAGAAGTAAAGGGAGCAGGTAATTAAATTTGTTTCTATTGCAAATGAGAGATTACCATGGGATGAAAGTTTCTTAAATTGGCCATTAAGGAAGAAAAAAGGCAAGTTAATCTCTCAATTTCCATTGGGTCTAATGACTTCCCTCTTAAATATTCTGTAGAGAAGTTTTTAGGTGCAAATGAATGGATTTCCCCTTTTCCGAAAAATCAGAAAACCAAACTTGTATTCTGACTGCTTGTCTTTATCTTTTACTTCATTCATGTTATTTTTTCATTGCCACATAAGTTTACAGAACTGAGTCAACTTTTCAGGAGGAAATTGTTAGAGAGAGCCAGCCAGAGGCCAATGAATGGAGTCATAGCTGAAGTTGCTATTGTACTCATTTACATTTTTAGCTAAGGGGATGGAAGCATCCAACTCATATAACTGATGTAACAAAATGTGAGAATATCCAAGACATCATTACCGTTTGCAAAAGGAAAAACCTTTATTGTATATAAAAAAAGAAACAGAGACATGAAAGCATAGACAGCTTGAATATCTTTGCAAAGGGCCTATCCCTCTCAAATGGGGGAAAGATGGGAAAAAAGCAATTTACACGGGTTTTATACAGTCTTCAAAATACATCAGAATACACGTAAGTAATGTGCCTTGGGAATCAGTTACAGATCTTATATAACATATTTGTAATACAGGTTCCACCCTGGAAATTCCCCAATTCCCAACAGAATATTCCACAAAAACATCACTTGCGTACTTTCCCTTCAGTACTTTTCCCAGAACATCGATTTCCGTCAAAACAACTACATAATACATATTTCCCACAAGATAATCATTTCAGAAAAGCCTTATTGTGTTCCCTTTCTTCCAGTTATATAATCAGGTTATACAAGGTAAAATAAGACGCTTAAAATGGCATAACTTAGGCTATACTTTTACAGGAATAATTTTCATATTTCTCACACAAAATTATTAAGGTCTTTTGTTTTTGTTATAATTAATGGTGCAGCACATCAACTGTTGGTATCTTCCACAAATAATAGCTCTAAAATAGCCCTGGATTCCTTTTAGACTTTTGAGGGGTATCTCAAAAAACGCATCTCTCAGAATTGTATTGTGCAAAGTTAAGCAGTGGGCATTTTTCATTAAGATATAGAAGTTTTGATAACATTATTTATCCCTTCTCATTGAAGTGTGTTGTTTACTTGGACTGTGTTTTGAAATGTTACTGCTTTGAAAAGACTAGAAGCAATGGAATTGTTTTAAAGTCAATTAACAAATGATTATTTTAAAATAAAATAAAAATCCAAGGGAAATATAATTTATTTGGTTCCAGGGCTCCTGGAAAGGTTCCAGGGCTGCTCAAAAGGCTGAATTATTTTTCAAAAACCTTGTCATGCTAATAGTTTTACATGGAGGTTGGTAAGGAAGAATTGGATTGCAATACATATCTCTTTCCCTTAAGGGCATGGTATATAATATTATATGTGTTTTCATATTTGTATGTGCAGTAATTGCACATTTTTGTTGTGCAGAATTAACAAACATATATTTTAGTCACTCAGTGATCATATTTGGATTATACTTTGTTCTGTCTTGTCCCTGGTGAGCCACCATTGAATGATCTTTTCCATCTTCAATCTAACTAACCATGAGAATCAGATACACTTTTGCTCTGAAAATAGTCTCATGACTTTCCTTAGGTTTGATGATGTCATTTTTGGCAGGAGATCAAAACATCCCAAGATAAGATAGACTTGTGTTGCTTCAGTAAAATCCAGTGAGATGAGACCATTCAAAGGTAGGTGGACTTAAATATGGTTCAAATCCTAAATACACTTATCCAAAACCTACATTGGGTGGAATTTTGATGATCCCTCAATGCCTGTGTAGGAAGTTAGCACCTCCCCTTTCCTGGAAGAATGAAATATTTTAGAAAATATTAAAAGGGCAGAATATTATATTTCCCTGGATGTGAAATGGAGAAGAATGTTTTAAAGACAAAGCAGCTCCCACCTTCCTGCCCCCACCCTTTTGTTAGTGGGCCAGAGGCAGAAACTCAATTTTTGTCAATGGACCTTCATCTGTAATACAATAGCAACAGAAACTAACACAATGAGACCCATCTAGACAAAAACTCACCACATGGCATCTGGGAAGATTACATCAGCCAGCAGGGCTAGCTAAGACCCCCATCTCCTGGAAGTCTGACAACCAATCAGGATAATCTTTCTGGACCCAGGAAGTTCAAGCCAGAGAGAGCCTAAAACCCGAAAACTCCCTGTATCTGTCCTTCCTTTGCTGTTCGGGAACTCAAGCCATGTGATCCTGTCCACCATTAAACCATCTTTCCAAACAGTCTCCATGTTTCCAGTGTCTTTTTCCCCACTTGGAGCAGAACCCAGAAGGATATTTCTTCCTACAGCTGTGAGGGATCATCAATGTCTAGAAGACCTCATTCCTTTTGTTGCTCATGTTACTGTTCCTTCCCTTTTCTCATTGTATGATTACATAGAATAGTATATTTTTTACTTATTTCTTTGGGAACATTTGTACTTTCATGTTTGAAAATAAATGTTTGTTTATATAAACATGGGGTTAATCTTTAAGAGGGGCAATTGTATCAAGAGTTGAGCTCACTTAAAAATAGTAATCACAATTCACTATTCACTAAAAAAAAAAAGTTATAGGCTGCCTAAACAGAGGGATAGAATCAAGATCACATGAAGTGTTAATACCACTTTATAATGCCTTGATAAGGGTACATTTGGAATACTGCATCCAGTTTTGGTCGCCACGATGTAAAAAGGTTGTTCCAATATCTCAGGGGCTGCCACAGGCAAGAGGGAGCAAAGCTATTCTCCAAAGCACCTGAGAATAGAACAAGAAGCAATGGGTGGCAACTAATTAAAGAAAGAAGCAATTTAAAACTAAGGAGAAATTTCCTAACAGATCAATTAATCAGTGGAACAATTTGCCTCCAGAAGTTGTGAATGCTCCAACACTGGAAGTTTTTAAGAAGATGTTGGATAACCATTTGTCTGACGTGGTGTAGGGTTTCCTGCCTAAGCAGGGGGTTGGACTAGAAGACCTCCAAGGTCCCTTCCAACTCTGTTATTATATTATATATTAATTCACTATTCACTAATAGACTATTCACTAATTTCTGATTGTTATTCTGTATTTTGCTGCATAGAATAACTTATACCATGCAACAACTGTTACATGAAATCTTAGAAAAATGTGTAGAGCAATAAAAACATTTTCAAAGATAGTGAAAATCTTATTTGTGCATGTATATTTCAGAACAGCCTCTGAGTTGATCATGCTGAAATGTATCGTAGATGTTGTGATGAGTCAGCCTTGTTTCTACTGCCCTGCATTATTGATGTAAGTCTTATTTGGGTAGGGGGAAGAGTCATGGAACATCCTGTATTAAGCTTCCGTATTCCTTTACCTGCACAAACAATTGTCAACTAAGTATACTACAAAATAATTCATTTTGGATAATTTGGGATATTTTGTGGTACTATTCAGTTTTCATGTTCATGGTATTTTCTTGGATGACTCCATCATTTTGGAACGTATGGGAAAATAAGTTATCAAATTACTTTGCCAACTTCTGTGCATTCTTCAGAAAAACTTTTCTGCATTCTTCAGAAAAATTCCTCATATGAATAAAAATACTTTGTATTGTCCATTGCTCCAGGTATAATGAAGTTAATACTTTGCAGACCCTTGCCTATAGCGTTGATTTCAAATAGTGTGTTATTTCACAAGACTAAAACATGTAGGAACTCCTTGTATTTGTGTGATGATTCCATTTTACTTTGCCACTTCTTCTCCCACAAACCATTTCTGAGAGCTCAAAAAATTTGTGGGAGTTCAAACAAGTTTGCCATCCATAACGGCAAACTTGGCCTCATCTTTAGGGTCCATTGGGTATTTTGTAACTTAATTGCCTACGCTCAAATTTGCTATTACATGGCACACGGTGATTTCCATGTCTGTTCCCAGGTTTGCTTTAAATCCTTTTCGTCAAAATATAGTTGCTTTGAATTACATTAAGCAAAACAACTTTAATAGAAGCTGGTGCAACATTACTAACCAGCAAGTTCAATGAATGAAAACTGGATGGGAACAAAAAACTGAAAGATTCTTCTTAGATATTGAAGTACAACTCTGCTTTAGCTCCATTATACTACATTGGTTGGAACATACAATTAAATCTGAAGTGCCACACTTGCTGCTTTGATAGCAAGTTTTCTTATAAAGGCAATGAGCCTTTTCAAAACATTTTACCAATAGGAAGTCTCTATGAAATCTTCTCTTGAACCTGTTCATCCCTGGCAACTTTTAAAGTTACTCTTATCTCAATATTTTTCTATCTATGAAGTGGACTCTGGATGGTTTGCCATCTTTTCATGGCACGGGGAATTTCCAACATTTTTCCTGGGTTTTTTTCTCCCTCAAGAACCCAATGTGAATGTAATATTGATTAGAAGTGTTTAGAATTGTAGGAGGTTAGCACCCACCCCTGTCCTAGAAGAATGAAATATTTTTAGGAAATATTAAAGGCAGAGTATTGTATTTCCCTGGATGAGAAATGGATAAGCATACTTTGAAGCAGCTCCCATCTTCCTGCCCCCACCCTTTGTCAATGGGCCATGAAGGCCTGAGCCAGTCTATTCTACATAACAAAGATCTATCTCCTTCAGGCAGAGCCATAGTAGGAATTGCCAAAGATCCAGCAAGATAGGATTAGCCCTCTACACAATAGCAGCAGAAAGTCACCACATGTGACCTGAGAAGCATGTGACCAGGGAAGCACACGTGACCATCAGCCAGCAAGGCTAGATAAGACCCCCACCCCCTGGAATTCTGAGAACCAATCAGAATACTCTTTCTGGGCCCCAGGAAGTTCAAAGCCAGAGAGAGCATAAAACCTGAAAACTCCCTGTGTCTGTCCTTCCTTTGCTGTTCAGGAACTCAAGCCATGTGATCCTGTCCACCATTAAACCATCTTTCCAAGCAGTCTCCATGTCTCCAGTGTCTTTTTCCCCACTTGGAGAAGAACCTAGAAGGATGTTTCTTACAACAGAATAAAAACAGATGCACTACTTTGGGATTTTTAGTTTATAAGACATCATCTCTATGGTTTGTCAACACTTGGAGTTTATGAAAGTAATATATTGGATGGATTGTGAAGGAAAGCTATCAGGTGAAGAATTAAAAATGGAAGACCCATCCTAATGGAAAATATATGGTACAGGGCTATCTGTGAGGTTGTCTGAAAAATGGCCTTTCCCTTAGAACAGTGATGGCAAACCTTTTTGGCACGGAGTGCCCAAACCAGAACGTGAGTGCATGTGTACACTGGAGCACCAGAAACCCGAAAACCAACTGGCTGGCACATGCATACCTGTTTTGGGGGCATTTTTGGCCGTATTTGAGGCCATTTTCAGGTTGTTTTTCAGGCCTGAAACCAGCCCAGAAAATGGCCTGAAAAACAGCCCGTTTTTTGGCCATTTTTGGCCATTTTTCAGGCCATTTTCAGACCATTTTATGGCACTCTGGCACACTCAAAGACCAGCTTTGTTTCTGGAAACCAGAAGAGGAGCTGGTGATGGTGCACGTGCCCACAGAGAGTGCTCTGTGGGCCACCTGTGGCACGTATGCCATAGGTTCACCTTCACAGCCTTAGGACATCTATCTGTCCAAAGAAGTCAGATAGGATGGGCACGCTCCTGGTCCCTTGCCCCAAATACCCTGTTTCCCCCAAAATAAGACATCCCCTGATAATAAGCCCAATTGGGCTTTTGAAAATCCTTCTTCAAAGACTTCTCAATAAGCTTAATAGCCATGGAATAATAAAAGCCAGGTCCTCTTATGGTTAAGCAACTGGCTACAGAATAGAAATAAACTGACGTTTCTCACAATGGAGGGATGTAACTAGTGGAGTCTCCTAGAATTCCATCCTAGGACTGATGCTTTTTAACATATCTACAAATGAGCTGGAAACGAACATGACTAGTGGAATAGCCAAGTTTGCTGATGACGTTAAATGGTTCTGAGTGGTAAAAACAATGAGACGGTGAAAAGCTCCAAAGGGACGTCTGCACATTAGAGGAGTGGGCATTGAAATGGCAGATGCCACTCACTATGAGCAAGCGTCAAGTGATGTGCATTGGTGTCAAAAATCCTAACTATTCATACAGACTAATGGAATCAGTGACTGATGAGGAAGGAGATTTTCGAATAATAGTAAATGGTTCCAGGAAGGTGTCATCTGCTATTTTTTTAAAAAAGGCCAACAGCATGTTAGGGATAATAAATGATATTGAAAATAGAGATGCCAATATCACGATGCCTTTCTTGAATTAATGGTCAATCCCATCTGAAATGTTGCATGCAGTTCCAGGCATCTCATCCAGGGGTGAAATGCTTCTGGTTTGGACCGGATCACCCGATCCGGTAGAGATGGTGACAGGTGGTTTGGAGAACAAAAATCCCTGCACCCACCCCCCATGCCCAGCTGAGCCGCGTGCTCATCAGAGGCTGTTTTTTTAACTTTTAAAAGCATTTTTTCAGCCAAAGAGGTTGTTGGAAAAAAAATGCCTTTAAAAGCCTCTGGCGATCCCAGCTGACTTGCCTGATCGTCAGAGGCTTCTAAAAGCATTTTTTTCTGCAATCTCTTCAGGTTGTAGAAAAAATGCTTTTAAAAGTTAAAAAAAAAAGTTGTCTATGCCCACCAAGTTACATTACTCCCCCCAAGCCACGCCCACAGAACCTGTAGTAACAAATCTTAGATTTCACCCGTGATCTCATCCCAAAAGATTATAGTGGAACACCTAAGAACTTTAAGGGGATGGAACAGCTTCCCTATGAGGAAACTACTGGAGTTAACTACTGGAGCTACTGTGTGTACTTTCCAAAGGAGGCAAATGAAAAGTGACATGAATGCAGTATACAAATCTGTGCATGGACTGGATAAAGGGAGGAAGAGACCCTCTTTTCAAAATACTTCTTGTGCCATATCCGTCATCAGACGTTGGCGATCTTGTTGGCGATCCTATTTTTATCAGCAGCTCCACAAAAAAGTGCTGCTGAGTTTTGTTCAAACCAGTCCCTTAGATTTTGAAGCCATGATGTTCTTCTTCTGCCTGGACCTCATTTGCCTTCAATCTTTCCCTGGAGGATTAAGTGAAGGATGCCATATTTTTCCAGGTGTCGCATCACATGTCCGAAATATTCTAACTTTCACTTTTTAATGGTTTTGATGATTTCCCTTGGCTTTCCTAGGCAGCTTATCACCTCCTCATTTCTGATTTTGTCAGCTCAGCTTATACGGAACAGCCATTTGTAAATCCATATTTCAAATGCTTCTAGTCTCTTCAAGTGGCTTTCTGTTAGAGACTAACTCTCTACTCCATAGAGCCGGATAGAAAAGATGTAACATCTGATAACCCTCTCAAAATACTAGAACCAATTAAATTGAATCCTGGAAGAATTAGGATAGACAAAGAATTTGTTTTAACACAATATGCAATTGAATTTATTGACAAACTGAACAAGAACAAATCATCAATTTGCTCTCACAAATTTTTGGTGTCAGTTAACAGCTTGGCTGCCCCCCCCCCCCCAAAAAAAAAGGTTTGGATTAATGGAAGTTATGGAAATAAATGGCTATTATTCTCTAACAGCATTGAAGCATCTCTCTATGCCCAGAAGAGGGATAATTCATATGCATGAGTAGATGTACATTTTCCTAAATTCTGGGTCCTACTTGCACTCTCCAGATGCATTCTGGCATCTCTAAGAGGCACTTCAGTTTACCTCTTGGTAAGACTAAATCAGGGGTGAAATCCAGCAGGTTCTGACAGGTTCTGGAGAACTGGTAGTAGACATTTTGAGCAGTTCAGAGAACCGGTAGTGGAAATTTTGAGAACCGGCAAATACCACCACTCTGGCTGGCCCCAGAATGGAGTGGGAATGGAGATTTTGCAATATCCTTCCCCCAGGAGTGGAAAGGGAATGGGGATTTTTCAGTATCCTTCCCTTGCCACACCCATCAAGCTACACCATGCCCCTCAAGCCACGCCCACAGAACTGGTAGTAAAAAAAATGGATTTCACCACTGGACTAAGTGCTATGTTTTGATGTTGGTGAACAGCTGACCATCAGAAGGTACAATGAGATGAGTGTAGCAAGAGGAAACATTATGAACCTGTTAAAACAATGCTGAATGACCACATGAGTGAATAAATCTGAAAATGGCAAAGACTAAAAATAAGACAAATTATTCCATCCATCCCTAAAGGCAACTTGGATTGGAAGGTTGTCCCTCTATAAATGTCACTATGAAATCTACCAACTGTGATTCGTTTCAGGATGAAAATGATACTGTCTGAACAGTGAATATCTTAAGTTAAACTTATCTGTATTGCCATGTGGGTCCTATGAGAATTCTCTTTTCATTTCTGTTTACCGTTCTACCCCTCTTACTGCCGCTATAAAGACAAGGGCTGTGAAATACAGTTTTGAATTCTTGCTTAGTCATAAAAGAGACAACACAAAATTAAGATCTGCAATATGATTATATTAAAGCCATTGCGCAACGTGAGCTTGCTATTATTTCTAAGAAATAAAGGAATTAATTGTACTTTACATAAAGGAACATCCAGTTCCACATGATCAGTTTAGTGTGTTTGAAAGTACTTGGCAAGAAGAATACTGCCTTTATGTAACAGAAAATGGTAATTAACTGCACAAATGGAATCCAGGAGTTAAATGCCACCATTTGCATTGATGTGAATACACAAGCTGATGCACAACAGAAAACCAGTTCCAATAGCAGTTGGTGTAATACGTCTTGCTAAAATGTGTCCATAATGTCTTTTTTAAAACAAGATTCCAGTAAATCATTACAATGAACTTTTTGCCCTTGTTGTCCAAGCTTGAAAATAAAATCCAAATATTATTTCTCAGAGAATTCAAGGAAAAAAATTCACCATTGTCTTTCAGTTTTGATGGCAAAGGATCTTTTATTGATATTTTCCTCCAGAAGAGAAGAAAATGTTTCTCTTTTAGTTAAATATTTCTGGATGGGTGTGGTGGACTTCTTCATCATGTAACCGAGAGCTGCTTTGTGAATGAATGTCTTTCACTGTATACCATATTCAATGTAGTCTTATAGGCTTGCAACATTTCAATTAAAACCGTAGGGAATACGCCAAAGGGATTCCCCCCTCCAATGCAAATTATTCGTATTAGGAATTATGAACAAAGAAAGAACTAGAGAGTGATGGAAAGTGGATGTAGAAGACGTCCACTTTATTCTCCTAAGATGGGCCAGATTATTTATTAATTTTATTACTTGCCCTGTTTTGATGGAAGATTTCCTCATAAGATTCCATTGATAGTTCTACAGCTCTGTCATCTTATAAATGAAAATGCCATGGCAAACACACACAAACAAATTGCATGTTGAGGAGAACTACAGTTCTGCTCCATGCTTGTTTGACTAGAATGCCTTGATATAGAGGGTATAATAGATTCAGTGTTTAACAGGAATTTGCCCTTAATTTGGAAAGACTTTGGATATCGAGCCTTTCTTAATCATCCCATGCACATGGTTTTGGAATGAGGAATGGACAGGAATGAGTCATTGAGGAGCTTTGAATCACTAATCAGCCATTGTGGCCACCAATTGGAAACCACTGGAGAAGTAAAAAAGCAGAATGGAGACAGATGTGAAATTGGGCTTTACAAGGAATGCTTGAGAATGATCTGAACAGAGAGAAACACCAAACATAAAACAGAGAGAAATCAAAAGATGAAAATCAAACTTTGTGTAAGGGATAACTTCAGTTTGTGAAACATTTTCCTTGATATTGCCAGAGGGGTTATCCTGGCAGGACGACTCATTGTAGATAAATATTAACTCTCTTTATTAAACAGCCACCTTGATTCACTTTGTTTTAGAGCAGGGGAGTCAAACTCATGGCATCACATGATGTATCGCAACTTTTCCCCCATTTGCTAAACTGGGCGTGGGTGTGGCCAGTGTGTGACACATCCAGCCCATGGACTGCGACTTTGACAGCCTTGTTCTAGAGACTTAGGACAGGTCTTCCATAGGATATAACAATAAGTCCTTGGCTTTATTTTTTTTTCCTATGGCAAGATCCTTTATAAGATATATGGTCTTTGGCTAGCTTTTGGGAGAGAAGAGATGAAAAGATTGCATTGCAATGACTGCTTTCCAAACATTTTCACAGATAAGACCTAGCTAAAATACCGTATTTTTCGCTCCATAAGACACACTTCATGAAAGTGGGTGGAAATGTCTATGTATCTTATGGGGTGAATATCGTAGCTGGGCCACAGCAATGGGGTCCTTTTACAGTGCTGAATCCCTCCAGAGTGCAGGATTTAATGGGCAGAGCTGGCACATGAGAGGACACCTGAGAGGATCATCTATCTGTGGTCCTCTTAGGCTCCGCCTCCTGCCCTCACTACACTGCTGCTCCATATTTGGCACTCCATTTGCACACTGAGACCGTGTTCCAGATTCATTTTTTTTCTTAGTTTCCTCCTCGAAACCTAGGGATATAAGTTATCCTTCTTATCGTCCAGTGCATCTTATGAAGCAATAAATACATTAGTTTTTATCAGAGTTTGCAGTAGAAATCAAATCCAGAAAAGCACAGATAACTTCAGAAAAGCACAGATGCACCACAGATAACTTCAGAAAATCCAGAAAAACACAGATGCAGCAGGATTTATTAACTTCTTTATATACATATAATACATGAAGATAAATGTACAATACCAATATAGATTCTTCTTCAAGGTAGTAGCAGTTACAAGCAAAACACAAGGCAGAAGAGAACAGTTAGTTTCATTTCAGCAGAGCAGACTAGTTTCAGTTTCAGCATAGATTCAGAAGCTGCAGGGCTAAGCCATACCCTGGCTCTAGTCAGCTCCCAAACATCCCTCATTGGCTGACCCAGTTGCTATGCCTATTCATTGGCTGATCTATTCCAGTCTATGAATATTCATAAACTGACAGTTTTTTTCCTGGATCAACCTTGGAAAAACATTTCTGCATCGTTTTGAAGTCTACCACTAAAGGAAAGAACTCACACATTCAATATTTTAAATACATTTTCTGAATATATAAGCAGCAGGTTGTGTGATTCTTTCGATCCAATTAAAAAAAAGATGTGGGGAAACAAACATAGCCCTACTCTAATTTTTTAAAGCAGCCATCTGCTTTCTCAGGTTCATAACATAAGAAGAACATATCTTCACAGTTGTGGGAAACCACCTTGGCTTCTGTCAACAGTATTAGACAGTGATGTGTTTATTGTTTGCACTGCAAAGTAACTTTTTGGAATATTCCCCAACACTCTGTACAGTTCTAAAAAACAGGCTTATGATTATTTTGATCAGCTTTATGAGACTGTTATCTATCATATCTATCTGATCATAAGCTTCTCTGAATGCAATCAGACATTTCTAAGAATACTAATTATCAAAATGCACATTTCCCCTTCTGTTTCTTAGTTGGTTATTTATGGAGGAAATGAAGTAGAGCTTCATGTTTGAGATGTTCAAAAAATTAAATCTGTCAGGGTTTTTTATGTATATAAATTTACTGAAAGTTTTAAAAGAAAGAGTAAAAATTAATACAAATTAAAATAGTATAAGAAGGAAAAAAAACAAAATAACATGAGAAGGAAAAAAGAAAAGGCAACTGTAAAGAATATGAGTGGCGTATGAGAGGCGTAGGAGGCTAATGCCTCCTACTAAAGGCAGCATTTAACATCCAGCTGTCTGCAATTACACCAGTTCAAAAGTCCCCAGGCTCAAGGTCGACTCAGCCTTCCATCCTTTCTAAGGTGGGTAAATTGAGGACCCAGTTGTGGGGGCAATAAGCTGTATAAAATATACAAAAGTATGAAGGCTATTGCTTAATGCATTGTAAGCCGCCCTGAGTCTCCGGAGAAGGGCGGCATATAAATCAAATTTTATACATATATATATATATATGTGTGTGTGTGTGTGTGTGTGTGTGTGTGTGTGTGTGTGTGTGCGCGCGCGCGTAGGTCTTTGGTTCTTTGGTTCTTCTCCCGCATAAAATTGGAAGTGTCTTGGCGACGTTTCGATGAAGTCTCATTTGTCATCTTCAGGCTGGTGTTCTCGGCTCACGAAGCCGAGAACACCAGCCTGAAGATGACAAATGAGACTTCGTCCGAAACGTCGCCAAGACACTTCCAATTTTACGCGGGAGAAGACCTGAATAATCAAAGACCTACATACAAACACCCGCGAAAACCTCAGAAAACACACACACACACACATATAAAAGGGGAAAAGATATAAATAAGTGCCTTTTTTTACAGAAGCTATAAGCTATAGTTGTAGATTTACCTCTGTCTCTAAAGTTACATCATGACTCTCTTTTTTCTGTAACCTATCCTATCTCATTATCAAAACCATAGATCATAACTTATATTTTTCTGTTTTACACAAAAAAAAAAGCCCATAAGGAGTTTCCAATCAGCAATAAATGAAGATATTATCTTGTCTCTAATCAAACAGGTCAATCTGCCAATTGGTTCTGTAGTTGATGTCATTACTTCTTGCCAGAAACAGTAGGTTTACCCATCTTTTCCTTTTGACGAAGGGGTGCAGTGGCTCAGTGGCTAAGATGCTAAGCTTGTCGATTGAAAGGTCGGCAGTTCAGCGGTTCAACTCCCTAGTGCCTCATGATGGGATGAGCTCCCATTATTTGTCCCAGCTTCTGCTAACCTAGCAGTTTGAAAGCAAGTAAAAAATACAAGTAGAAAAATAGGGACCATCTTTGGTGGGAAGGTAACAGCGTTCCATGTGCCTTTGGCATTTAGTCATGCTGGCCATATGACCACGTAGACGTCTTCAGACAGCGCTGGCTCTTCGGTTTTGAAACGGTGATGAGCACCGCCCCCTAGAGTCAGGAACGACTAGCAAATATGTGCAAGGGGAATCTTTACCTTTACTTTACCTTTTGAGGAGAGGGCTGGATTGATCCCTTGAAATTAACAGCAGCACTTAGATTTATTTACCAATAAAAAAGGTGAATATACAAGGTGACATTCGGAGAAAAACCACTTTTGGCAAGTAGCAAATCCATGACACTGCATGCAACTGTACATTAGTTGTTTGCTATTGCTTTCTTTCAGGATGGTTATTCTGATTTTTCAAACTAGTCCTGACGTTATTCCCAAATGATTTTCTCTTCAGATACTAAACAAGCCTATGCTGCCAAATCCAGGCACTGCCACATGTTTGACATCTGGAAAAGATGAGAGCTGGGGAATTGGGGGGAAACAGTTTATTAAAAAGGGAGATGCCTACATGTAAAATGGAGTAAGATGAGTTTTATTCCATCATCGTTCCCCATTTTTCCCACTCTTATCCACTTTTATATTCCCAGAAAGAGATTTCAATTTACTTCCTAGGAACTGGAGAAAAAGCTTAAGAGGTCCTTATGGTCTATTGCAATGATTTTCTATCCTTTACTTGGAAAGAGGAAAGCAGGCAGTCTGGAAGAAAAAATAGTCAGGCAATAGCATTCTGTAATGATGTGCCTTGTTATTCAGAAACAAGCTTTACAGATCCATGTCTGGGTGTAAAAGGACTTGAACAATGCTTACGTAGTAAGATGACATACAGGTGTCTGTCAGTGGGAGGATTTATTGAATTTTGACATGTCTTGTGGGAAAGGATGAATTGAACTTTTTTTTTTTTGTCTTTTTTCTTCCCAAGGTCATCCCTTGCCATGCCTTTCACTTGTCAGTCTGCAGCTGATATTCATAATCCAAGCAATTCTTTCTCTGTCAAAAATGTAAAAGAAACAAGTCACCTCTGAATCAGCAACAATAGATGGGGCTCATAACTCAGTACCAGGAAAGAAAATGTCTGTGCAAAATGCAAAACTGGGTTTGATATTGTTTGTTGCTGTGTCTGGGTAACAGGCAATGAAATAAACAAAATCTTCTCCCCTCTCCATTCTTTTTAGATTAAAAAAACAGCATTTTAGTTTTCCACTTGAAGAAGCAGAAACATTTTTCGCAGACAACATTTATGACTTACACAATTTGGATCAGGATGAGTGACAAGAAGTGATATTCAGAATACTCTCTCAAACCCTCAATCTCTCTCTCTCTCTCTCTCTCTCTCTCTCTCTCTCTCTCTCTCTCTCTCTCTCTCTCTCTCTCTCTCCCACTGCTGATACTTTTTTATTTGGGCGTTTATTCCCTCAATCTGTCCAGACTCATTGTCATTTTATTGAATCATTCATTATTAAGTCCTGTAAAAGGGGTTTTGTTAAGAGTTACTATGTAGGGTGAGGGAAAAATAAAATTCTAGCCAACATTTGGAAGCAATAAACAACATTCAGAAAAGCAAACTTCCTGCCAATAACGGAGACTTTCTCTCAGTAGCTCCTTCCGCTCCCCCCATAGCTGTTGTAAAGGCACCTATGAGAATAACACTAAATCATCAAATACTGACTTTCCACAAATTGTAAGTGACAGGCAAGTGTTTATCAGAAAATTCAATTCAGCTCTGTGCTGATCCTTCAAATCTCCTCAAATGGGTTAAAAATCCGAGATACCAATTTGGATAGGCTCTAGTTTTCATCATGCTTAGGAACAGAGGTTTTTCTTTATAGATTGTGTTCAGGAATCATGGAGTTTGAGTATATCAAACAGCTGTGCCAGTATTACCAAGGGCACACAAATCTGATTTTATGCTGATATAACTTTATGCCAACCGAAGAATGAGAAAATTGTGTTTTAACTTGGTAGTGACAAAAAAGGTCCTTAAGAGGAATAATAGTACTTTGCAAACTGCTCATGTGTAAATTTAAAAAGAAGATCAAACCAATCTAGAAAAGGGATATGTGAAGAAGCAAAATTCTTTGTCCCTTCAAAAATGGTCTCAAAAGTGAAGGAGTGAGATATTGCTTTTGTCTTCTTGTTAAGCATGAACAAATAGATTATTTCCTTCTGACTTAACTTGAATTTTTAAAAATCAATTTTCTCAGTAATTGTCAGCTATCTACTTTGTAACCAGAAAAAGAGTTCCATCAAAACTTCTCAATGAGGACTTCCTACTGGACACTCAAAGCTTACAAATGGAATCATGCCTAAAATATCATACAGTATGTGTTGCAAATATTTTGTAGAGCCTTATTTCTTCCTTTACATCAGATTAAATGATTGCTTGAATGTAACTAGCTATGTCGAATCTACAAAGTGGATGTTTGAGATGGACAATATTGACAAATTAGCACCAAAATCTGGTGCTATGGGAGATCTAAGAAAGAGATATAGGAAGAGTTCAATCTGGACAAAATAAGACTGAGGGGATATTATAGCTGTCTTCTGGTATCTAAGGGGACGCTAAAGGGAAAATGGTCAAGAACTATTTGCCATGGCCAAAAAAATAGTACTGGAAATAAATCCCATTTGCTGCTATCCAGATTTCATTTTAAATATAAGAAGAAGAAATAAAAAACCTGAACAACATGAGTCACCTCTCATATGCAGAGTTGGACTAGAAATCAGGGGTCTCCAGCCTTGGTAACTTTATGATTTGTGGACTTCAACTCCCAGAATTCTTCAGCCAGTTGCTGGCTGAGGAATTCTGGGAATTGAAGTTCACAAGTCGTAAAGTTTTCAAGGTTGGAGACCCCTGGACTAGATCATCCTTGTGTCCTTCTAGCTCCACAATCTATAATTCTGTCAGGATGCAACTCATTTTCTCCAATGGTTCTGACCTTTCTTCCCTGTTTTGTCATTAAATAGGGCACTGCAGGAGACGCTGAATGCCAGAAGCTTGAAGGTAGACTGGACCTCATGGAAATCAGCTTCTGCAGACAGTGAATTAGTCTGGTAAACTTTTAGAATCAGATTGTTCACCATCATTATAATGTTATGGATCTTTGTACTGCAGATGATTTATTAAAACAGGCATTTTTTTTTATAAAAAGTTTTTTCTTTTAAACAACATTAAAACACATTAAAAATCAGACATATACATACAACAGGAAATAACAAAATAAAGCTAAATGTCACATCAATAGACAATTATACTAAAGAAATACAGTATCTTATATTGCACATATTGACAGCAGCACATATTGTATACACGCGATATTGGAAGAAGGAAGTATTACCAACGGAAGAGGATTTAATTAAAAAACTTTTGGAATGTGCAGAATTGGATAAATTAACTAAGGAAATTAAGGGGAAAGAAGAATCAAAGTATTATAAGGTTTGGAGTAGATGGTATGAATGGTTGAATAAGTTAAATGAATGAAGAAAAGAGGAGAAAAATGAGTATGATCTTTTGTTAGTAAAGAGGAAATGATACAAAGTAGAAAATGAATGTCAAATAAGTTAATACTAAAATATTTGTAAATATTGATGTTATAGAAAGAATAGACCGCTGTATATAGCTGGAAAAAAAAGAAAAAAGAAAAAGTGACATTTAGCTTTAAAACAGTTTATAGCGGAGATGTTACTGCCTTTTGTCTGCCAGGAGCTGGAATGATTCAGCAGCAAACAACTGTTATAAATAAATAAATTAGTAGATGGAAAGGGGACTTAATTTTTGCTCCACTTCTGTGGTCTCTTTAAAGTTGCTTCTTTAAAGAGATGGTTATTTACATGAGCAGAAAATTGTCCTATTGGAATTTTCCCAAGGAAAATCCTAGCTTTAGAAGAACACTTTACTCAAGATCCTCACATGTAGCACCTTCTAATTGTCCCATTACAATTGTGCTGATATTGTAGCAAATCCCTGGTGTGGAAATGGCAATTGAAGGAAAGAGTGGGTTAATCTCTTGACATCTATGTTGTTCTAACCTTTCAACAGTAGACATTTAGATGATGTAAGATGCATTTAAAGAAAACTTGGCACTAAACACAAGGACTCATTTTGCTTTCCATCTAGTTTATTGGCTTTCCAACAAGTCCAAGTCATAAATAAGTTCTATTTTTAAACACACTAATTAAATCTCTCTCTCCAACTCTATTTTTCAAGAAACTTGAACCTAAAGAATATAGGTTATGTCAGTTAGGCCATTACACTGAAGGGACAGTATGCTAACATTTTTGTAATGATGCTTAATGAAGACATGTCTTCTGACAGGTTATCAACAATGCTGCAGACTTCTGCATGCACCTGCTGTCAAGATGATATGGTACAGTTTTGTAACATGAAAGAGAGTGGGTGTAAATGAGCAAAGGTGGCTCTTTAGCAGAAAATTACTTGTCTTATCAAACTAACATGATTATGAAAATGATCTTAATCTATTTGGAATTCAATGGGGAAATAAGAAGTCTTGAAGAATTCTTCATTATGTTTCTTGCTCAGAAATAATTTATTTTCAGTGATGGTGAATACTTTCTCCTATTTTACATAGTACAGTCACATAATGAAAATAGTATGTAGACACAGATGTGACTGCACATATAGATGAGCAGACTCATAAAGCATTTACGGACACCTATGTGCCTGAGAAAAAAATAGCCATACCTTACATAACAGAATACTCTAATTTAGACTCTAAGCATGTTCTACTTGGACTCAACCAATTTCTAATCAAAGGTTCAATGACATCTTATTGAAAAGAATCTTCACCCCCTTTAATCTAATTACAAGATGCTATTTGAATTTACAAACCAATCATGTTTTTCTTGTGCTTGTGTCAGAAGAACACAAGCTAAGCTGTTAGCTCGAATCTTAGTTTGGGGTACAACGGCTTGTTCAATATGCAGTATGGAGCAAATATGGTATAACTGGCTGGAGATTAGAAATAGTGAATAATAACGAAAGGGGGAAATCATAAATGTAAAGTGTTTATAGGGCAATGTATAAAATGTATAAAATCAATATTATGAGTGATAGGAATTATAGTGTAAATAAGGGATAATGGGACAAGAAGGATATAAATAGTATAAGGGGAATGGGGGGGGGGAATGTAAATATTAGAAGATTACCATTATGAAACAGTTGTAAAAAGGAAACATAGGTTATGTGTTTTGTGTTTGTTATATTGTGTTCCGTTATAAATAAATAAATAAATAAATAAATAATAAATAAATAAATAAATAAATAAATAAATAAATAAATAAATAAATAAATAATATAGAATATGCTATCCTCTTCCATTTCTCCAAATACTATGGTTAATTTAAGATCCTTATTTACTGCTTTCGTCACTGATTTATATAAGATTTCAGACCTGGCAGTGTTCTGACTTTTAAAAGACCCATTAAGTCACATTAACGGTGTAGGGGAAGGATGAAACAGAGTGTCACACTGCAATTCTACTCCCTTTTAAATGGGCATGCAACATTCATGCATACATGGAGCAAGTGGGGTTTTGCACTGCTATGCTCCATCTGCTCTCTTGCTATCTACTATCTTGCCAATTTGGAGCCCTCTCCCTGGATGCTCTGCTCACAAAATATTATATTGCAATTCTACATCACCACTTGCATGAAATCCAATATCTATGAGAATGCCAATAACTGACTTGCCAATTACTTGGTTGCTTTGGGGTGTGTGTGTGGGGGGGATATTTGATTTCTACGATGAATAAAATAAATAAAATACATATGCACAAAAATGTACCCATTCTTAATAGATCTTTTAAGAGAAAGGAGAATGACTCATTCTTTTTGTTGATCGCCGCTGTTTAAAAATAGAAGTGTGAAATACTGCGATAGTTTGGGCAAGAAATCCAGCAATCTGCTTGCATGATGCATCTTCTGACTTCTGACATTGCTGTGTGATCTGATGATCATATCAGCCTGAATTGTATACCACAGATGCCACATCAGCGGTTGTTGATTTTCATGGCCACACTCAAGCTCTTTTTTTGTAAATGACCAAAGTTCATTGGCTGTATTTTTTTCAGGCTGCAAGTTATTATACTCCTCTCATGAGCCAAAGACCTTTCTGACTACTCCTGAGGTGAGGAGTATTTCTTGACAGAAGACAAGAAAAAAAATTAATTGTACAGACAAAGGTTAAGTACTTGGAGAAAAAGTCTGTTGATCATTGACATCTACAAAAAAGAAGATATACAATGGTATATACACACACACATATCTATCTATCTATCTATCTATCTATCTATCTATCTATCTATCTATCTATCTATCTATCTATCTATCTATATCTAATTTATATTTCACTGATAAAGAAATAAAGGGCTTGTGGCTCAGAGGTTAATACAACTGCCTAATATGCAGGCAGCCCAGGTTTGAATCTGAGTAAGGGAATGGCTAGCTGATGAGAGCTAAATAGCTTGAAATAGACCTTTATTTCTTTATCAGCGAAATATAAATTTGGTATAAAATGGTTTGTCGTGAATGCGATGCTTGAGGGCTCCTGGATTGGAGCTGAAAGACGAAAGGGAAGCAGTGTGCTTCTTCCCACATGTTGGGTAGACCAGGTGCCTCGACAGAAAAACAGATAGATAGATAGATAGATAGATAGATAGATAGATAGATAGATAGATAGATAGATAGATAGACAGACAGACAGACAGATAGATAGATAGATAGATAGATAGATATCTAGCAGGGGGTTCAACTAGAAGACCTCCAAAGTCCCTTCCACTTCTATTATGCTAGCTTTTAGGTTCCTTTGATACCTAACATCAGTGTTAACTCCTTAGCTGTGAATACAGTATCACAGTATTCCATCTATTTAGAACCGAACCTCCTGTTTTCCCTTTCTGCCTTACGATATCATCTATTCCTACCAAGTGCACGTTTTGTTTGGGTTTATTTTCCCTGCCTCCATTAAAATACTTCCTTAACAGTTGCAACTTTAGTGTCTTCTAAGGATTTAGCAATGTCTGGGGAGAGTCATAAAAATTAGGATGATACTCACAGCAGTATGATTGGAATTCTGTCCTCCCTGTATGAATATTGATATTGCTCATGCATACAAGGGAGCAGATTTTCAACTGCACCACTACAACTGTCATCTTGACTATTTTTTCCTTCCTTCCTTCCTTCCTTCCTTCCTTCCTTCCTTCCTTCCTTCCTTCCTTCCTTCCTTCCTTCCTTCCTTCCTTCCTTCCTTCCTCATCAATGCCATTGACTCCATTTATTTCAGCAGCCAGTACTGGATAGAAAGGGGCCATTAGCTATGGAAGAAAATTATGTCCTAATAAAGTAAATTCAGCCACCCAATAGAGAGTCACAATATCTCAGTATTGCTGTCTCATATTTGAAAGAATAAACTTCACAAGTGGAGGGAGTTAAAATAACTGTGTTTTTTACTGTTATTTCTCCACATAGCATTTATCCACGTCTGCTTTTGAATCAATATGTTTCTCATTTGGAATATTTTTATTGCCGTTATTCAGTACCTTCTATTTTCTACTCTGCCTATTTGTAGATTATGTATAAGATTGCAGCAGAGCATTAAATGATCATGCTTGTGTTGTTCTGTTACAGAGCACATAACTGAAATTATGCTGTCAGCTCAAAGCACATATAATTTAAGATCTTAGGGCAATGTGTAACTTTTCAAAGTCTCAGACATATTTCATGGACTCTTAAATATCTTGTTCCTGAATAGCAATTTTATACGATAGGAAGTAATCATCAGTAAATAAAGAAACATCAATTAATTATTTTAATTTAATCCAATCAAGATAGAATAAATCAAAATTAAAGATGTTGAGACTTTGGAAAGAAATGCAGAGAAGAGCAACAAAGATGATTAAGGCTTGGAGACTAAACATGAAGAATGGTTGCAGGAATTGGGTATGGCTAGTCTAGAGAAAATAAGGTCTATGGGTGACATGATAGCAGCGTTTTTAATATTTAAAAGGCTGTCAAAAAGAAGAGGAGGTCAGCCTATTTTCCAAAGCACCAAAAGGCAAGGCAAGAAACAATGGATGGAAATTAATCAAGGAGTGAAGCAACCTAGAACTAATTTCCTGACAGAGAGAACAATAGACCAGTGGAATGGCTTGCCTTCAGAGGTCATGGGTAATATCACTGGTGACTTTTAAGAAGAGACCGGACAGCCATTTGTCTGAGATGATATAGGATCTCCTGCTTGAGCAGGGATTTGGACTAGATGACCTCCAAGGTCCCTTCCAACTCTGTTCTTCTGTATTCTGTATTTTGTCTGGCTCCCACCAACATCTTTTCCTTCCTCTATTCTGTATGGGGCAAAACCAGGCAGATCACCAAAGTTCATGTCTAGCCCTTGACTGAGAAAATCTCTGCATTCACCATTGAATGTCTTCTTTTTTTCTAGGTGTCAATGATCAACAGACTTTTTCTCCAAGTTCTTAACCTTTGTCTGTACAATTAATTTTTTTTTCTTGTCTTCTGTCAAGAAATACTCCTCACCTCAGGAGTAGTCAGAAAGGTCTTTGGCTCATGAGAGGAGTATAATAACTTGCAGTCTGAAGAAAATACAGCCAATGAACTTTGGTCATTTACAAAAAAAAAAAAAAAAAGAGCTTGAGTGTAGTCATGAAAGCCAACAACCACTGATGTGGCATCTGTGGAATACAATTCAGGGTGATATGATCATCAGATCACACAGCAATGTCAGAAGTCAGAAGATGCATCATGCAAGTGGATTGCTGGATTTCTTGCCCAAACCATTACAATATTTCACACTTCTATTTATAGACAACAGTGATCAACAAAAAGAATGACTCATTCTCCTTTCTCTTAAAAGCATATAGGGGATGATGGGGGTCAAATTCTTTAGAAGATACAAGAGAGTGGATTTAGCACTTTACTACAACCCTTTAAAGCAGCAGCATCTTTTCTTAGAATTGCATCATGGCTCTCGGCAACTACAACAGATCCCAGTAAATAATGGGAGTGCTTTAAAGGGATGAAAAATAAACATCAGCTTGCTCTTTTATAGGTCACATTTAAAAGAAGCTTTGGAGTGAAATTCAAATTTAATTGGCTGGAAAGTTATCTTTTACAAGGAGTAGTTGAACTATTTTACTTTAGAGACTGATTTATTTGTTTGGAGCCTAATAAATTAATTTATTGTTGTTGTTAAAGGAACCATCCTTGATTCCTGCTTCAGTAAGGAAGAGTCTGAGCTAAACCTGGATGTATTTCTAGAGGCAATGATAGACCTTTAATCAGTGGTGGGATTCAAGTAATTTAACAACTGATTCTCTGTCCTAATGATTTTTTCCAACAACCACTTTGCCAAACTGCTCAGAAAGTTAACAACTGGTTCTCCCGAAGTGGTGCGAACTGGCTGAATCCCAGCACTGCCTTTAATTCAGTATTTATGAATCCTCTGCTCACAATGAATGAAAAGTGTAAGGGAAAGATGAAGCAGGGAATTAAAGTGTTCTTAGAATAGCTCTGCAGCTGTTCAAGAGTCACATTTTCTGATTTTGAATTTTCCAAAATTTTAAATGGGGAGCCGAAAAAAGACTTGTATTCATATTTTCTCAGTGATAATTAAGCTCATCTAAAGTCGGTGAAAGTGGTTGTTTTAGCAAATTATGTTTTCCTACACAAGCTATCCGACACCCAGTGGTATTCCACTCCCCCTCCAATTTGAAAAGAAGGCATCTGCTTTCACTTTTCAGCAGATTTTCCTGAAATTGATATTTGGTCAAAATGGAAGAGCTAAAGAGCCACACTTTGGAAAACTAAGGAAACAACAATGTAGATATCCACAGCTAACAAAGGAATGAATATTGTACGCATTATAGCTAATAAATCCAGGGTGGGCAATTCCTGCTTGAAATCTGCAAAAACCCAACCATGGAAAGCTTTTGCAGATATCTCCCTGGCTTATCTTTCCTCTCTCTTGAAGTTACTATATAAAACCCATTTTCCTTCTGGGTAGAATAAACATGAGGTGGCCTTTTCAACAGAAGCAATTTATTCTTCATAGCATATCAATGATCAAATCCTTACCCCTTCCCATCAGCTTCTCCTGATTATAAAAAAGGACATATTTTCTTTGATTTGATTGCATTAAAGGGCTTTGTTTGACATTTAAAATGGAGAAAATGCATAGATGGATTTTCATTTATTTTGTTCTAGTTCCTATAGTTCACTTGCCTTAAAAAATAAAATGAATATATTTATGGCACACAGATGTAGGTTTTCAGTCAATGCCGGCTGGCGACCCCCAGGGGGAGAGCCTTCTCTGTGGTAGCTCCTATCCTCTGGAACAACCTTCCTCCAGAGTTGCGAACGATCTCTGACCTCCGGACTTTTCGTCGGGCCTTAAAACCGTACTTTTTCCAGCTAGCCGGCTTGGCTTGATCCCATGGTAAAAAATTTTTAGAGTTTTGATATTAAGTATTAATTGAACTATTTTTAACTATGGGCCAAATTTATATTAGTTGCTTTTAAAAAATTTTAACTTTTGTAAAATCTGTTTTTTATTTCTGGCTGTTCACCATCCTGAGTCCGCAAGGAGAAGGGCAGTATATTATTATTGTTGTTGTTGTTGTTGTTGTTGTTGTTGTTATTATGGCTATAACTTGGACATATCCCATTGAACTGGTTATCCTGTGAACATCTAAGGATCTTATTTATTCCTTTGCCAGATAGTTGACTGATTATTTTTTATAGTGTTTCAATAACACTCTACTCCAAATTGACTCTGAATGGTTTACAAAAAATATAAAGGTGAAAAATATCAAAACTGCAGGAGGGCCTTCAAGGTGTGGTCTCAAAAATCAAGATGGTGTCAGTGATGATGTGAACAAAGTTCTGTATATTTTTTAAAAATATAAAAATAGATGGGGTTTTAATCCCACTATCATGACTACCATCTTGATTTTTTTGACTATTTCCAATATATAATCCTGAAGCAGTAGCACTAACCAGCAGAGATAAATCATTAAAAAGAATCCCTAATGTTCTCCAACTGCTTACTTCTGGAGCCAAATGTTTACCTAAAGTTGATCCTCAACTTACAACTGATCACTTAGAGACCATTCAGAATTCTGATGGACTCCCTGCCCCCTGGTCCAAAAGCCAGTTATGACCCAGTTTCAAAGATACAACCACTACAGCATAACCTGCTTCTTCTCCTCCACTGAGTCTCATCTGGAGCTCGCATTAAAAGAAAGGAGAGCAGTCCACTCTGCTCCTTGTCATCCCTAGCCTTTATGGCTCCATCCTGGAAATGGGTGCCATTTTTGGAGCATCGGGAGCAGCCTATTATCTTCTTCAATGTGAGCTTCAAAGCTCTGGAGATCCTTCGGAAGTAAGTGCATAATTGATAATGGGGTTGGGGAGGAAAGTTTGGGACTCGGTGGGATTGGAAGTAGGCCAAGGAAGTGGGGAAGAAAGCAGCCTCAAGGGGCAAGAAGTGGAGCATGGGATTCTCAAGGTGAGAGAGGCCTTGGGTAGGGGTCCTGGGCCCCTGGCCTGAACTAGGTCTCCCAGGTTCTCCCAGTCCCTGAGACCCTCCATGTTCTTACATGCTTAACAACCTGTGTAGTTGCTTAAAAATTATATCAGAACCAGTGGTGGGTTTCAAAATTTTTTACTACTAGTTCTGTGGGCATAGCATGGCTTGGTGAGTGTGGCTTAGTGGGCATGGCAGGGGAAGGTTACTGCAAAATCCCCCTTTCCTCCTGATCAGCTGGGACTCGGAAAGCAGAGAACAGATGGGGGTGGGGCCAATAAGAGGTGGTATTTATTGGTTCTCTGAACTACTCAAAATTTTCGCTACCAGTTCTCCAGAACTGGTCAGAACCTGCTGAAACCCACCTCTGATCAGAACCATAGGGGTAGAGTTCATTAAGCAAGACAGTTGCATGATTGGCTCATTTCATGACTGTCACAACTTGCAAGCATAATGGGCAGCATCCATTATAGTTGTATCTTGAAAACTAGCTCTAATTTGGGAAAAATCTTCAATTTCCCTCCCTTTTCTCAGTAAATTTGTCTGGTTCCTAGTCTTTATGACCACTATATTTATTTATTTATTAATTTTATTAAATTTTGATACCACCCTTCTCCCGCAGGACTCAGGGCGGTGTACAGCCATAATAAAAACAACATCTACCATAAACTTAAGACCAATTTAAAATGTATTAAATAATTTGGCCCTTATTTTTTTAAAAAACTCCAAAAATTAAAATACCCAATTAAAATTTCAATTATTTCGTCAGCCCAGCCTATTGGAATAGTCGAGTCTTAAGGGCACGGCGAAAGGAATGTAGGTTGGGCATCCTACGTATATCTGGGGGCAATTCATTCCAAAGGGCGGGAGCACCCACATAGAAGGCTCTCCCCCTGGAGGCCACCAGTTGACATAATTTGACCGACGGCACCCTGAGGAGTCCCTCTCTGTGAGAGCGTACTGGCTGGTGGGAGACTGTTGGTGGCAGAAGGCGATCTTGTAAGTACCCAAGTCTTAAGCCATGGAGCGCTTTAAAGGCAGTAACTAACACCTTGAATCGCACTCAGAAGACCACCAGGAGCCAGTGCAGCTTGCGCAGGAGAGGTGTTACATGGGTGCGTTGTGTCACCCCCATAATCACCCACATGGCCACATTTTGGACCAGTTGGAGCCTCTGAGTTCTCTTCAAGGGCAACCCCATGTAGAGAGCATTACAGTAGTCCAGACGGGAAGTGACAAGGGCACTATAATCAAGGAAATGGTCTACAATACATTTATAAACTGTGCAAAAAGAAATATATAGTGTAATACATAAAATAAAATTGATGGTACAAGAACACAAGGAAACACACATCACACATAGGAAGGCAAAAAGAAGGCTTGTGAAAACCTTCATGCTTAATACATTATCTGATTTCCACTTTTGCTCTGATACTTTGCCAGAATAGAGAAGCTGGTACTTCCTGTATGGCACTACCAGTTATCTTAATACTTATGATGGATAATGGGGTCGTTTTCTCTACCCTAACACATCTGGTGCCATGTTTATCAGTATGCAGGTTCCTCCCTATTCCCCAAAGCTTGCCTCACTTTTTATTCCGGAGAATGGGATGAACCTGCTTAATAACTATAGCTTGAAAGTCTGTGTCATGAACAGATTTACATTTAAAGGATACACTTTTTTATTCAGCTCTTTGATGTGATGAGCTTCAATGCAGTTCTGTTTGAGGGATTACAATGTACTACTTCTCAGGCTAGAGAACTATGTACCACTGCAGGTACAGAAATATACCTAGAATGCAATTCTTTCTCTTGTTTTAATTTAAACCTTTCATGTTCCTGCTTAAATGAATGATCAGAGAGGTGGGGGAAAATCAAGTGTATTAAAATGGCCAAATAGTGCAATTTCTCATCTGGATATAGGAATTCGAAAGTTTAGTTTAATTGTGTGTTTTTCCCTTTTGTGATAAAAGCATTAATAATAATAAAAAAGTGTTATCCTGGAGCTAATACAATACAAGTATGTGTTTGGCATGATTTTTTTTCATGTTGAGAAATAATGGACTCTCCATGCTTTGTCTGCAATGCAATTTCCTCACTTGAATATGTAGATTCAACTCATCAAGTAATTGTATAAGAAAGACAGGAAGTCCTTTCAAGATTTCAAACCTTAGGAAGCTGCTGCAAGGAAGCTCTCTTCAAAGATTTGTTTCTAAATGCATGAATTAGTCTCTAGCATCTTTTTGCTTCTGGTGCCACCATAGGATTCTCTTCACATTACCTATCTTTATTCTCTGTAACATTTTCATAAAACCACAAAGAAAAAGAATCAAAAGCTTATAGGACAGGCTCACTGAATAGAAATTGACAGTTATTTTTAAATGGCCAAGCCCAAGGACCACATCTAACATAGGAGCCTCAGATAGCTCAACTAGCTGAATAGCCTGTTATTAACATCCAGCTGTCTGCAATTACACCAGTTCGAGGTTCAAGGTTGACTGAGCCTTCCATCCTTTCTAAGGTAGGTAAATTGAAGACCCAGTTTGTGCAGGCAATAAGTTGACTTTGTATAAAAAATATACAAAAGTATGAAGGCTATTGCTTAATGCCTTGTAAGCCGCCCTGAGTCTCCGGAGAAGGGCGGCATATAAATCTATTTTTTTTTAAAAAAAAAAAACATTTTGAGAGACGTTGAAGGCCACAAAGTAGGATGGGGCAGGGTTTAGAAGTAATTTGGAAGGGTTCTTTCTTTTTTGGTTGTGATATGCCTACTTTAGGACTCATACACAGTTTTTCCAGGTTTCAAAGAGGTACTTTTAGCAATCACAAGGGGGCTTTGAGATATATTTGTTGCCTTAGAGTAGACTTTAGAATTTATGTCTGGATCTGATGATGAGTTGGATGGCAATTACTCATGTGAAATTAAATCTGGAGAAGATAAAAGTCTTGTGAGGACTAAAGCTGATCTACTGTAGATATATGTCTGGTGGGGCTACACATCTAGAAGTATAGATATTTCTGAATGAAGTCTTATTACTTGATATTCTGTTGATTGATGTGGCATGGAAAGTATTCTTTTATTTTCAATGAATATATAAAATATGACAATTCTTATAGCTAATCTAATCAGCACGATCCATCTCTTCCATGAAGATTGTTAGAAATCATTGTTGGGGCAAAATGGGTACCCCGCATTTTGGAAGTTGTCTTCTTTTTCTATGCAAATAATTTCTTTTCTGGATTTTTGTAAGGGCAAGAACACTTAGGTAGTAAAACTGATTTTTTTCTCCCCAATCTGGTTTTATTTAAAAAATCCCAAGGAGATGAGAGGGATATGTCAAACATACTATAACTCTGTCACTACTAGATTGAGTGTCACTGAGAACAGCATGTCTGTATAGGAAGAAGAAGTGCATTGCTACACCTAGAATTTATTTAGTTCATTTCCATTCTGATGACTTATATCCTTAGGAGGCAAATGACTATGGTTGTATCACAATAACAGTAATGAGGACAAGGTTTACATGTTCACAAAGTCTGAGTGATACTATTACTAGTAGACAAATGACCTTAATGAAATCTGATGCCATTCAGGACAAAGTCATGCATAGGGTATCTTAATCTTGTCCACATTAACTTGATGATTCATTAATTGTTAAAACTCTACATTTCTGGACCATGCTAAGATCCAAAGAAACTTCTGCTTAATTTTTCAATAAATGGGCTGAAAGAGAAGTTCTTCATCAAGATCAAGTAATTTGCCAGCTAGGTTGACCAAAATCCGTTTGGAGGTTCCACCTGATTGCTTGCTTTAAATGCATAGCCTTTTCTTTGGCAACTTTTTGGACAACGGGTTTGGAAGTCTAGATTTTAAATTATCTTCTTCTTCCAATTTATAGCATGGTATGCTTAAACAGGGAAAGTCCCATATAACATTCTTCACAGATTAAGTTAAAGAAGTTGAATAGCATAGAAAGGAGTTTGGTATAGAGAAAAGAACTGCCAGTGAGAAGGATTTTTTACATTTTTTAACCACCAGATTAGGTCCTGTGGGCTGAAGATGTTTTAAAAACAATGTCTTAAATTCCTGCTGAAACCTCTTCAGGAGATTTAAAGCCTTACTTTTTTTTTTTTTTTTTGCTATTGTGTCTACTTTCAGCTTCAATATGTTTGTTTTCAGTTTTCAGTTAGCCACTCATTTGTTTCACATAGTTGGCCTTGGTTAGAAGACAAAATAAGCCCTAGTCTTTATTGAAATTGTGATTAGTCTACCTTCATCTCACTCTCCTCTTCTTTCTTTCCCCCCGCCATCTGTTTTTCTTGCCTGGATTTACTCTGAGGGCATGTCTGTCTGTCTGTCTGTCCATCTGTCTATGTATGTGTGTCTCTCTCTTTCTCTCTCTCTCAACTATAGATTCATACATACACATCAGGTTTGAAATCCAGCAGGTTCTGACAAGTTCTGGAGAACTGGTAGTGGAAATTTTGAGTAGTTCGGAGAACCGGTAGCAGAAATTTTGAGTAGTTCAAAGAACTAGTAGTGGAAATTTTGAGTAGTTCGGAGAACCGGTAGCAGAAATTTTGCGTAGTTCAGAGAACCAATAGCGGAAATTTTGAGCAGTTTGGAGAACTGGCAAATACCACCTCTAGCTGGCCTGAGAATGGGATGGGAATGGAGATTTTGCAATATCCTTTCCCCAGGAATGGGGAGGGAATGGGGATTTTGCAGTATCCTTCCCCAGGAGTGCGGTGGGAATGGAGATTTTGCAAGACTTGGACGGCCGGGATGGCTCTGGTCTTTCCTCCTTTATGGAACTGGTGTATTCTGGGCGGGACTTCCCACTGCCGTGAGAGGGCAGTTGTGGTTCTAGGACATCGAACTGACTGTGCAGGGGTGAGAGTCCTGTCATTGTCAAGGAGACCGCCGAACAGAACTCTTAGACAAGTTTTGAGAAACCGTCGTAGTGAGAGGACGATGGGGGGTACCAACTATGCCTCATCCAGTGTTGTGAGAGGACGCCTGGGTGGGGAGATTCTGATGTCTGCAAGAGTTCTCACCCAGTCCCTAGTCCGCTAATATTATCTCCTGATGGCCATTTTCATCACATCCTTTTTATGGCTGGTTATGGCTCCACGTTTTTATTCTAAATCTGACTTATTGGCTTTAAGGAATGCCCCCCATTCCTGGATGTGGCCAGCCGGCCTAGCTAAAAAATACCTCAAGGACGGATCCTGGGATCCCGAGAGGTGGCATGAAGGCGTTGGGGTTTTTAAAAGTTCACTGTATTTGTTTTTAACACGTTTTTTAAGGGGTGGGAGGGAAAATGACAGGTGTATGACTGGGATGGGTTTGGGGGGCAACCCACAGTTATTGGGGGGGGGCTGAGAGGGCTAGTTCCTATACTGTGGAGGGCGCTTCCATCGGCATTGTGGGTGGGAGGGGCAGATATAGCGGTGGCAGGGGGCCATATCGTGTTAAGGGAGGACGTGCTCGCTATTTGCGAGCGATCGCGTGCTCCGGCCCCCAATGCCTTTCTCGCTCCCCGGGTTGTTCAGATTCTCAGGCCCCGGGCCTTCGGCTGATGTTGTGCAATGCCAGGTCCGTGGTAAATAAAGCCCCCCTCATTTGTGATCTTGCCCAGGAGGGGGGTGCGGACCTGGTAGGTATTACGGAAACCTGGTTGGGCCTGGAGGGGGGGGTCCCCCTCGTAGAGATGTGCCCACCGGGTTTCTTTGCATTCCATCGGCCAAGGTCCCAGGGGAGGGGTGGGGGGGTGGCGGTTCTTGTAAAGGAAAGTCTTGTCCCTAGGGAGGCCACTGTACCTCAGATAGCTGGATGTGAGTCTCTCCTCGTGAAGTGGGGACATGGGAGGCAGATGGGTTTGCTGATTGCGTACCTGGCTCCCTGCCACGTGTCGGCTGCCCTGCCCGAGCTGCTAAGCGTGATTGCCGAGGTGGCGGTTGAGACCCCCAGGCTTATGGTCATGGGGGATTTCAACCTGCCATCTGTCGGCGAGGCGTCTGAGTCGGCTCGGGAGTTCATGGCTTCCATGACGGCCATGGACCTGACCCAATTAATTCATGAACCCACTCACACGGGAGGACACACTCTGGACTTGATTTTTGTCTCTGGTCAGTGGATAAATGATCTTGAATTAGGGGAGATAGTGATTGAGCCCTTGTCATGGTCAGATCATTCCCTTCTTAGGCTCGACTTTCTAACCGCCATACCCCGCTGCAGGGAGGCGGAACAGATTAGATGGTTCCGCCCCAGGCGCCTGATGGACCCAGAGAGGTTCCAGACGGAGCTTGGGCCATTTCCTGAGGATCTGACACATGGCTCGGCTGAAGGGTTGGTGGCCGCCTGGGATAGGGCGGCCGCTGATGCTTTAGACCGAGTCGTGCCTTTGCGGCCTCTGACCCGTCGCCGAGCTTACCTGGCTCCTTGGTTCTCTGAGGAGCTTAGGGAGATGAAGCGCCGGAAAAGACGCCTAGAGAGCAGTTGGAGGTCCAGCCGTTCCGAGTCCGACCGAACACTGGTAAGAGCTCATATTAAGACTTACCTAGTGGCGATAAAAGCGGCAAAATGTAACCATTTTTCCGCTCTTATTGCATCGGCAGATAACCGCCCAGCCGCCCTGTTCAGGGTGACCCGCTCCCTCCTCCATCCGGGAGCGCGGGAGGACCCCTTGCAGGGTCATGCTGAGGATTTTGTTCAGTTTCTGCACGATAAAATCACTCAGATTCGGGATGGTCTGGTCTCCAACTGGGTAGATACAGGTGGGATGATGGAGGCCGGTCTTGAGGATGTCATCTGGGAGGAGTTTGATCCTGTTGCTCCCGAGGACGTGGACAGAATACTCAGGCGGCTGAACGCGACCACATGTTTATTGGACCCGTGTCCCTCCTGGTTGGTGCTGGCCTCCCAGGAGGTTACACGAGGCTGGCTCCAGAGGATTATTAATGCTTCTTTGAGTGAGGGTGTCTTGCCAGTTGCCTTGAAAGAGGCGGTGGTGAGGCCCCTCCTCAAGAAGCCTTCTCTGGACCCAGCTATTTTGGCTAATTATCGTCCAGTCTCCAACCTTCCCTTCTTGGCGAAGGTTGTTGAGAGTGTGGTGGCGCATCAGCTTCCTGGGTATCTGGATGAAGCTGTCTATCTGGATCCGCTCCAGTCCGGCTTCAGGCCCGGGTACAGCACGGAAACGGCATTGGTCGCGTTGGTGGATGATCTCTGGAGGGCTCGGGATAGGGGTTGCTCCTCTATCCTGGTCCTGTTAGATCTCTCAGCAGCTTTTGATACCATCGACCATGGTATCATGCTGCGCCGGCTGGAGGGGTTGGGAGTGGGGGGCACCGTTTTGCGGTGGTTCTCCTCCTATCTCTCCGACCGGTCGCAGACGGTGTTGGCAGGGGGGCAGAGGTCGACCCCGAGGCGTCTCTCTTGTGGAGTGCCGCAAGGGTCGGTCCTTTCGCCCCTTCTGTTCAACATCTATGTGAAGCCGCTGGGCGAGATCATCCGTGGCTTTGGGGTGAAGTTCCATCAGTACGCTGATGACACTCAGCTGTACTTCTCCACCCCAGGCCACCCCAACGATGCCGTGGAAGTGATGTCCCGATGCCTGGAGGCCGTGCGGATCTGGATGGGGGGCAACAGGCTCCAGCTCAACCCCTCCAAGACCGAGTGGCTGTGGCTTCCGGCATCCCGATATGGCCAGTTGACTCCATCACTGACCATTGGGGGCGAGTCATTGGCCCCCACGGATAGGGCTCGCAACTTGGGCGTCCTCCTGGATGCACGGCTGTCTTTGGAGGAGCATGTGACGGCCGTGGCCAGGGGGGCTTTTTATCAGGCTCGCCTGATACGCCAGTTGCGTCCCTATCTAGATCGGGATTCCGTACGCACAGTCACTCAGGCACTCGTCATTTCCCGCCTGGACTACTGCAATGCTCTCTACATGGGGCTCCCCTTGAGGTGCACCCGGAGGCTCCAACTGGTGCAGAGTGCGGCCGCGCGGGGGATTATGGGAGCAAGGGGGCGCTCCCATGTGACACCTCTCCTGCGTGAGCTGCATTGGCTTCCGGTGGTCTTCCGGGTGCGCTTCAAGGTGTTAGTGACCACCTTTAAAGCGCTCCATGGCATAGGGCCTGGGTACTTGCGGGACCGCCTTCTGCCACCGATAGCCTCCCACCGGCCAGTTCGCTCCCACAGAGAGGGACTCCTCAGGGTGCCGTCGGCCAGACAATGTCGGCTGGCGACACCCAGGGGGAGAGCCTTCTCTGTGGCAGCACCAGCCCTCTGGAACGATTTGCCCCCGGAGATCCGTACGATACCTGATCTCCGGGCTTTCCGCCGTGCCCTAAAAACTTTTTTATTTTGTCAAGCTGGGCTGGCGTAACCCCCCCCCCTCTTTTTTAAGCTTAAAGTTTTATGGGTTTTAAATTTTAATTGCCTATTGGGTTTTTAAATTTATTGGGCCAAAATTATTTAATTCTTTTATTAATATTTTAAATTTTGTATTGGAGTGTTTTTTATTCTTGGCTGTACACCGCCCTGAGTCCACTAGGAGAAGGGCGGTATATAAATTTAAATAAATAAATAAATAAATAAATAAAATATCCTTCCCCCAGGAGTGTTCCTTTCTCCAAGACCGGTTCCAGTTCATGTTGATTGGGAGTGAGGATTCCCACTGTTGGTGGCTTCTATGTGAGCTGCTACAGGACTCAGTACTTTTTATTTAAAAAAGAAAATAAACAGGAAGATGAAGGCTAACATAAACTAAGAAAAAGTAAGGGAAAAAAAGGAAAAGAAAAAACAAAAGGAGCAAAAAAAGGAATAAAAATAGGGGGGAAGAGAATACCCTGTTTTCCTGAAAATAAGGCATCCCCTGATAATAAGCCCAATCGAGCTTTTGAGCACATGTGCTAAAATAAGCCTCCTCTTGAAAATAAGCCCTCCCCGAAAATATTTAAATGCAGAGCTGAAAGTCAGGTAAGATGGCAAGGAGCCCCATCTTGCTCCATGCGCCCCAAAATAATAAGATCTCCCCGAAAATAAGGCCAAGAGCTTATTTTGGGGTTAAAAAAATATATAAGACAGAGGAAACACGGTATGAATCGGCTTTCAATATTCCTTCCAATATTCACTAATATTCCTATTAGTGAAATTTCTGGATCCAGAAACAGGTGCAATTCCAAGATGGCTGTCACCACAGGATTCTATCAAGAAGTAAAGCTTTAGCAAGATAGTCCAAGACAGCCATGGGGAAATCTCTGAAGATCCTGTGGAAATCTCCATGTTTATCTCCACATGGGTCAACAGGGATGGGTCAAATAAATCTATCCCGTCTTGAGGGTTTTAAAAAGACCTATTATCTTTTCCTGCTCCCTCTTTAAATATGTCATAAAATATAATCCTTGCCTGAAAATGTCTCTCTCTCTCTCTCTCTCTTGTCAAGCTACAATCTAAATAAACACAATCATTTTTAAACTTCATAGTCTAGCCTAGAGCTTTGGAAATGTATGGTGATTTCCTATCCATGTGCTAACCAAATTTAAGCCTGCTTATTCTATAAACAGCCAAGGTCAGCTAGACACTGCCATCTATTGAAATATGCCTAACCATGCACTAGGCTGATTGTGCCATTGTTTGGGAAAAAACAGGTATTTAGATGGCATATGAGATCTAAGCCAATGAAATGCCATTAATCTCAATAGCTTCAGTTTCCTAGATTCAAAATTGAACACCCTTATGGAAACCAATTAACTTTTTCAAGTATGAATTCTGATGTAATGCTTTGAAGGAAAGGTAATTCATTAACGTACATATCCGTTGTAAGTCTTCCAAAGCAAGCAGTTGTAGTGACAGACATATTGCAGCTGTCATCTGCAGATACAATTACATTACATATTGAATATATTTAAAGCTTCACTGGGCAATCCTGTTAAACAGATTAATTTTCAGCAGAAATATGCATTGGTTCTTGGATTGTGCGTATGTATGTGTATCTATGTTTATTCAGTTACAGTATGTGTATGTGGGTATGTATATAATCATACACACAGACAAATGCTCTCTCTCTCTCTCTCTCTCTCTCTCCCTCTCCTTGCCTGAATCCTTGCCTGAAAATGTCTTTCTCTCTCCCTCTCCCTCCCTCTCTCTCTCTCTCTCTCACACACACACACACACACGCACACACAATCTGAGCAGAAAATTCAATTTGTGTCAATCAAGAACATTTTAAAGTAGGCTACATTAATATCTTGATCAGATTTTGTACGTCCATCTGGAATATGACTAGTATGTTCATAGATCAGGGGTGAAATCCAGCAGGTTCTGACAGGTTCTGGAGAGCCGGTAGCGGAAATTTTGAATAGTTCAGAGAACCGGTAATGGAATTGTGAGTAGTTCGGAGAACCGGAAGCAGAAATTTTGAGTAGTTTGGAGAACTGGCAAATACCAGCTCTGTCTGGCCCCAGAGTGGGGTGGGAATTGAGATTTTGCAATGTCCTTCCCCTAGGAGTGGGGAAGGAATGGGGATTTTGCCATATCCTTTCCTTGGAGTGGGGTGGGAATGGAGATTTTGCAGTATCCTTCCCCTGCCACGCTCACCAAGCCATGCCCACTAAGCTACACCACGCCTACCAAGCCACACCCACGGTAGTAAAAAAAAAATTGATTTCACCACTGTCATAGATGTTTTAGTCAATCTAAGACAGTACAATTTAAGAAATGATCATACCCTCAGATACACTGCACTGATGTTGCTTTAACAAAATAAATATATAACAGCATCACATCTTTAAGCTTCTTGCAAAAGAAAGCCATGGCATGTAAATAAGTAATAGAAGAATATAGCTTTGCTGGCTCAGGTGTAGCCCCATCTTTGGCCAGTAATATATTTTTTTCATAGTGGCCAATCAGATGTATCTGCTCACATTCAGAGGATGTAACAGGATGGAGACATATCCCTCTTTTTCTATTGTTCCTCTGCAATTAAAATTTGAGGAAAACTCATAGATCACTCTTCTACTTTGAAGACTACAATAATAGCTCATGATAGTTCTCCATGAATTCAAGCATCCCTCTTTTTTTCAATTCAATTAGGTTTGATTTTTGGAGACTGCCTGCAGTTCTCCATGCAAGGTTTTTCAGAAGTGGTGTGCCATTGCCTGCTTCCTCTGGCTGAGAGAAAGTGATTAGCCCAAGGTCATTTAACTGGAGTTGATGCCAAAACCATTCAATTGGTTTTGTCCTTAAGGCACAACTAGAGCTCATAGTCTCCTGATTTCCAGTCTGACCATTACCTCTAATTGGCCATCACCATATTTTGTGATAATGAATCATTAAAATGCCCAGAATATCATCGGAATCCAGCTACCAGCCCTGGACAACATCTTCGAATCTTGCTGTTTGAGGAAGTTGCATAACATTCTCAGAGGCTCTTCCCATCCTGCTTACAATCTTTTTGGACTGTTGCCTTATGGCAGAAGATATAGAAAAATTAAAACTCGGACCACATGTTTTCTGAATAGTTTTTATCCCAGAGCTATAATTGCACTCAACAATGTACTAAAGGGCCACCATTAGTTAGCTGCTGGACAGCATTATTTGGCCTGTTTGGGTGGTTCAGGGGTGGGGAATTTGTGATGGGTGGGTGGGTGTTTAGGGATTGTTATGTGTGTTGGACCTGGTCTTTGGGTGTTGAATGCCCATATACCCATACAATGAAAGTGAATTTCATTGTATGGGTATACTGTTTATACACATACAATGACAATAAAGTTATAATTATTACTTGCAGAAGTTAATTATCTGAACAAGTTCTTTTTTGTTCTATTTTTTTCCCCAATCAACTTCATTGGATGCTCTCAGTTCCTTACGATTGTTCACTGTTCACTGTTCACTTTTCTTTCTTTTCTTTTTTATATTTTATTTATAATTTTTTTCTTTAACATACATAAGTACTTAGTGAACAGTGTATTGTCTGGATCAATTTACTTATATAAAGTAATAACAATAATAATAGAGCCCGGATAGCTCTGCAGACTAAGCACCCTAATTAAATCCAGCTGTCTGCAATTACTCCATGTTCAAATCTCACCAGGCTCAAGGTTGACTCAGCCTTCCATCCTTTCTAAGGTAGGTAAAATGAGGACCCAGTTTGTGGGGGCAATAAGCTGACTTTGTATAAATATACAAAAGTATGAAGGCTATTGCTTAACGCATTGTAAGCCGCTCTGAGTCTTCAGAGAAGGGTGGCATATAAATCTAATTAAAAAAACAAGAACAACCAATAATAATACCCTGTTTCTCTGAAAATAGGACCCAACCGGAAAATAAGTCCTAGCATTTTCAGGATGCTCGTAATATAAGACCTATTCCAAAAATAAGCACCAGTTAAGATTGTCAGCCAGATAGATGAATTTAGTATCGTATTTCCCCCAAAAGAAACCTAACCAGAAAATAAGCCCTAATGTGCTTTTGGAGCAAAAATTAATATAAGACCCAGTCTTATTTTCAGGGAAACACAGTATTTAGGTACACGTAGTACTAATCTTTCAACTTCTAATATTTACGTGTACTTATACATAATAACAATAATAATAATATTATTTGTGTGTACAGAATAATAAACTTTCAACCTCATATTTACATGTACATGGTAATAGTAATATATCATATAAAATATGGAACGCTTTACAAATTTGCATGTCAACCTTGCGCATATGGAATATGGAATTAATATTAATTTAAAGGAAGATCAAGGAATTAATATTCTTTTAAATGGATGGGTAACCAGATTTTCACTTATTGGCATCAACTCCAGTTTGGACCAATTGATAGATTATCCTGCTATTTTACTAAAGGTATCTATTATTTGTATCAACATAGGAAAAAGTAGTGTTAGGCTTAGAAATAAACAGAAGAATTTCATCTGAAATTGAAATTATATTCAACTGAATTATATACTACTTCGTAAATCTCCCTAAAAGCATGAGCTGAGGATTTCAGACAAATACTGAAAAGCAAAGCTGAAAGTGCACATCCTTGTATAGTTCCTCTAAATGATATGAAAATAGCAAAAAAAAAAAAAAAAAAAAAAAAAAAAAAAAAAAAAGTAATAACATACAGTATTTTGTCAAAGGCTTTTTCAGCATTTAATGACAGGATTACAAATTGGTCACAAATTCCTTATTTATACCAGATGTTTCCCTTTAGTTGCTTGTTTTCAACAATTAAACAAGTCTCTAAAAGTCTAGATTTCTCTTTTTTGTTTGCCATTCAACATTTATTATTAGAAGGTGTGATATCTATTCAAACACAGAGCTGTCTTCTGTTGTTTCATATGTATCACAGTTTTTAAAATATAATTTTATTAAATTTATAAAGAAAAATAATATATAGAACAAAAAGAATAAAATATTTAGGTTCAATCTAACAATGTGATATGGGAACATTAAACAGCTATTTATGCAAGATTGAACTTGTGTAAATAGCTGTTTAATGTTTGATTCTAATTTCTAATAGATTTTAAGTGCTAGTTCCAAATTAAGTAAACATTGTGAAGGATGATGATGAAAGATGTACTTATGATTTTTATGTTTTTTCCTTGAAAATCTTGGTCTTATAATTATCACCAGGGCTGGGCTGCTGGGGGTTCGCAGGTGTTCAGGAGAACCTCTAGCTAAGATTCTGTGCAGTTTGGAGAACCCACAAATCCCACTCTTGGCTGGCCCCGCCACCCCACCCAGCCCCTCCCAGGAGTCCCCAGGCAGCCCGTTTTGGATGCAGGTAAGTGCAGGGTGCGCACGGAAGCTTGGGGAGGGCAAAAAATGGGTCTACTGGAAGTTCAGGAAGGCTGGAAACAGACCCGTTTCTGCCCTCAATTGTGCCTCCAGAGTGCCTTCAGAGCTTGGGGAGGCTGTTTTCACCCTCCCAGAGGCTCGAGGAAAGCCTCCAGAGTCTGGGGAGGGCAAAAATGCACCCCCACCATGATATAGGAGAACCCCGTGCTAAAATTTTTGAGGCCCCATCCTTGATTATGACTATTAGTTTGCTTTGCAGAGGCAAGTAAAAGAAAATTGAAATAGAAAACTGATACAGTACAGATTATAAAGCTTGCACAAGGGACTAGAAAAGTCAAAACAAAGTTGGAGAATGTATTCATGGGCAAGCAATAGTTAATGCTTCACCATTAATGCTTGCTTTAGGCCTACTGATTGGATTACTAAGTCAAACTTTAAAGAATCAGGTTGACTTGTTTTATAAACAGTTGGAAAGCTGCATTCTTCTGAAACCTAGGACATCCATAATGCTCTACGAAGCTGTCACATTGTGAAAAAGGAGGCATTCTTTAAAAATAAAAGACATCTGTCACCATCAGCCTAGTGTTTCTGCAGCCCTGCACAATAGCAGGCATCTGTATAAACAGCCTTTATTCTAATTTTTTTTTTTAATGCAGCAGCTTTTGTGTCCCACTTCTTTTGAGGGTGGCTGGGAACTTGTAGCTTATTTTTAGTTGACAGTGGAATCATTTGTCTACCTTGCGCTCTGCAGAGAATGCTATTTTGTAGCCATCTGGTGAGGTTGCAGTTCGTTTGCTCACCTTGGGATACTGCTTGCTTAACCGAAGTGGGAAGCCACCTGCCCTGAATCATTGACTAATTGAGTCTGTCCTGCTTGCCTTCCTCCCCTCTTCAGCTGCTAACCTATGCACCAAAACCAATTGATTTGAGTGTCTCTGGATCAAGTTTGCATAAATATACCTATAATAAGAAGTATCTATAATGAACAAAGGCATAATGAACAAAGGGAAGTGGTGGCACAGTGGCTAAGACACTGAGTTTGTCGATTGAAAGGTCGACAGTTCAGTGGTTTGAATCACTAGTGCCATGTAACTGGGTGATCTCCCGTTACTTGTCCCGGCTTCTGCCAACCTAGCAATTTGAAAGCACGTAAAAAATGCAATAGGGGCCACCTTTGGTGGGAAGGTAACAGCGTTCCATGCGCCTTTGGCGTTTAGTCATGCCAGCCACATGACCACGAAGACATCTTTGGACAACCCTGGCTCTTCAGCTTTGAAATGGAGATGAGCACCGCCCCCTAGAGTCGGGAATGACTAGCACATATGTGTGAGGGGAACCTTTACCTTTACCTATAATGAACAAGCTTTTCGATAAAGGAGAATATTTGTAGCTTAGAGTTGAAATGAGGGATCCTTGGTGCTCTCTGAGCTTGGTTGTTTTCCTATAGAAGTTTCATTACCAATTGAAACACCCAACTAAAATACTACAGCAACCCTGAACAGCACATCATCCGTACATCTTCCAACAAAATGGATATCCACAAAATTTCATCAGAAAGTGCCTGGCTGCTCAACTCAATAAGGCACAACCAATACAAGCTGCAAAAAGGATAACATTGTCATATATCAAAAGCATCTCAGAAATCACCACAGACTATTACAACTTGAGTCCAGAAGTTGTAAATGCTCCAACGCTGGAAGTTTTAAAGAAGATGTTGGATAACCATTTGTCTGAAGTGATGTAGGGTTTCCTGCCTAACCAGGGAGTTGGATTAGAAGACCTCTAAGGTCCCTTCCAATTCTGTTATTTTCCATTCCATTCCATTCCGTTCTGTTCCGTTCCGTTCTGTTCTGTTCTATTACAATCACATGGTACACACCACGGCACACAAACCAATTAAAGCCCTCCAAAACATCCTAAATAAACCAAAAGACCCAGCAGCCCCAAAAGAAAAAAGAAAAAAACACAAGGCATTATCTACAACATAGAGAGTAAAGACTGCCAAAGCTGCTATGTGGGACGAACAGGCAGAAGACTAGAAGATGCATCCATGAACACCAACCAGCAATCAAAAGACGTAGTGAAAGCTCCTTAATTGTACAATACAAAGGCAGACTTAACCATTTCAACTGAGAAACTGTGACCATACCAGTCCAAGCCAAGACCCAAAACACAGATAATTTCTGGAGTACTGGCAAGCTGACAAACTAACCATCAGCAGGCACACAGGCATAAACAACATTTACATCAGTGGTGGGATTCAGGCGATTTGGACTGGTTTGGGTGAACTGGTAATTGAATTGCAAGATGGCCCTGTCCCGCCCCTTCCAGGAGTCCCCCTGTGCCCCATTTTGGCTCCCAGGTAAGTGCAAGGAGACTCCCACAGCCTGTTTTTTTGTCCCAGGCAGCTGCAGGGAGGCCTACTAGGGCCAAAACGAGGCATGGGAGGGGGCGTTGCATCCCTCCATGGCCTGTTTTTGCTACCAAGGGAGGTGCAGGAGACCAAATGCTGCCTGTCACACACCATGGCCATGCCCACCATGGCCATGCCCACCCATCCATTAGGGCAGAGACCTGGTTGTTAAATTATTTGAATGCCACCAGTGATCTGCATATTGTGCAAAAGGACAATTAAAAGACAAAATGGGAACAAAAAGATGAAAATGCTTCCTCACCAGCAATCATCACCCAGATAAATATAGATTAACATTAAGATTAACATCAGGCCAACAATCAAGATATCAAAAACCCAGTCTTTCTACAATCATGGGAGCTTTCTGGATGTTTTTGGACAACTCTCTAGCCCAATGAACCTCTCAACATTGCTGTTTTGCAGTAGAATAGTAAGAGTTCAAGTTATGAGCCCTTGACAAAAGTTGGTATATAAACTTAAGAAATAAAGGAGGAAGGAAAGAGGTGGATGTTCTCAATATAATAGCAACAAGCACTGGATCCCCCAAAATAACAACAGAAAATCATGCCAGCTCCCTTGTGTTCAACACAAGTGGTATTCATCCAGTTCTGAACAGTTCTGGAGAACCGGTGGTGGAAATGTTGAGTAGTTTGGAGAACCGGCAAATATCACCTCTGACTGCCCCTGTCTCTGATCTATTCGCTGCCTCCCAAGTCTCAGATGATCAACTGGGTCCTCTTTTGTTGCCCTGCACAGGAGAATGGAGCTGGAAAGCAGGTTAGTGGGGTGGGGAGGGAATGGAGATTTTGTAGTATCCTTTCCCCAGGAGTGGGGAGGGAATGGGAATTTTGCAGTATCCTTCCCCTGCCACACCCACCAAGCCACATCCACCAAGCCATGCCACACCCACCAAGCCACGCCCACAGAACCAATAGTAAAAATAATTGAATCCCACCACTGGTGTTTAAGCACATGAAAAGTTCTGGTTATGAATGTTCCTCAATATGTATGAACTTTAGCCATGGGGAAGAAGCAAAATGAGTTTGATGAATCATCCTTACTTAAATGGTTTTAGAACCATGAAGGATTCCTTACTCATCTGTAGCATTTTAGAAGCAAGACCATGCAACTTATACTCCAAAATCAGTAACAAAATACAAAAGGCAAGTATGACAGTAGGGTCTCCATTTATTGAAACGATAGTGATCCTACTTGGTCTCTAGATAGTTTTGAGAAGCAAACTACGATGGTTTTCCTGCATAGCATTAAGAAATAAATAAACCCACCAATCAATATTGAATGTGACTTTGATTTATTATTTCATTTAAGCAAGCACTAATAGATTTAAAAGCCAACATCAATTTTCACTGGATACCTTTCTAACATGACCAAAGCAATATGCATTTTGGTGTATGTGTATATAAAACAGTTGCATAATTATGCCTGAAATATGCTGAATTAATCAAAAGTGAGACAAATTGGTATCTTCAAGACAGGTATATCCCTGGGATTAATTTAGGGTGGAGGGTGAAATCAATTAGAGACCTTTAATTGCATTGGGCTTTAATTTCTCTTCAATTATATAACATGAAAACCTTCAAAACTGAGCTTTAAATGTAGCTATGTTTTTTTTTTATTGAAAAAGTTTTACAATAAAAAATTTTTCCCCCTTTTTTCACCCCTCCCCCCTCCCCCACCCTCTCATGCCCCCCAACCTCCCCCCAACCCCACCCCCTCCCTCTCCCACCCACCCCTGACTTCCGCTACACATTCTTAAGAAAGAAAAACAACAAGAATTTATAACAACAAAGAAAACAAATACTATTATATATTCAGTTCTAAGTTAAGAGGAAGAGGAAAGAAAGAAAGAAATTAAAAAAAAATAAATAAAAAAAATAAAAAAATAAAATAAAATAAAATAAAGTAGTACAAAGAAAGACCCATAAACATAAATATTTGTCTAAGCTTAACAGTATTGTAATAAAAAAAACACCAGAAAAAATAACCATTATAATATTTAACACAATTTAAAAACAGAGAAAAATAAAAATGAAAGAAACATTACTAACATTACTAATCATATACCATACTCAATCACTCCAAAATTATATAACTTACTTGTTCATATTAAATAATGCCACATATTTTAATCCGAACTACTCCCCCTAATTCAAAAGCCCAGAAATCCCCCCTTCAAAGGAAAAAAAAAATAAAATAAAGTATATTATAATATAACATAATTATGCATATATTGTTATAATTTTCCATAACTCGAATTACAATCTTCTCTTCTTCCTGATTGAAGTTAGGTCTTCTTTCTTCACCTGTATCCAATTCCAATACTCTTCATCTTCTATCTGCCCCCATCAGTAAAACAAAACATTCCACATGAACCCCCCGTGTGACTTTATATAGATAACATCCAACCAAGAAGATAATCACTCCTCTAGGTAGAATCATTCAAACAAACGTGTTCTATTTCAACGAGAAAAAACCCAATGCAGCTCCTTAGAAACAAAAAAATCAAGAAAAAAGAAAAAAAATCCTACAGACTGCATTCCCAGATGTTCTTATAAAAACTGTTTCAAATCCTGCCACCCTTTGTCATTCACTCTTGGTTGTAAGACATTTTCATTTCCATTCTTTGCTCTTGGATGATAAATTCCAAAAAAAAAACTATGATAGGGTAATCACAAAACGCTACTACTATATAGATAGCATCCAACCACGAAGATATTCATTCCTCTAGGTAGAAACATTCAAACTAGCGTATTCTATTACGACAAAAAGAAACCCAATGCAGCTCCGCCAAACCTTAATGACAGAAAGAATCAAAAAAAGAAGAAAATCCTAGCAACTGCATGCCCAAATGTTCTCATAAAGTTGTTTCAAAACCTGCCACCCTTTCACTCCTTCTGGTTGTTAGATATTCTCCTTTCCATTCTTTCCTCCTGGATGATAAGTTCCAAAAAAAAAAAACTATGGTAGGATAATCACAGAACGCTGCTACCATTGCAGCCCTCTGTTAAGCTTGCTCAAGATGTTAAATCCAATTCAAAAATAAGAAAAAGAAACTCCAAATCAGGATGAAGACTTTATAATCCTTAAATCCAAATCCATATAAACTTTAGAAAGTTTATAACCAATTTTCACAATTATCCAAGCTTTCTGATAACAGCTGCATCTGATGAAGGACTCTACGACACTCGTTAGTTACCTCTCGAATTTCCTCGTTAAAATCTGGTTCCTGCTGCTCGATATCACCATCCTTTTCTTGCGGAGCGTTGGACCTCTGCTGCTGATCATCTTGAATTATAGTATTTTTTAAATCTTGCTCCAGCAGTACAAGGTCCGGTGCTCCTAGTCTAGGTTCACTGGTGTGGTCCATAATAAGATCCTCAGAGAAACCAGATTGCACTCCTTGTGCTTTTAACATTCTTTGATTCATTCTTTGAGTCTCATCCTTCTGTTTACCTTTTACAAACTCTCTTTCTTGTTTCTTATTCTTGAGATCTTCCGAAGCTCCCTTAAAAATATTTTTATAAAAATGTTCCGCTTTCTCAATAGTATTCAGACAATATCTCACGCCATAATATCTAAAAATTATGCCAACTGGTAAATCCCATCTAAATGGGATATTACTTTCCTTCAATTCTTTAGTTAAGAAAGCAAATTCTTTCCTTTTCTTTAGAACCTTCGGTGGTAACTCTTTAAAGATATTAATTTGTTCACCTTCTACTTGCGCTCTGGCAGAATAGGACCTTTGTAAGATGTCATCTCTCAACCTTTTATCAGTAAAGTAAACAACAACATCTCTGGATAAATTCCTTTGTTTAGCTACTCGTGAGTTGACTCTGTAAACTTTCTCTATACAACCAAGAATTATCTCATCCTCAAGCTCTAGTAGTTCAGCAAAAACCTTTGCAATAGTTGCTTTTAAATCTCTCTGGTTTTCTTTAATACCTCTTACTCTGATTGCTGAGGCCATAGTTTTAATTTGAAGCATGATAATATCATTCTGTATAGTCTGATTACAAATCTCAGCTTTCACAAACCTTTCTTGTATTTCTTGAATCTGGGAGCCAAATTTACTGCTAATTTCAGTTACTTTCTCCTCCATTTCAATCACCACATTTGAAAGATCTGAAATTACTTTAACAATAGTTTGACTTAATTGGTCATGCTTTCCAGCAGTCAAATCCACAAGATTCTTCTGTGAGTTTTTAATTTTGTCAACTACACTCGATAAAGAAGTTGTTATAAGTTCTTTTAAGTCCCCTTCTGCCAATCCAGACAATTGCACCATCTCAGCTTTGCTCTTCAGCTGGCTCAAGGGGGAGCCCCCCCTTCCTTTAGTCATCTTTATTTTACTTTGAATGGCTTTACTATGCTTTACTTCACTTTGCCATACTTTACTTTAATCCTTGTTTTAAAGAAAAATATCCAGAAAAAAGGAAAAAAAAATTTTTTTTTCTTCTTACTTTAAGTGACTCTCCCATAGCAAAGTATTCATTTCAAAGCCTCCATTTTCAATCACTCTGGCATTTTTTCCAATTAAGATCAGTCGCCATCTTAAAAAAACTTTTTTAGAAACTTTCACTTCTCTTCCTCTCCTTCCCCCCTCCTCTCATTCCTCTTCAATAAAAAATTAATAAAAAAAAAAATCCATACTTGCTTCATCTTTGCTTCTTTCTTTTTCGGCTTGCTCCATAGACGCTGTGGTGTTGCTTCCAGCGTCTGGCTCCGCTAGTTAACTAACTAGCGGAGGACAGTCTCGTCGCGGAGCCTCTCTGGAGGTATAGAGGGGGCCATCCTTCTGAGCCCTCCCCAGGACAAACGAGACGATCCTGGGGCGACTCAGGGGGCCCAGCCTCACCCCCAGAAGCTCTGCCTGCTCCTCCCGCTGAGGAGCAGGTTGTTCGAGCCGCCTGCCAGCTGTGAGGTGGCTCTATACGCAGCGAGACGCCGGCGGGCATGAAGGAGCCCGCCGCCGACGAGGAAGGCGCCACCGGAAGTCCCAATGTAGCTATGTTTTTGATTTTTAAAATATGTATACTATGTAAATAAGAATAATAATTATAACAGCAACATATGACAGGAAGATTTCTCAGTAAGAGATTGAGAAGAAGGATATTGTTTATTGTACTCAAAAAGTTGTTGCAGATGTTAAAAAACCTCTGCTTTCCTTTTGAATAGAACAATAAAATGAATTACTGTATTTTTCAGAGTATAAAGACACATCTTCATTTTTGGGGAGGAAAATAAGAAAAAAGCTGATTGGCGGGTGGATCGGCCTCCCAGAATACCCAATCAGCTGTTCCCAGAGGTGAATGTTAGCAACAGGTTCATTGGTTGTGAGCCCTGTGCCTTGCTTTTTTCCCCCCAGCCTCTGAAACCTTTATTTCAAAGGCTTTTTTTCTGCCTCTGAAACTTCTGAAACTCTGTTTCAGAAAAAAACTTTTTTTTCTGCCTCTGAAAGCCTCCGAAACAGAGCTTCAGGAAAAAAAAAGAAGCCTCTGAAACTTTGTTTCAGGCTTTTTTTCTGAGCTTCTTTCAGAGGCTTTTTTTTCTGAAGCTCTATTTTGGAGACTTTTTTTCTGAAGCTTTGTTTCTGAGGCCTTTTTCAGCCACTGAAATCTCCATTTGAGAGTCTGGGCGGGGCTACAGTCAGAGTATAAGACGCACCCAGATTTTCACCCTCTTTTTTGAGGGAAAAAGGTGCATCTTATACTCTGAAAAATACAGTACTTCTAGCTATTTTCTTGAGTGAGTGGGGGAATTTAATTGCATCATGTCTGGGAATTGATATAAATATTTCCTTGTACTGAATTATTTTATTCAGACTTGTTGTAACGTAAGAATATCAACACAGGATTATACTTGGTTAATTATACTTAGATTGAAAGGCTTTTTTTTTTTTTTTTAAAGTATAAACTAGATTTATGGAGGTCAATCATCCAGGTCATGGTTGTCCCAAAGGTGCTTTTTCATAGAAGAAGTAGAAATCAAAGTCCTAAACTCCTTAATGGGAATTCTATTCATTCACTGGTATAGGTATGTGGATGATTAAAACACAGGAAGTTTAAGCCTTCACCAAACACATCAATTCTGTTGGCAGATACCTTAAGTTCACGTGGGAAGATGTTAAACTGGCTTTCCTGGACTGTGCAGTACAAATTAAGAAAGGCAGATGCCTCAACATTGAAATTTACCGAAAACCCCCACACAGAGAAAAATATTTAGATTTTGATTCTAATCTCCACTGGAGCACAAACTGGGAGTAATCGGAACTCTACACTACTGAGCTAAAGGTTTGCCTACCAGCAAAGAGGAAAAAGAAGAAGAAGAAAAACTCATCAAGGAAGACATCAGAACTTGTGGCTATCCTAAATGGACCTTCATCAAATCTATAAAAAGATCCAGCAGGAGCTCCTTCATAACAGACAAAGAAGAGAAGAACAAACGGAGAAATGTTGTCATTGCAGGAATATCTGAAAATCTCAGGAGTATTTTCAACCAACACAACATAAGTGCACATTTCAAACTCAAGAATACATTAAGCCAGAAGCTTGTCTACCCCAAGGACAAACAGTCAGACACAAATTAAGCAGTGTGGTATATGATGCATACTGCAGTGAGACATGTGCAGATCTGTACATTAGGGGAAACAAAACAACCACTTCACAAGCGCATAGCACCAGACAGGAGAACAAACCCAGGACAGGATTCAGCAATCCATTTGCATCTGAAAGACAAAGGTCACTCTTTGGAAGACAGAAAAGTTCACATTCTGGATGGAAAGGACCACTATGTTAAAATTAAACAGCCCTCCTTCAACAGAGAAGGAGGAATATACACCTATTTCCTGTTTACAACACAGTATTTTTAGCAGCCCCAAGAAGGTTCCCTACCCATTAGTGCTCTGATTGGGTGACTCTGAAGAAACTGATAAATCTCTAAGTGGCCACAACAATTCTCAGAGAGACTCTCAGAGAGCTAAGAACCAGATGACTGCAAAGATGATAAATCCTTCAATTTCCTACCAGGCAGTTAGAACTGAAGAAGCTTCTTCGATGAGAAGTGAAACATTTTCAGAAGAAACCCCCAAGAAAGTCCAGTTGCTTTTTGAAAAAGCATCTTATAAACTAGTTTGGGATTTTTTAAAAAAAAATCTCTAAAGAATGTCCCCAATACTAGTCCCAAACTAGTTAAGTATGTATTGGGAAACTAAATAGATATGTCATTTCCAGGAATAGATATTATGTAGCAGCACCTTGCCAACCTCAGTGATCTCAAAATATCTAAATAGGTTCACCCCTCAACTCTTATCAGGGCTTTAGGTTACATCAGGAAGTTGAACCAATGCTCAAAAAGTTGGTAAGAGTATCTACTTCTTTAAAAGTAAATGTAAAGGTTCCCCTCACATATATGTGCTAGTTGTTCCTGACTCTAGGGGGCAGTGCTCATATCCATTTCAAAGCTGAAGAGCCAGTGCTGTCCAAAGATGTCTCTGTGGTCATGTGGCCAGCATGACTAAATGCCAAAGGCGCATGGAGTGCTGTTACCTTCCCACCAAAGGTGGTCCCTATTTTTCTACTTGCATTTTTTACGTGCTTTTGAACTGCTAGGTTGGCAGAAGTTGGGACAAGTAATGGGAGCTCACCTTGTTATGCGGCACTAGGGATTTGAACTGCTGAACTGCTGACCTTTCAATCAACAACCTCAGCATCTTAGCCACTGAGCTACTGTGTCCTTCTATATCCCCCTATATGCAGTTTTCTATAATGTCACTGTGAAAAAAAAGTCCATGTGGATTTTATTCCACTGGTCATTGCAAACTATGGGTTTGGTGCCCATCTCCATTTCAAGGCCATTAAGGCAGCGCTGTCCAAAGACATTTCTGCTGACATGTGGCCAGCATGATGTCACAAGGGCTGTTACCTTCCCACCAAAGTGGTACCTATTTATCTACTTGCATTTGCATGGTTTCGAACTGCTACGCTGGCAGGAGCTGGGACAAGAATGGGAACTCATCCTGTCGCATGGTACTTGGTTCTCAAACTGAGGTTGCTGGCTTTCTAGCCAACAATCCAGCATCTTAACCACTGAGGCACCTCACCTCAGTGGTCAAGTCACTGAAAGATGATTTCAATTCAAATGAGATTTTATCTTTACTATTGTATTTTGGAAAAATACCTAGAGATTATTGGAGTAGGCTTTCAGATTCAGATAAGGCTTTTAGTAAGTGAATGTTTAGCATTTTATTTCCATTTCATTTCATTTACTTATTTAACACATGTATATAGCTGCCACAAAATTTGGGCCATTCTCAATCAAAAATTAAAGCAGCATCAATTATAAAACAGTATAATAATGAAACAAGCAAAATGTTAAAAAGGTATATTTATGTAATTACTTATTTACCAAGCACACCTAAATTATGTTGAAGTAACTAAAATATCTTTACAATCCCCACAGCATGTCACAACTTTTGAGCACCCCTAAATTTTGGAAATTGAAAGTTGAAAAATTTGACAGGCATATACACTGTATCTATTACGGTAAAACTGTGATATATTAAATATTGGATTTAAAGAGTCGGGAAATGAAAGACTATTTGTTTGGAAGTTTCTAGAATATATTTTTATAGAATCTGCCATTGTTATAATGATTTCCTTTCTTCCTTCCTTCCTTCCTCCCTCCCTTGACAAATACTGGGCTATTGACAGGGACGTGTGGCTCAGCAGCCAAGATACTGAGCTTGTCGATCAGAAGGTTGGCAGTTCAGCGATTCGAATCCCTAGCACTGTGTAATGGAGTGAGCTCCCGTTACTTGTCCCAGCTTCTGCCAACCTAGCAGTTTGAGAGCACGTAAAAAATGCAAGTAGAAAAATAGGGACCACCTTTGGTGGGAAGGTAACAGCGTTCTGTGTGCCTTTGGCATTTAGTCATGCCAGCCACATGACCAAGGAGACATCTTCGGACAGCGCTGGCTCTTCGGCTTTGAAACGGAGATGAGCTCTGCTCCCTAGAGCAGGAAATGACTAGCATGCGTGTGCGGGGGAATCTTTACCTTTATTTATTTATTTATTTTTTATTTGATTTATATGCCGTCCTTCTCCGGAAACTCAGGGCGGCTTACAATGCGTTAAGCAATAGCCTTCATACTTTTGTATATTTATACAAAGTCAACTTATTGACCACACAAACTAGGTCCTCAATTTACCTACTTTAGAAAGGATGGAAGGCTGAGTCAACCTTGAGCCTGGTGATATTCGAACTTACAGTAATTGCAGACAGCTGGTGTTTAATTATAATGCTTTAGTCTGCTGAGCTATCCAGGCTCATTTTACTGGAGTATTAGATGAGATTTTAAAATAAGCAATAGACATGGAATATCACCAGAATTATTTTTATGGTCCAACAATGCATCAGAAAATCCACTGGTGCAGTTGAAATCTGAAATAAAAGTAAGATTCTCTTCCAATTTATCCCCAACTCCTTTTACAGTAAGCTTCCATCCATATCCTCTGGGCAATGTGTAAATAAGTCCTTCCCTGACAAATGGAAGAGAAGATAGAGAGAGGGGAAGGAGAGAGAGAGAGAGAGAGAAGCACAATGCACATGATTAACTGTGGCAGATATGCATGATTAACTCCATCAGAAATGAAGGCATGCATGGCTGGTTGCTATCAGCATCGCTAAAAATGCAGTGCACATTTTGCCAACACATTTAGTTTCCTGCAATGATAAATGATATTCCTTCTTTGTTTACTATACATTTTCCTACTAATGTGTTAACATGAATGCATTGAAAAAAAATTAATTACATTTTGGCAGGCCATCAAACATAACAGCTATAGCATCATGGGGTTCTGAATGCTCACAAGAAGAGAGAAAGGACAGCTTACAAATATTTTCTATTCTCTTTTTAGATCCTTAAAGTATTTATTTGTTTAATATGTTTTAAAAATATAACTATTTGTTCAAATTCAATTTAATCTGCTTATATCTCAAATATACATATTTTGAATGCATAAAAGGAGAGGGGGCAAAAGAAACCAGTGATTCTCAAAACATATAGCAGAGAGATCAAGTCTGATTGAAGGATTTGCTACAATGATTTTGGCTTGGGGCAGTGGGTGGATTTTAATTCACTGGAGGTGGGACAATTTCAAGGAAAGACTTTATTCCAATTTGAAGTCCTTTACAATGTCCCACATTCAATACAATATATAGTTTGAGTATATGGTATGCTGGAAGGGAAAAGTATACACACTCTCTGTGTGTGTGTGTGTGTGTGTGTGTGTGTGTCACTGTCTCTCTCTGTCTCTCTCCCTCTCCCCCTCCCTCTCTTCCAGCCTCTCACTTCTTATACCTATTTTTTAAAAAAGGTAAAAGGGTCTCTGCAGATTTTACTCTGCTCATTGTTGCCAACTATAGGAGGTGGAGCTCATTTCCATTGAGCCACCACTGTCCAAAGTCACTTCTGCAGTCATGTTGCCATCATGATGTCCCAGAGTGTTGTCACCTTCCTACTGAAGTGGTACCTGTTTATCTACTCACATTTGCTTGCTTTCAAACTGCTAGGTTGGCAGGCGCCGGGATGAGGACAGGAGCACACCCAGTCACATGGAGCTCGGGTCTCAAACCTGGGCTGCTGGCTTTCCAGCCAACAAACCCAGCATCTTAACCACTGAGCCATCATGCCCCCATCTGTATCTGTATATGTCTATCTAACTCTGTCTATGCGCCTTTGGCGTTTAGTCATGCCGGCCACATGACCATGGAGACGTCTTCGGACAGTGCTGGCTCTTCGGCTTTGAAACAGAGATGAGCACTGCCCTCTAGAGTCGGGAACAACTAGCACATATGTGCGAGGGGAACCTTTACCTTTAATTTATAATGGTTCAAAAGGGCAAGCAACAGTTGAAGAAAAAAATGAGATTTTTTTAAAAAATCACCTATCGGTTGAATTCAACATTAAATCCCTCAAACTGAGCTAGACTCCAATTATGTCAATGTTGTTTTTTGGCAACAAGATGAAAGCACTATGCCAGAGTTTTGTTGTCAGATGTTTTCTTGACTTTACATTCTAGTTTAGAGCCCTGGGATTTCCTGTCTCTTCCATCTAAATATTGCCCAGATCTGACTTTGCTTAGCTTTTTATCTTCTACTAAAGTGCTGAATCATTGTCTAAAATGGTAGAATATTTTAATACAATTAGAGTCCCTTTTGGGATTAAAATTCTGCCTGAAGAAATGGATCTGAGATTTACCTCACAAGTAATTACCATCTTGAGACTGAGTCATCTTTTCAAATTAGAATGTCGAACTGCACTTTCCATACCTTTGAATTGACTCCGTTGATATGAATACTTCTCCAGATAGACTAAAACCATCAAGTTACAAACTGATTTGGAAATCTTAATGACCTAACTGAACAATTTGATTTGGGTATCCAAAGAGAGCTGGGTCATTTAAAAAAAAATCAAATCAGATTTTTTTCTCCCTCCAAATTGGTTTAGAACATAGAATAACAGGCTTGGAAGGGAGATTGAAGGTCTTCTAATACAACACTCTGCCCAAGGCAGGAGATCCTATATTGTTTTGGGCAAATTGTTGTCCAATGTCTTCCTGAAAACCTCCAGTGATGGAGCACCCACAACTTTTGGAGGCAAGCCTTTCTACTAATTTATTATTCCCACTGCCAGGAAATTTCCCTTAATTCTTGGTTGGATCTCTCTTTAATAATCTTCTACCTGTTACTCCTTATCTTGCCCCATGGTGCTTTGGAGAATATGCTGACTCCTTCTGCTCTTTGACAGTCCCTGTTATATTGGCTACCATGTCACCCCAGTCCTTCTTTTTGTTAGACTAAGCATCTTAGTTCCCTCAATCATTCATTGTATTACTTAGCCTCCAGACCCGTTTTCATTTTTGTTGCTCTTCTCTGCACTCTTTCTAGACTCTCAACATCTTTTTTATATTGTAGTGACTAGAAGGAGCCTTGATGGCACAGCAGACTAAAGAATCCTTGGTAGCGCAGTGGACTAAAGTGCTGTTGAAGTATCACTCAGCTGCCAGTTGCCTGCAAAACCCTGATTGGACCATCTGATGCATATGGAGGAGAAGGAACTTTGACTTTACTTTGGGTGGGGAAACCCCAGGGGCTTTCAGATTCGCGTTTTCCCAGATGTGCTAATATGACGTCTCTAATAAATTCATGCCTTGAGGAAGATGTCTGGCTCAGAATTTTGATTCTATTGGGGGTGTTACTTGGAACCCTGACATACAATAGCCTCTAGGGATGCATAGCATTTTGAATGCAACCTGCACATCTATAGTTCAGTGCATCTTTGCTGGGTGAGATTTCTATACATTGTAGTGCCTCCTTTCTGAAGGACAGAAACTTGCTTCCCTTTTGCCAGCTTCTAAAGCAAAGCTTATCAGAAAATGCCTCTGAAGCTAATTTACAGCCTCAAACCTCATTTGAGGAGAGAGCTTAAAGGAGCTGTTGAGAAACAAAGATTTCATTCTAGAATAGTTTGAAATGCTTTGGAGTGGAGCTATATTTGATGTGCACAATTCTATGCCATCAGTGATCATTTTGGTTTGGCTGGGAAAGCATTTCTCAATGCAATTATGAAACCTCGGGATTGTGTATACAGGAAGTATCATTCTGTCTGTCATCTATGAAAGGAGTTCTGCATTTATTTATTTTTTTAAAGAAAATCCCTGATTGGCTTTTCTTGGCGTTGCAATTTCAGATTCATCAACTCTGCACCTTTTATCCTATTGCCCTTGAAGGGCATTAGAAGTAGAGATAAGCAAATAAGGTACAGTAGTGGCCAAAATTGAGGAAACCTTTTGGGAAAAGTGTATTTTTGAGGTTTGATGGCTAATAACACCACCACCACCACCACCACCACCACCATCACCACCTCCTCCTCCTCCTCCTCCTCCTCCTCCTCCTCCTCCTCCTCCTCCTCCTCCTCCTCCTCCTCCTCTTCTTCTTCTTCCTCTTCCTCTTCCTCTTCCTCTTCCTCTTCCTCTTCTTCTTTTGGATTCTTCTTCTTTTGGATTTTCAAGATAATCATATTCCACTGCTAGAATGGCCTGGGAATAGCCCAGACCTTAACCCAATTGAAAATTTATGGAGCCGACTAAAGAAACTTGTTAGTCAGAAACGACTCAGCAATAAAATGCAGTTAATAGAAGCATTCATTCAATCTTGGGTTCACATTATAACAGCTGCAGAACTAAAAGACTTGGTTCACTCCATGGGAGGACATTGTAAGGCTGTAATTCATGCTAAAGGTTACTCAACTAAGTATTAACTGACATGGTGATAATTTTTGTATATCTCATTTTTTCTATGGTGATATTTTTTTTATATCTCATTTTTTCTATGTGTTTCACTTTTTTTCTTTATACTGTAACTGCTATTCTAATAGCAAATCCTTCATAAAAGTTATTGCATTACATTCTTGATTAAATCATCTTTCCATTGATATATACTTTTATGACACTACTCCAGTATATCTACATCTACATCTACATCTACATCTACATCTACATCTACATCTACATCTACATCTACATATACATACATACATACATACATACATACATACATACATACATACATATATATATATATATATATATATATATATATATATATATATATTGGTGTTATTAGCTAGTTTCAGAAAATATACTTTTCCCAAAAGGTTTCCACAATTTTGGCCATTACTGTATATTCTCTTTTTACTTAACTCTGCTCTGCTTTACATGACTGGGATAATGATATTTTATCCTTACCCCTTCAGCCTGTTTCCTACAGTAAGAATAGACAACATGCTGTCTTCTATTTTCACCCTTTATGGGGACCAAACCTCAGAGATGATATTTTTACAACTTTCTTTATTTGTCTTTCTGACTGAAACATGTCTTTTAGACATTCTTAATAAGCTCCCAGTGAATGAATGGGAGGATCCAAACCAGAATTATTTCGAGATCTTCCCTTCAGACTTTCCCCCTTCATCTTCTTGTTATTCTGAATTAATTTTTCACTGTACCTTTTTTAGATGCAGGATTGCTGCTGGAGAGGCAGCTGTTTGCTGGAGAGTTTGCCATCTGTGACAAAAACAAATCCAGAAACATTGAAGAGGAATGGTCAAGGTTAAAGACGATGACTTCTATTCCTTTTGTTTGGGTATAAAGATAACTTACCAGAGCTAGCCTTTCCAAGCAAGATAATTCTGATTACTTTTGCTTTTACTCATTTATACCATCTTCTTTCTCCCTTCCCTACCTCCCCCTCCAACCAGATTGATAGGAATAAGACTACACGAAGTAAAATGCCTTCTAGTTTCTAAATGCAAAGGCAATTTAAACCCAGCAACTAGCAATTCATTTGTAAAGTCTCAGTTATATTAGTAGATTAGTAGCCCCCTTCCCCCGACAAAACCCAAGGCACATATATAAAATAGTAGAAAACTATTCTATTTCATTAGAAACACCGAAAGCAAAGAAAAATACAGCTGAACATTGGGCTTTAAGTGGAAGGAGTGGTTGTAAACAATAGGTAGAAAGAAAAGAACCTTAAATTTTAAATGAAGCCTGAGGAAAAATATTCGTGCAATCAAGCAAGCAAATCTCTGAGCACATCCAGCATAAAAAAAATTACATGAGACTTTTTTTTTTTTTTTACTATTTTTAGAAGTTTGTTTATGATAGAAACTCTCCTGTAATCTGGAAGACTCTTACTAGGGGACTGGAGGCTAAAACAAAGGAAAAACGGTTGCAGGAACTGAGTATGTCTAGTCTGATGAAAAGAAGAACCAAGGGTGACATGATAGCAGTGTTCCACTATCTCAGGGGCTGCCACAAAGAAAAGGGAGTCAAACTATTCTCCAAAGCACCTGAGGGTAGAATAAGAAGCAATGGGTGGAAACTAATCAAGGAGAGAAGCAACTTAGAACTAAGGAGAAATTTCCTGACAGTTAGAACAATTAATCAGTGGAACAACTTGCCTCCAGAAGTTGTCAATGCTCCAACACTGGAAATTTTTAAGAAGATGTTGGATAACCATTTGTCTGAAGTGGTGTAGGGTTTCCTGCCTAAGCAGAAGGTTGGAAAGACCTCCAAGATCTCTTCCAACTCTTTTATTCTATTATATTCTACTACAGATCTTGAAGTGGGCTTTACCTTCCTTTTCATCAGTTGCTCTCAGTCCTGGGAAGATTCCAAATGAAATTTCTAGCAAGCTCCTTTACTAATTTACCTGAAGCAAAGCGGAACTGTGTTTGCACAAGGATTCGGCCAGATGTCTCCCCTGAGTTTCCTTGAAAAAGGGGGAAGTCATTAGGTTACAATCATTTATGTCTGTATTCTGCTCTAATGGGGATTTTGGGAACTTTCCATATTCAAAGTACCTGTTATGGTTTGGTGATACCACCTAGATCACAATGGAAATGAACCCTGGATCCTTTTCTGCTCAGCATGTGTGCAAACAGTAGCCAATCATTTAATGAACTTAGAGCAATGACGAAGCTGTGATTACAAAGGGGTTGAAACTACTGCCTAAACTGAAGAAACATTACCTTGCCAACTTAACAGGGGTCACAAGGAACACCAAGGAAGTCATTTATTTTTGCAACTCATTAAAGAAAGACTACAATCATCTTCCTAATTAATTTCCTTACTTAGGATGGCAAGATTTCTCCCAACTATTTGTCACATTTACTGTCCTCTGTTTAAATCAATATCTATTTGCATTTAGGGGGAGTATTCATTACATTGAGAAAGGACACCTTTTGTGAATAAAACATGGCTTCTCTTTCTAAGGGTAGGCAAAAATCAAGGGTTTAGTAATGACAAAGATGTATTATCTGGGTATCTGCCTTCTGGCTTCTCCCATCACTTTCTTTTACAAACCAGAGCTATTTATGAAGCGAGTAGCTTAGTCACAGGAAAACTGAGTGAGAGTTTGACCTCATTGTATTAGGATGCATAATACGGGCTCTATTACAGGAAAATTGTTCACAGTTGTAATAGTTGTAACAGAAGAGTGAATAGCCATTTTCTAGAAAATAATGAGGAGACAGGATTGTGGGAGAGTCCTTGAGAAATTTTGTAAAAAGCATGTTAAAGCTTTGCAAGGCCTGAAATTCCTTGCCTCTTTGAACATAGGCCCTCTTCAAGCCTATCCATGTTCAGAGCACTCATATGCAGACATATGCAGAGTGCTCTTCTCTATCCTTACAATTTAGGTAGCTGTATCTAAGATAGCTGTAACTTCACATAGTGTATCTGAACTAGGATAATTTGAGCCTGGTCATTTATGACTTGTGGGAGACCTCTGGATTTATTAACTCAATGACACATTAGTTTGTTTTCTTGACTGTCCATGTAGGAGTTTTCTCCAACACTAAAGTTTAAAAGTCCCACCCCCATTTTTATTTATTTTTATTTTTGTTTTAGCTGAATGTTAATTTTTTAAAATTCTGTATATCATTGCATGTATTTCAGCGTGGAGACTTTTTAAAGCTTTTTTACAAGTCTACCTTGTGTGATAAAATGACCCTTCATTTGTTTCTCAAATTTCTGTCTTAAATTAGAATCATCTTTATATAGCGTAGATATTTTTTTCTGATGTTACATGCCAATGATATAACATTTTGCCAAAGTTCTCTTTTAAGTTATAATATATTGTAAATTTCAGGCCTTTCAGTCACATCTTCTCCCATTGGTCCATCTGTGTATTATAACTTAAATTCTTGGACCATTTTATCACACAGTTTTTAACTTGTTCTTCCAATACCTTGCATGATTCTCATCTTTGTAGCTACACTATAAAAGCATTTCAATGTCTTTTCCAAAGTCTTCATAGACCATAGATGTCTGTGGTATATTTCTTGACTGCTTGATTTTTTACTCATGGTTGATGGTTAATCCTGAAAGGCAGAAACTATCATCATGTCAGTATTTTTCTTTGTAGTTTTAAAGCTGGCTGTTTTACCTGATGCCAATGGTTTACTTATTAGTTATAGTTAGCCTTTAGTTTGGATGCATACATAGCTGGGTTGTATTTGCTTGAAAATAATTATATATCATTGAAAGTCCTTTAAAATGTTCACAGCATGTAGTTATCTCTCTCCCAGTTATCCAATTTGCTTAATCTCCAATTTATTCAAGGGGCCATATATTGGTCTACTATTTTACCATCAGAAACCATTCTAAAAAACTACCAGATAGTTATATATCTGATATAGAACTATAAGTAATACTTTTTAAAAAGTGTTACTGTTGGTATGCAATAATCAGTATTCAAAATATCAAAATCAAATACTTATTATAGTCAAATATCACCATACTGAACGCATCTATTTAAATAAATTTGGAAGGCAGACATAGGCATGGTATTCACACAGGGTTCATATTTCCACTTTTGAAAGCTTACATCTGGGTAACAAATACAGAAGCATTTAGGAAATTGCTTACTCCGATTTAAAACTCTAAACTCAACTGACATTATAACTAGATCACTCTGTGATTTTATTTTATTTTATTTTATTTTATTTTATTTTATTTTATTTTATTTTATTTTATTTTATTTTATTTTATTTTATTTTATTTTATTTTATTTTATTTTATTTTATTTTATTTTATTTTATTTATTTTATTTTATTTTATTTTATTTATTTTATTTTATTTTATTTTAAACAACAAAATATTCCATACCCAATAAGAGTTTGAACTGGAACAGCTTTTACTGAGGCACTGAATCAAATCTTTGTATGTCCCTACAAATAACATTCATGTTTCTGTAATCTTCTATGCATATATAATTTATATTTGCATTGCGGCTGGATTTTAAAAAGTTGCAATTCAATTAATAGTATAATTAATAATTTATAAAATACACAAAATAAATGCAGTTCACAAGATAAAGCCCAATTTTTAAAACCTTGTTTAAGCATAGAAAGAGAACAGAAGAAGATGAAGGAGGAATGTCAAAGAGAGAGAAGCATATGAAACACATTGATTTTTGCTAGCATTTGGAAACATGAATCTTCTTGAAATCTTGTGCAGGTATTCATAACATTTCAAATTTGACTAGTTTTATTATTATTATCCAAACTTTGAACGTACACCTTGTTTGTAATCCACAATTTAGTTTCTGAGAGATCAATTAGTGAAAAGTATTTCCTCAAGTCCTCTGTAAAACCAGTTAATTCTGTTAATATTTAGATCCTGAATCCTTATCAATGGAAGCCAAAGAGAAAATAATTCTTATCTTCCTGGAAGAGGAACTGACAACTAAGACACGAAGAAAAATGTTCAACTTCCCCTTTGTTCTCCTAAGCAGCTTTACAATTGGTGGAATTCTTAATGTCTTGAAAGTTTGAGTTCACACCAGAGGTTCTAACAGGTTCTGGAGAACCGTTAGTGGAAATTTTGAGTAGTTCAGAGAACCAGCAAATACCACCTGTGGCTGGCCCTAATAGTGGGGAGGGAATGGGGATTTTGCAGTATCCTTCCCACGCCATGCCCACCAAGCCACGCCCACCAAGCCACACCACACCCATCAAGCCATGCCCGAACTAATAGCCAGAACTATTAGTAAAATATTTGGATTTCACCACTGAGTCACACACGATATTGTTAAAACAAACAACTTAATGTGGAAGCAAAGAATCAAAAGTCAAAGTTAAATGAAGGTAATGAAATAAAAGTTGTTAGTGTGAATGGGCCTTGGCACAAAAAAAATTAATGTATCAAGTGTAGTGTTGATTAAAGGCTAAGAAGTTCTCAACCCATTAGTTTGACACTGACTGGTGCCTTATTGGTTAGAAATTATTTTTAGTGGATGAAATGGAAAAGAAAGAGAAGTGATTCAGGGTTTTAGATATAAAAATGTGAAGCATCTTGATAAACATATTGGCAAAGTGATCTTTGATATGTCAGCTTTAGTAAGAAACAGAATTGATCTACAGTGATACATATGATGGCACCTGAGTAGATTCTCAAAATACACATGCCTGGCTTGTATTGAAAAATTACTGTGGGTAATTTGCAATTTAGTTTGCTTCTAGCGCATTCAAAATCAATGCTGATATCCAGATCGCATAAACCACTTGTTTCAACTATCAAAATAATGTCATCTGATGTTTATTTATTAAACATCAAATGATGTTTAAAATAGTCTGGTAATTCTTAATAATAACAATGGGAAGGTAAATGACAAATCACTCCAAATACATGCTTACTTTTCTTGCTATCAGTGTATTTATTCACAAAAAACAAACAGGAAACTAAAGGCAGAATTGGTTGTCTATTACAAGCTGCAGATGATACAAGTTAACCAGGGAATGGGCCACTAAACTTAGAGGGTGTAGACATTCTTCTGCTTAACATATCAAAAGAGTATCATTCATGTTTCTGTATGTGAACCCAAGCTGGCTTTTCAACTGATAAGGGTGGCACATTCCAAAAAGTGGGCAGATTCAAATCTAAATGAGATTTAATTTTGCTTAAGTTTCTTCACAAATTAACCAAACACAATCAATAGAATCTCTCCCTATGTCTCACACATTTCTCCTTTCTATCATATTAAGAATAATAACTTGGCATGAAGTTTCTGATGAATCCTAGTGACTACTTCAAGACTTTTAAGAGAATATTATCGTTGAAATAGTGGAAGACAATAGACAATATTTACTTGGAGAAATTTTCCAAGTTATGGATCAAATTTACTATTATTTGCAGAGAACATTGGCAGAATCTGGGATACTTGGAAGGCTGTTTGCAATCCAGCCACTGCCACTGGAATAATAATAATAATAATAATAATAATAATAATAATAATAATAATAATAATAATAATAATAATAATAAAAAACAACTTTATTGTCATTGTACCTGTATAGCCATACCACAAAATTCACTTAACACCCAAAGACCAGGTCCAACACCCAAAGGCCAGGTCCAACACACATAACAATCCCCAAACACACTCCCACCCACCACAATTCCCCACCCCTAAACCACCCAAACATCCACACAACACACCAAGTAATGCTGTCCAACAGCTGTCTGACAGAATGTGAGTAAGCATCATTCCACTTACAGTGATTACAACAGCAAGATGTAAGAGCTGTGGTGGCACAGTGGTTAGAATGCAGTATTGCAGGCTGACTCTGCCCACTGCCAGGAGTTCAATCCTGACCTGCTCAAGGTTCCACCTCTCCAAGGTTGGTAAAATGAGGACCCAGATTGTTGGGGGCAACAGGCTGACTCTGTAAACTGCTTAGAGAATGCTTTCAAGCACTGTGAAGCGGTATACAAATATAACTGCCATTACTATTGCTTTTTTTTTCAGATCAAGGTTAAGACTATCTTTTAAAATTATTTCGTTTGTTTGTGTGTATGCACGTGTGTTTGTGTTTAAAACCAGCGTCTTTTTGACTGATTTCCATTCATGAAACAATTTTTCAACAACCACTAGCAACAATCCATCATATTTCTCATCTAGCAGAAGCACAGATGGCTGTCCATTCTAGAGGTGTTAACGTTACTGAGCTTTACATGAAACTGCATGATTGATTAAAAAAGGTAATCACATGTTACTGCTTGTAATTGTGATTAATATTAATATTTACTGTTTCTGAGCAGAAGTGCTCCTCGACTCTTTTTTCCCTTCCATTTTGTGTTACTCTCTCAGTCTTTTTAGGCTGATTTTAGGCTTTCTAGGTGTTACTCTCTCAGTCTTTTTAGTGCTCCTCGACTCTTTTTTCCCTTCCATTTTGTGTTACTCTCTCAGTCTTTTTAGGCTGACCCTGATTGAAGGTCAGCCTAAAAAGATCACTGGCATAAAAATTTAGACAGGTTTTAAGGTCTAAATGAACAATTCTATATTAATTGTAAAATGTGATTAAGGTATCCAGAGCTGTTTATTTTAAGCAGCTTAGGATGGAAGAGAGTTGCTATTATTCTTCGGATAACTCTGCAGCCGTTTTAACATTGGCGATGGGTTGTTTTTTTTAACAGAAAAGTGACAGCTAATAATTTTCTTTGTGATATCTTTTCATACTATTTTTAATTTCTTTTGGCACACTTAGATTTTTCCAGTAGTGCACAGCAACAGCTTGAAAATGTAAGGAAAAGAGTTTCTTTTCCTTTTTGTTCTTTTTAAATTAAGAACATTTTACAACAGATGGAGGAATAAAATCTTTCTGACCAAAATAGGCCACTCTCTGGCTTCAAGTGTTTGCAGAGCAAAGCTTTCCTACGGACATATTTCCCTTGTTGTGGCTGACATAGCTCATTTGCACTGGACCTTTTTCAGAGAGACACAGTAGGAATCAGGAAGCATGAAGGAAATAAGACAGAACTGATTAAGGAATCAATGGGACCTCAAAGAATGTAGTCCTGCGTAGTTTTAATTTTACTTTATTATTATTATTATTTATTTTATTATTTGGACTTATATGCCACCCTATCTCGCAAAGGACTCAAGGTGGCTCACAACAATAAAACACATACAGTCCAATCCTTCCTTTAAAAGTACCCAATAAAACTATAAAACTATAAAACCATTAAAATTCCTCTAAAACCCCTTCAGTCCAAGCCAGCCAACTGAAACAGCCATGTTTTAAGGCCACAGCAGAAAGAGCGAAGGTCAGGGGCCATCCGGAGCCCCAGGGGGAGCTGATTCCACAGGGTAGGTGAACCCACAGAGAAGGGCTGCTCCCTAATGGTTGCCAGCCGACATTGTCTGGCCGACGGCACCCCAAGAAGGCCCTCCCTGTGGGAATGCACCGGGCGATGGGGAGCTGTCGCTGGCCACAGATGGTCCACCAAATACCCTGGGCCTAAACCGTGACCAATTGAATAGACCATAGACCAATTGAAATCAATGGGATTAATTTAAATTTCACTGGCTCTTAGGTAAAGGTAAAGGTTCCCCTAGCACATATGTGCTAGTCGTTCCCGACTCTAGGGGGAGGTGCTCATCTTCATTTCAAAGCCAAAGAGCCAGCGCTGTCTGAAGACATCTCCATGGTCATGTGACCAGCATGACTAAATGCTAAAAGCGCATGGAACACTGTTACCTTCCCACCAAAGATGGTCCCTATTTTTCTACTTGCATTTTTTACGTGCTTTCAAACTGCTAGGTTGGCAGAAGCTGGGACAAGTAATGGGAGCTCACCCCATTACGCAGCGCTAGGGATTTGAACCTCTGAACTGTCAACCTTTCAATTGACAAGCTCAGCGACTTAGCCTCTGAGCCACTGCATCCCTCCACTGAGCCACCGTGTCTCTCACTGGCTCTTACCTAAGTATAATTAGGTTTATGTTTAGATTAGATTATCTGAAGAGTCAAGTCATAGCCTGGGTTGAAACCTGTCAGGCCAGTATACAGACCAGACCAGGAAATCAACTTGGTTAATTTAATAGTTGTCAATACCATTACCACAATGAAAATAAATCTGTAACATCTTGTCCATTACAGTCTTTCCATGTTTCCTTTAAGCTTTCTATTCTTTAAACTAAAAATAATTCCTTTAATCATTCTTTATAAAATTTAGCTTCCAAACCCCTTGCTATTTTCATTGTTCTTTCCCCCCCCCCCCCTCATACTTTCCATTGTGATTCTGATGGGCCACCATCACATATATGACACAATATTCCAGGTGCAATCTTACCAAAGTAGCGTGAAAGAAAACCATCTCTTCCCCAATAAATGTATTGGGATGAGCTCCAATAACAGACACTTTCTGCTTCTTTCTCATCCTTATACTCCAATGCATTAGAGAAGCATTTACTTCAGTGGCTTCCAAATCTTACTTGTTTCTCAGAGTTTTAAAATTCTTCAGCCTTTTTTTTTTCTTTTTTTTTGCACATTTGCTGCTTATTTCCACCAAGATCAACTTTCTTATTCTTTGCAAAACCCTGGCAGGCTTCACCTGGCCCACAGGGCCTCTGAGTTCCCATTCTTAAAAATAAAATAAGACATATTCTGAAAAACTCCTTGTCCTTAAAAAGATGTTCTATTAAACCCTTACTATTTGTACTGATCCTAGGCTCTCTATAGACTTAAACTCTACTCTAGACCTTGACAGTTTCCTGTCCCATTCTGTAACAGTTAGTAACCTAATTTCTTGCTGGCTAAGAGTGTCTGGGAGAATTCTTTTTTTCTAATGTCAGAATTGATCTCTGTTAAAGTTATGGTGTAAAACATGCCATTTCGGTGTAAGGATATTTAATACCCAATGGCTGTTGCTATATTTTTATGTGTATTTTTCTCCAGCACTTTCCTTGATATCATATCGATTGTAATGTGAATCTAATTTACAAGTGTGTTTTACTTTATATCATAGATAAGATACATTATGAGAAGCAAACCTTTCCAATTATCTTTTTTATCTGGTACATGCAATGCACAAAGAACATATTCAAGCATTCTCCTGTTATACAAAGCAGAGCTGCCTGTGTTTATGAAACCCATATTTTTCAATATATGATGCCTTCTGCTTGCCAGTCTTCTCTATTTTATCTCAACAATCAATCCCAGAATATCCAATTTCACATAGAGAAATCACACAAAGTTGTCGGAAGCTGCAGAGGGATGCAATCATCACCGGTAGACTTGAGCCTTACTTTTTGAGGCTGATAATAATTAGGAAGGAAGAGTTTTGACTAATTTCATCTAGTGATAATTTTTCCTGGTGACACTACAAGGTTTTAGAAGAGATACTTAGATGTCTTGCTGGTATGGGATTTTGTAATTGTTTGATTGCAACTTGGACAGAGACACACAGAGGCTCTACAATGGGGGCAGTTAAAAATAAACAAAAATTCTTTTTTAAAAATTTTTTATTGAAAATTATTTTAAAAATACAAAAGAAAAAAATATAGCAATATAGATAGGATTGCAGAGAGTAACATAATACGTATAGAGTTTAGAACATAGCTTTCACCTGATATTAGTACAAACTTCCATTTAGGCAAAATCATCAAAATAGAAGACATGTCTAGAAGAAAGAATTCCCAACTACCATACAATATTCCTATAAATATTTGCCCACTATAATCATATTGAGATTATTATTTTACATTCTTCTTAAGGTTTCTTTCCTGCAGCCAAGCATACCACTGGTCCCAACTCATATATAGCCCCAATTCTTTTTTTTTTAATTTGATTTATAATGTGTTAAGCAATACATTGCAATTCTTGTCTATCTCACAAGAGACCGGTAAGTTTGTCTGCCTCTGCACAGTCCATGATCTTTGCGATTAACATAGCTTCCGATGGTATATTTTTGGATTTCCTTTCTTGAGCGAACGAGATTCTGACTGCAATAAAGATGGGGAGAGCAAGATACCAATTAAATTTATTTAAATTATCTGGTTTCATGCCTTTTAAAAACGTTTCCGGGTTCAATGTTATCCTACACCCTATCCATTTTTAAATTCATTTTTGCATTCTATTGCAATATTCTCCTGCTCGGGGACAGGTCCACCAAATATGAAAATAAGTTCCCATAGCAGCCTTGCATTTCCAACAAACCGGGGATGTTCCCGGGAACATCTTTGATAATCTAGCCGGAGGAAAGTGCCATCTATACAGCTTTTATATGTATTTTCCTTAGAGGGAACCAACATTGTTAGTTTTAGAGTTCTTCCCCAAATTTCTTCCCACTTTTCAAGTTCAAGTGTCCCAAATTTCTCCCCCAGGCAATCATCGAGTCCTTAATAACTTCCTCTCCAATCCAACCCATTAAGAGGAATTGGTACAGTTTGGATAATACCTTCTCATCCCTCTCCAACAAGATTTTATCAAGTTCTTGTAAGGAATTGTAAATTCCTCCCTTGTTTTCATCCTGAGCTGTTCTGGTTTGGACCTGGTTATATGTCCACCAATCTAACTCATAGCCGAGTCCTGCCAACGTACTTCGAGGCTTTACTCTCCCTAAAGGATCCAACAACGTTTGGTAAGTTAAAGGCTTATTTCTGTTATAAAGTGTCGGGCATATCATCGCTTCTAGAGGGGAAAGGCAGATCGGAGTCATCAGATAATATTTATTTTTTACTCCATCCCAAGTAGCCTTCAAAATCTTTCGGATGAAATGGTCCATAAAGTATTTATTGTTTTTGGACTTTTCCTGACTCAGATAATAATGCCACCCCGGTGCAGGTTGTGACCTTCCAATATAAGGATTCTCCTCCTTCTCAATGCAATCCAGTCTCTGATCCAATTTAAGACAGCCGCTTGGTGGTAAAACTCTCATTTTGGTAAACCCAATCCTCCCCTGGAAGAGGATTCTTGAAGCATTTTCAATTTGATCCTTGGTTTTTTGTTCTGCCAAACAAATCTACATATAGATTGGTCTAAAGATTGAAAAAAATGCATCTAATAAAACTGGAGCTGTCTGAAAGAGAAAAACCCATTTGGGCAGAATATATGTCTTGACTACTGCAATTCTACCCAGTAATGATAATTGTAGTCCTTTCCATCCTTCAAGTCCTTCTTTAGTTTGAGTAAGAAGTTTCAGGTAATTGTCTTCTTTAATAATTGAACATTTGGATGACAGCCAAATACCTAAATATTTCATCTTTTAAACTATCTGAATCCCTAGTTCTTCCTCTAACTGCGCTTTTTGATCCTTCATCACATTCTTAACTAAGACCTTGGTTTTATCTTTATTTAATTTAAATCCCGCTACTTTCCCATAAGCCTCCAACTCCTGGAATAAAGTTGGTCCTGATTCCAAAGGTTCTTCCAATACAAATATCAAATCATCTGCAAAGGCTTGAAGCTTAAACTTTTCCCCTGTGATGCTTAGTCCTTTAATTCCTTGGTTCTTTCTAACCTCGTTCAATAATGACTCAAGAGTTAAAATAAATAAAAGTGGAGATAGTGGGCATCCCTGTCTGGTACCCTTACCTATATAAATCTTTTCAGACTCCTCCCCATTAATAATAATATTTTCGCTGCCTGTTTTGCGTATATAGTCCGGATCGCCCTGATAAATTTTCCCTCAAATTCCATTTCAGTCAACTGTGTAAACAAAAAATTCCATCTCACTCTATCGAAGGCTTTTTGTGCATCCATGGAATGCCACCTGCTTGTCAGAATTACATTCATAATATTCTAATATATTCAATATGATTTTTACTTTATCTTTAAGTTGTCTATGAGGCAGGAAGCCATTCTGGTCCCCGTGGATGTACTCATTCAGAAAAAATTTAGTCTCTTTGCTAAGATCATGGAGAATAATTTGTAATCAGCGTTAAGCAGAGAGATTGGCCTATAATTATTAATCAGAAGTGGATCAGTGCCTTCCTTTGGGATTAATGTAATATACGCTTTGGACCAGGAGGGTGGCATATGACCAAAGGTCAAGACCTCATTGAACAATTCGGTCAAGAATTACCCCAAGATCTCAAGAAGGGCCTTAAATATTTCTACTGGAAGACCATCCGTACCTGGGGTCTTCCCCCCTTTTTGTTCCCCTAATACCAACTCTACTTCCTTCAACGTAATCTCTGCATTTAATATTTCTTTCATTGGAAGTGGAACTTTTCGGGAGTCAGCTCTAGCCAAATACTCTCTAATCTTCTGGTCTTGTTTATCTCCAGCTGTATATAAGGCAGCAAAATATTCTTGTATTATTTTCCCTTTCCCTTCCTTATCTGAGACACATCTTCCAGTTTGGTCCCTCAAATAAACTATCCTATTTCTCTCCTGTTGCTTCTTCAGTCTATAAGTAAGCATTTTTCCCGCTTTATTTGCATGTTCAAAGTGCCTTTGTTTTATCCATCCTATTTTAGTAGCCAATTCTTCCTGGTCTAATAAATTTAACTGGTGTCAAACTATTTTCTTCTCCTCCACTAATTTTAGGTCCCCTTGGTCCGCCTGCAATTTAGCTTCCACTTTCTCCAATTCATACACCAATTTACTCTGTTTCAATCTCTGAACCTTTCCTTTTCCAATTATATGGGATGACACTAATCCCCTGATCACCACCTTCACCATGTCCCAAATTATCTGGGACTAGTATCTTCCTTCCTATTTATCCTAAAGAAAAAATCCATCTCCTTCTTTAGCTTTTGAAGTAAATCTTTATCTTTTAAGACCCCTACATCCATCTCCTATCTCTTTATTCTGCGGGTTCCCCTCCATAGTATCTTCAACGGGCTATGGTCCGCCCAGTCATTGACCTCTATTTCCACATCCAACACCTGATCACATAACCCTACAGTCATCCAGGCCATATCTAATCTGGACCAGGAATGATGTGGGTGGGACCAGTCAGAATTTTTATTAACAGTTCTCTGAACTACTCAAAATTTCTGCTACCAGTTATCCAGGACTGGTCAGAACCTGCTAAAACCCACCTCTGAAGTACACTACCCAGAATGACCTTCATCCATTCTGGACCACAGCGAGAAATTGTATGAAGTCCATATTGAATTTCCATATAAGATAAAGAATGAAGAAATACTGTAAGTCTACAGCTATTTTTTTTTACTTTTAATTTATATTCTACCTGCTCTTTGGATGCTAAATTTTCTACCTGCTCTTTGGATGCTAAATTTTCTGAACAGTAAAATAAGAGGTAACACACTGCCAATACAGAAAAGTCTCCAGTGTTTCCTAGAGATGATATTTGTCACTTGGCATGTGAAACATCTTTTATTAATCTCCATGTAAGTGTGAAGGAACAGAACACTCCCCGCTCTCCCCTTCTTTCTAACCCTCCCCCACTCTCTCTCCCCTCTCTCTCCCTCTCCCCCTCTCTTTTTTTAATTCTGAATTTTCAATATCTTATTCCTGACTAACCTAGGCATATTCTACAATTGATGATTGAGATGGAAAACCATATTGCTGCATATCTCATTCAATTTCACTTCCCTAATATAAGATCAACCCATCCTACAGGACTGGGGATATCTAAAAAGAAAGCGTTAAAGACAGCATTCCAAATAACAAATCATAGTTCTTTCCTCAAATTAAGCCATCCCAGATTTCAGCAACAATTTATTTGCTAAATAACAGGGTTTTTGAACAGTTGTGAGGCCTGTGAACCAGACAGCATCTGGCTTATGGGTTTTGCTTTTAAAAATAATAACGTAGCTGCATTGCTTCATGCACTTGCTGAAAAGCTAAATAGTTTAAAATAGTTAAGACTCCTTTGTACATTATCTGTAGCAGCCCTTACTATTTTTTTTAAACCATTGAATTTGTTCTGTGTTTAGAAAGTATGTCAATATTCGTAACAGTTTTAACGTTTCTTCCTTAAAATATAATGCAAGAATCCTAAGATTTATGCATTATGCCTTATGCCTGCCTGAGTGATAGAGGAAAAATTACACTTTTATTCACATACAATAATCTTTTCAATGATCTGATTGCCAATTCTAGACATGGAGGTGAAATTCCTGCCTAATAACTATCTCATTTTATTCACATATTGTTTAAACAAAAGAACTGTCCAAGATGGATCCTTATTTACCAGTTCTTGGTAAACAAGTGAAGGTATGAGTAGACAGAAAATGAGTAGGTAGAAAATGAGTAGATAGATAGAACTGCAGAAAAAAACAATTGCTATCAACCTGCCTTCCATTGAGGACCTGTATACTGCACGAGTCAAAAAAAGGTTTGTGAAAATATCTACAGATCCCTCACATCCTGGGCATAAATTGTTTCAACTCGTTCCCTCAAAATGACACTATAGAGCCCTGCATACCAGAACAGTTTTTTCCCGAATGCCATCACTCTGCTAAACAAATGATTCTCTCAACACTGTCAAACTATTCACTAAATCTGCACTACTATTAATCTTCTCATTGTTCCCACCACCCATCTCCTTCCACTTACGACTGTATGACTGTAATTTTGTTGCTTGTATCCTTATGATTTATATTGATATTGTTTCCTGATTGCTTATTTGTACACTCTATCATTAAGTGTTGTATCTTATGATTCTTGATGAAGTATCTTTTCTTTTATGTACACTGAGAGCATATGCATCAAGACAAATTCCTTGTGTGTCCAATCACACTTGGCCAATAAAAAATTCTATCCTATCCTATCCTATCCTATCCTATCCTATCCTATCCTATCCTATCCTATCCTAGTTGTCCATCCACCCCAATGCATTGTGATCTTATGATGAAGCAGTCTGATTAGATACAAATTTCTCTGTTTAATGTAGAAAATTTGTAACTTCTTTCGAAGTTTACCAGTAAAATGCTGATTTTAGACTTACTGTCCATGGACACTTCTTTGCTAGATGGTAAATGATAAATGTCACAAACCCAGCATATTCAGCTCAACAGGACTTATGGTCTTTTGGTCAATTTGGTCCTTCCATAATGGGCCAATTAACATAATCAAGTCCATTCATTTTGCTGCTGGCCATCTCTTCTTCTCTTTTCTTCCACTTTTTACAGCATTATAGCATTCTCTAAACAGATATTATAGGTCTTTATGCAATGTATCCAAAATATTTATAATTTCAGTCTGCATGTGTGCCTCAGGTGAGAACTCTGGTTTGATAGGTTTGATGATCTATTTGTTTGTTCTCTTAGCTGTCCATGATATATTGAAAAGTTCAAAAGTGTTAATACTTTTTCTATCCTAGGCAGCTGGGATGACCCTGAGTGACTATGCAAGAATTATATTTTCTTGAGGTATTTTTTTTTCTCATCATTCCCCTAAAAGTCCTTCTGCATGATAAGACAGTGCAACAGGACTCAGGCAATGAGTGCGCTCTATGTCTCTGCTAAAATCTTGCAAAGCTTGTGTCAGTTCAGGAAAATAATACATTAATATATGGACACATTACATGACTATATATAACTGTTCTTTTATTCAATAGAAAATAATTACACATTCCTTTGTTCAATAGAAAAGAAAGAGACAAAGCTAACATTTGAGGAACAAAGAACTGGGAAGGCAACTGACAGCATCCAGTGCTTTAAATTCCATTTGAAGAGTACTTTAGAGAATACAGGAATACAAACATGATATAATTCTGTAACTATAATTTTTAAATTCTTGAAGTCACCATCTTTTCCCAAGATCAAACTAGCTGCTTTCTTCTGCACTTGCCATGAAATCTCAGAACATGACTGCTTTAAGAATTAAAGGCAAATGCTATATTTGTGCTCTGGTTTACTCACAAGCCCGTATTTAGAATGTTTACACAATTGTTCAAATTCCCCTATGTAAAATATCTATATACTTCTTTTTCAGCTACACATTTCCTGGATTGATTTTTTTTTCTCCTGTTCCAATCTCTTTAACTATTGCTTGTTTCTAGGCAATCAAGAAACAATTCCAGTCTTTATGGTTATTTCCCATTATAAAAAGGATGCTATCTGTAATCATTGTTTTATTTTGTTAAAGGGTCTTTCAAGAAGCTCCTTATTGGGACAACACAACAGGAAACACTCCAGGAATGAGGCAAGAATTCAAAAAGCTTGGACTTTAGTAGATTTATTTCTGCTTCTCTAAGTGGACATCAATGTCTGTAGCTTTAGAGTAGTTTTGTTATGTGGTCTTCTCCAAAAATTCTCACTTTAAATTAAAACCAGTATTCTGATTTGATATATAAATATATTAGCTTTGGAGTCTTATCTTTTCCTTCCCTTCGTTTCCCAAAGAAGCTTAATCTTTGGAGTTTTATTCCAAGATATCTCCCTCATTTCTGTCTTTCTAGAACTCCAGCTATTTCCCTTTAATAGATAGTTGCTTCACACCTGGAAATAAAGAAGACAGACACTTGACACTAAGTAAACTGTGGACACAGCTTTATTAACTTGACAATCAAAAGTGGTTCTTTAATGGATGATTTGCCACTGCTCACTAAATGAAGCCTGGAATCCTGAAAATTTGCTTCCTAAATCACAACAGCTCTAAGTCTCTGTATGGATAGATTAATCATATTTAGAAAATGTTTCTTTCTTTATTCTTCCAAAAACCCTACAATCTTTCCTAGTACTTCTAAAACACAGCCATTAATAAATCTTGTTTACGCTTCCCATACTACCCCATTGGTCCAGCCTAAATGGATGATATTACAATGAACAGCAATTAGTGTTGGCAGATCAGTATGAAATGGATGGAGAAAACCCCATCACTGTTTATTTTAAGGGGTGCATTTCTTCCTGATGATGTTCAGGAAACTATTAAAGACCTGTCTGTCCTCCCAGGCTCTGGTGCAGTGAAGGTTAAGGTCCAGCTATATGGATTTATTTTGGTCATATGTTGTTTCTACATCCAGTCATGATTTTTTCCCCCTTTTGTATGTGTATGCTTTGTATTTAGTGCTGAACCATCCATTCATTGGTAGACATAGGTAAAGGTAAAGGTTCCCCTCGCACATATGTGTTAGTCGTTCCTGACTCTAGGCGGTGATATTCATTTCCATTTCAAAGCCAAAGAGCCAGCGCTGTCCAAAGACATCTCCATGGTAATGTGATCGGCATGACTAATTGCCAAAGGTGCATGGAACGCTGTTACCTTCCCACCAAAGGTGGTCCCTATTTTTCTACTTGCACTTTTTACCTGCTTTCGAACTGCTAGGTTGGCAGAAGCTGGGACAAGTAATGGGAGCTCACCCCATTACGCATCACTAGGGATTCGAACCACTGAACTCCCGACCTTTCGATCGACAACCTCAGCGTCTTAGCCACTGAGACACCATATCACTGTAGCAATGTATACATTGTTTAAAAGAAATAAATGAACATAAAAAGAATTATTGGGGGAAAAATTGAACTGGAGACAGTCAAATGAGCTGGAAGCTGCCTTAAATATATCTTCAGAGGCTCTGCTCTACTTTGACTGTCAGCAAATATTGAATGACAATGACTTTCCAGCATTATAAACAGATTTTCCCTCTGGAGATAATAGGTTTTGAACCACAGATCTTTTCCACGCTATGTCAGCACCCCTCTCTCTGAATCTTAAAAGCATGCATGATGAAGATGAATTTTAACATACACCATGTTAAGAGTTACATATTATCTATCAGGTATAACCCAATGGCAATATTTACAATTACAACGTTTGTTAACAACATTGTTTTTCAGCATCTTTTTCAGCTTTCAAGACAGCCTGAGACATTAGAATAGCAAGTTGATTTTTTAAAAAAAACTAAAAGGTAACCCTTGACTATTAATTTTTATAAGTATTTGTTACCAATAAATGAACTTGATATGCAGATGCTAAGAAATAAGTGTAATAAAGAATTAGAGGTTCCTATGCTACCCAGACAATGAGAGAATGTCTTAACTTCTATACCTAAAGCTGGGGTGTCAAACTCAAGGCCCACAGGTAGGATCTGGTCCACGAGCTGCTTAGATCTGACCCACAGGGCCGCCCTGGAAACAGCAAAGAAACAGCCCACGGTGCCTCTGCCAGCAAAAATGGAGCGGCCCACCCAAGCTCCATTTTTGCTGGCAGAGGGTTTCAGGAGGCTGTTGCAGCCAAAAATGGAGCTCACGAGAACCACGGGTGACCCTCCCAAGCTCCATTTTCCCTAGCAGAGGGTTGCAGGAGGCCATCACAACTGAAAACGGAGCTCAGGACACGAGTGACGTCGACTGGCCACGCCCACCCTGGCCACATCCATGCTGGCCACACCCATGCTGGCCACACCCATGCTGGCTACGCCTACCCTGGCCCCCTTAGGTCAAACAAAACTCAGATGCAGCCCTCAATGAAACCGAGTTTGACATCCCTGACCAATAGACCTCAAATTAGGACTTCATACAACAAAAAATAATATTTTGATTACTTTGGACTCCATTATGTTTGCATAAAAAAAGATTGTCTGGGCATTTTATTGGAGGTGAGTAAGGAAATTCCTCTTTAAAAGACATATTTTTACAATGTCCTATACTTAACAAGTTTGGGGAGAAAGTAGTGGGCTTTATAAATATGATTGTGTGACATAGGCTAAAATTTTCAGAGGATAATATATCTTGAATTATATTCCTAGTACCTAGTAAAGGTTGGTATTCCTACTAAAGGTTGGTATTACACATTTTAAAATATTGTTAGACTCTATCTGCCCCTACGTATCATTTGCCCCCACAGGAGGTGTTCTACACTTTCTGAAACACCGAATTAACTAATGTTTGCTAATGCTTTCGAGAATGAAACCGCCATACTATAATAAGCACAGAAGAAAGGTTGAAATTACTATGATTATAGTTCACAGAACTTGCTTTAATTGCTAAGGAAAGCCACCCTAATAGAAATGCAATGCTTATCTAGCATCCTTAGCAAGGATTCCATACACCTTATTGACGTTCTGTCATATAATGTAAAGTCTAAACTCAATTCAGTTGCCTTGCATGTTTATTCATGCAAGTTTGTCTTCTTCATTTACTTTATTATTTGTATGCATGTGGGGGGGAGGGAAGGGGGATATTTGTTACATATCTGTTATAACTCTGAAATCCACCTTGTGAGTAATTTAATGCTGATTTTCTGAGGCATAGCCTTTTCATGGAAATATAAAGATGTCCAGCTATAAAATTAATTGAAGAATGTTTCAATTTCTAAGGGTTTTTTTGTTTTGTTTTGTTTTTTGCAGAAAGGAAAAAAGGTATAGAGGCTAATGGCCACTTCATATAATGAAGCTTCGTCATGACTTCTACTTATTGATCAACCGCAATATGACCACAAGCCAGAATGGTTTTTATATGCTGATTATTCTTAACATAAAATGAAGAGAGTTTCAATTTTTGCTAACTGGTAGCCTCAATTTACTTTCCCAACTGCTTACAGGACTGGAGAATGCCTTGTGTTAATTTAGTAATGCTACCTACTGTAAAAGAAAGGGTGGTCTCCTATTATCTCCCTTTTTATCAATTGTGGAAGTAGGTTTTGGTTTATTTACCACAGAGTTCAAAGCCGAAATAGAATTGGCTCCCATTTTTAATGGGACATGATAAAAACCACATCAGATCAGCCATTTTACATCCAGATGTTATGGTCACAGGCAGAATGCTGAGATGGTGAATGTGGCCCCTGCCTGCAAATTGCCTATCCCTAATAGCATTGTTAATAAGATGGCTCAGTGGCTAAGATGCTGACCTTGTCAATTGAAAGGTCGGCAGTTCAGCAGTTCGAATCCCTAGTGCCGTGTAACAGGGTGCACTCCCATTACTTGTCCCAGCTTCTGCCAACCTAGCAGTTCAAAAAAATGTAAAAAAATGCAAGTAGAAAAATAGGCATCATGTTTGGTGGGAAGGTAACAGCATTCTGTGTGCCTTTGGCATTTAGTCATGCTGGCCACATGACCATGGAGACGTCTTAGGACAGTACTGGCTCTTCGGCTTTGAAACGGAGATGAGCACCGCCCCCTAGAGTCGGGAACGACTAGCACATATATGCGAGGGGAACCTTTACCTTTACCTTTAAAATATTGTAGACTTGGATTCAAATGTCAACTCTGTTTCTCTCCTCCCTAAAAATGTTTCTCTCCTCCCTAAAAATACATTTAAAATCATGTAATTAAAATGACGTGTTGCCATCAACAATATTGGACTTTATTTGGAAGTGTAACTGGTGGGGAAAAAGGACAAAAAGGCCAGGAAACCATTAGGATATGTCTTGCAACAACAATTGGCTAAAAGATGATAGGCATATTTTGCTACACCCTCCCCACCCTCCTCCCGTATTTCATAACTGGTTATGTTGTCCTTTGTGGCAGTCCTTTTTTGAGTTGGACTGATGTTTTGTAAGAGCAAGAATGAGGTTTACAAATTAAAAAAGGGACAAGTGGCAAAATTGGGAACATGACATCTAAAAAACGCATTTTCTTTTAAGACCACAGAGCCAAAATCTTAAATTCCCCAAGTGTCTCACTAGAAGGGAATGAATATAGCCGAGCAGAGATACATGACAACTGAAGCTTTAGCTGACGATATGAGGGACAGGCCTCATCTATTTTATTTTAACTGGAAAAGGAGGATATGTAGACTTTGGATAATATGATAAGATTACTGTTCTTTCCCCATTCTTTTACCCTCGTGTTACATGTCTAAGTGAACGAGTTTCAGGCACTCTAATTCTTGGACTCTTTTGACTCTGGAGAACAGACAGACTTCTAAAAACTGTTGACATTTGCTATTCTCAGGTGTTTGATTCTACTGTACAGATGTTGCTTATGAAAAGTTTATGTTGTTTTGAAAGAGAGTTCTACTGTCTTCCTTTCCCAAATGTGATGAAATGAAACACAGCTTGCTGCTTAGGTAGCCAGGTAAATGATAATAAAGTTCAAAGATGAGCTTCAGAGTCCCTCCCTTCCCACGATATTTTATTATCCCTTCTCCAGATCCTAAAACACCCATATTTAATGCTTGATTATTCAGCTGCCAAATTCAGTGTAGTCACTAATGTGCAGCTTTGGTCTCAGGAGATCTCAACAAACTTTCACTTTTTATAGCAAAAGGCTATCAGCATCCACCATAGCATAAAACCACATGTCTGATATATAAGTGTTTTGCACACTGTTAATAAATGGAAGCAAATCTTAGATCAGATTGTGAGCAAATGTAGCCAAGGACAGCTTAATAAATATTTTTTTCTCCACTTGTGCTTGCATTACAGCTTCTTAATAAATATTTTCAGCTTCCTATTGTCCTGCTGTCTTTGCAGAAGCAAAAAGCACCATCTGCCTTTTCTGATGCAAAAAACCAAGAAGGGATTTCTTTCTTTCTTTCTTTAATGCAGTTGTTTCTTTCCCATTCTCTTGTCTGTGTTAATGGAATTATTAGTAGTGGATTAGTGTATATCATTTTTAAATGCTTGCTTTTTAACTGTCGCTTAGTAATATGCAATTGTTATGCACTGAATTAAACATTATTGCATAGTTTCATTCATTTGAAAATGTTAGGTCTTTTAATTAAAATGTGAATTAGAGCCCAATTAGATTTTCATATAATCTGTTTTTGTTGTGCAGTTTAAGTATGTCCCATTCTTTACAAAAGTAGTATTAATTATTTGGAGGAAAAAAAACTATGTTGGTGATCCCTTTGTACAAGCCACTTTTTAATATTATTCCATATAATCTTAATTTCTTTCAAGAAAACTATGTTGTTATCCGTTCACACATATTGACTTGTTTGACGCCCTCTTCGTGGATATGCTTGCTGTATAAAGTGTTCTTGATCCTTAATAAGTTACAGCAGTTTCACTGCAGAATTGCAGTTGACAGTCAAAATGCGAATCCTTACATGTAGTACAAATTTAAATTTCAGTCTTTTGTTCCAATTTAGTGTTTTTACTGCAGTCTTGATAAGTTTGTCAGTTTTGGTTAGAGTGTTTTAAATGTTCTGTAATATTATAATTATAGCAATAACACTTAGACTTATATACCACTTCATAGTGCTTTTACAGCCCACTCTAAGCAGTTTACAGAGTCAGCATATTGCCCCCAACAATCTGGGTCCTCATTTTACCCACCTCAGAAGGATGGAAGGCTGAGTCAACCTTGAGCTAGTGAGATTTGAACTGCCGAACTGCAACTAGCATTCAGCTGAAGTAGCCTGCAATACTACACTCTAACCACTGCGCCACCTCAGCTCTTATAAATATTATACATATGATTGAATTTGGTTATATCATAGAAAGATGGGGTATAAACGCACAGAGTAATTCTGTACATGTTTATATGGAACCGAATTTAGGAAATACATGTATATATTTTTATTACTAGAAGTGGCATTGAACTCAGGAGAGAATGGACATATATAGGAAAGAGATTTATGCGAGACAGTATAATCTCCTTTCAAAGGTCTTTTTTTTTAAGCTTTCTATCTTCAGTCAATGAAAGATTGACCATAGCTGAAACATGAGTAGATCCCCATTGTGACCATTTATTAAAGTCTTTGAGGTCACATAAGAGACTTCATTCTTCTTGTCAATACTTTATTTTGCACACTGTAATTATAGAGAAAGAAAGACATCTTACAGTATGACCCAGCTATGATATGACTGGTAAAACTAGAAAAGCAAATGTGGTAGTAGACCTGAACGTATAAACTCTTCTTCAAGGTATCATTTTCTCAGCTGATTTTCCAAAGATTCTGGGATATATATATATATATATATATGTGTGTGTGTGTGTGTGTGTGTGTGTGTGTGTGTGTGTGTGTGTGTGTGCGCACACACACACACACACACACACACACCATGCTTTTCCTGAGTATAGAAGCTGGAAAAAAATATGCCAGTATAAAAATCTACTGCCTTCCGGCCTCTTTTCTCCCTAGGGCAGGGGTGTCAAACTCAATTTCATTGAGGGCCGCATCAGGGTTGTGTTTGACCTTGGGGGTGGGGGGCTGTTGGGGTGGCCAGAGTGGGTGTGGCCACCTCAATGTCACTCATGTCAGGAGTGTCCGTGGGGGCCCAAGAGCTCTGCCAGTGAAAACAAGCTCCTGAGCTCCATTTTCAGCTGCTATGGCCTCCTGCAACCCTCTGCCAATGAAAATGGAGCTCGGGAAGACTGCCCACAGCTCTCTCAAGGTCCATTTTCAGCTACAATGACCTCCTGCAACCCTCTTCAGCAAAAATGGAGCCCGGGAGGGCTGCAGTGGCCCTCGCAAGCTCCATTTTCACTGGCAGAGGCACTGTGGGCTGGTCCTTTGCTGTTTCCAGGGTAGCCCTCTGGGGCAAATCTAAGTACCTCATGGGCTGGATTTGGCCCATGGACCTTGAGTTTGACACCCCTGGTCTAGGGAATATCTTGTGTTAACAGATCATTCCATAGCAGTGTTGGGTTCCTTCTGGTTCGGCCCGGTTCCACTGAGCCGATAGTGGTGATGATAGGATGTCACCGAACCGGTTCTGTCCCCCCTGCCCCCCACCCCCCACATTATTCTTATCTTTTATTTGGCCCCATCCCCAATCTATTGCTGCCTCCTGAGTCCCAGCTGATGGGCTATAAGGAAAAACTGTTTAAATTCTTGCTTCAAAGGGCCGCCCTACAGCTGATCAGTGGTAAAAGTCAGTTTGGTGGTAGACCAGTGCCTCCAAAAACAAATGAGTAGACTGGGGGCTACAAAAATAAATGGGTAGACCAGTGCCTGCAAAAATACATGAGTAGACCGGTGCCTGCAAAAATAAATGGGTAGACCAGTGCCTGCAAAAATACATGAGTAGACCGGTGCCTGCAAAAATACATGGATAGACCAGTGCCTGCAAAAATAAATGGGTAGGCCAGTGCGTGCAAAAATAAATGGGTAGACTGGTACAGTTCTGCAAGCAGTTAAAAGCCTATTAGATCTCTGCTAAATCCTATAGAATTTTCACATGACCATCAAGCCGCACCCACAAAATAAACCATGCCCACAGAACTGGTAGTAAAAAAATTTAGAACCCACCCCTGTTCCATAGGTAATACCGAAGGAGCTATTCCACCATCATTTTTGGACACCCAAAGCAAGAAGACTGGAAGGGAAAGAGGGGAAATAGGTCCATTTAGAGCCAATTTTCCCAGCATGAAGTAGGTCAAATTCTCCTATGGTAAAATGCAGGGACAACCAATGAAATGCAACCACTGCTTGTTTGCTTGCTTGCTTGGTTGCTTGCTTGAGTGATTGATTGATTGATTGATTGATTATGTGCCCTCCATATAATCAGGGCACATAATGACTCCTAGTGACCACATAGATAAATTTTCTCCATGACAATTTTAAGTTTTTTCATTGTGCAGTTTTTACCTGCACAACTGAATCCACCCACTTTTCTGCTGATCATCCTCTTCTTCTCTTTGCTTCACTTTGCCCAGTCTTTTCCAGAAAACTGGATATCATGTCTGAAATGGAATAACAAATAATCCTCAACTTACAACAATTTAGTGACCATTCAAAGTTACAGCAGCACTAAAAATGACTTTCACACTTAGGACCATTGCAGCATCTCCTTGTCGTGTGATCCAAATTTAGATGCTTGGCAACTGACTCATATTTACGACGGTTGCAGTGTCCCAGGGTCATTGCAACTTTCTGACAAGCAAAGTCAATGAGGAAGCCAAATTCACTTAACAACTATGATAGGAAAGGTCATAAAATGGGGCAAAACCAGTGGTAGGATTCAACCAGTTTGCATCATTTCGGGAGAACCGGTTGTTAACTTTCTGAGCAGTTTGGCAAACTGGTTGTTGGAAGAAATCATTAGGGCAGAGAACCGGTTGTTAAATTCCTTGAATCCCACCACTGGGCAAAACTCACTTAACAAATGTCTCACTTAGCAACAGAAATGTTGGGCTCAATTGTGGTTATAAATCAAAGACTACCAGTAATTTGAGTCTGGCCATTTTTGCCGTGAGTAAAAATCCTGGGTTGAGTCATTGATTGTTTCCTTGGCTCTCCACAGTATTCTCATTAGTCTTCTCCAACAACAAACTTCAAAGGCATCAATATGCTTCTTATCCTGTTTCTTCAAAGTCCAATTTTCACATCTATAGAGTACTACCGCTATTTGCATGCAATTTTAAACATGCCTCTTTTTCCATGTGCTTTTTATATTGCTTACTGATAAGACAAAGAGAATATTTCTTCAAAATCCAGCTACAGCAAAATACCCCAATAGAACATGGAATGAATTGTAAAATAAATAAAGAAAATGCATTTATCTACCCCCTTATTCCCTCCCCATTAGGGGATTCTTGCTTTTAGTGGATGTGGAAGAAAAGTTGCATAGCTTTTGAAATCAGAGTTGGCCTTTGATAGCTGACAAGGTAAGTGATAGGACTGATTTGGAGCCCTTCTGGAAATTTTTTTTTTTTTTTTACAATCATGGTGAATTAATATACTGGTAGATGGAAGAACCTGGAAGGCTGGGGAAAAACTGGAGAAGTACAAGTCAGGTCATAGAATTATCCTCCTACAAAGAGGAAAAGTGGGATTATCTAGACTTTCAAATACTCCATAGAATATATTAGTTCACTGTGGAAACTACTGCTTTTTAAACGCGTTTGGGCTGAATCATGTAGATCAGGAGTGTCAAACTCGATTTAATTGAGGGCCACATCAGCGTTGTGTTTGACCTTGGAATGCCAGGGTGGGTGTATCCAGAGTGGGTGTGGCAAGCTTGACATCACTCATGTCGGGGGCGCCTATGGCAGTCCAAGTGTTCTGCCAGCAAAAATAGGCTCCTGGGCTCCATTTTCAGCTGCAACACCCTCTTGCAGCCTTCTGCCAGTGAACATGGAACTCGGGGTGCCGCACGGAGGCCCTGGCTCCATTTTCGGCTATGATGACCTCCTGCAGCCCTCTGCCATTGGAAATGGACCTCAGGTGGGCTGCATGAGGCCCTCCCAAGCTCCATTTTCATTGGCAGACCTGTCCTTTGCTGTTTCAAGGGCGACCCCACAGGTCAGATCCAAGCACTCTATGGGCTGGATCCGTCTCACGGGCCTTGAGTTTGACACCCATCATGTTTATGGACTAATAACATTCTACTATCACACTGTAGCCTACATTTGCTGGAAGTATGCACAATAAGGAATAAAGAAGAAAACCAGCATTTGTGGCATTTTCAACATTCTTTACTGCATAAGCTTTTGTGAATCACAATCGATATCATTCTGAAGACTGAAATAGCTATCAATGATTTGTTCTATGTAACTAGTTTAACAAGCCAACAAGGATGGAAAGACAAGTTGGTAAACAGGTGAAGGTATGTGGATTTATCATATATATATATATATGCCGTATTTTCTGGCGTATAAGATGACTGGGCGTATAAGATGACCCTCCTCAGAGCCATTTAAGGCTCGTCAGAGCCTTATGGGCTGGTCTGCCTGGTTACAGGAGAATGAGACCCGGCGTATAAGACGACTTTTGAGAAGATTTTTGTGTGTTAGAAAATAGTCTTATCCGCAGGAAAATACAGTATATATATATATATATATATATATATATATATATATATATATATATATATGTGTGTGTGTGTGTGTGTGTGTGTGTGTGTGTGTGTGTGTGTGTGTGTGTATCTGTGTGTGTGTGCGCGCGTGCACACACACACACTTTTACAAATATCTCAGATACTGAAAGGAGGCACTTACAAACGGAACGACAAAAGGTCAGAATAGTTTATTGTAAAGTGTATTCCTACCAGGGAACATAACAGAACAAGCCTGGCAACTCTGATCCCTGGAGAACTACTCCATACTTCTTCATGCCATATTTTGATCTGTGCTGAGAACTGAACAAAATAAGGCTTAAAAAACAAAACAAAACCAACCCCAATCATGCTGCAATTCAGATAGATTTTTTTTAAAAAAACTGAGGTTTTCTCCATCAATTCAATACCAGGCTAGATTTTTTGGAGTGTTCAAATACTGTATTTTTCAGACTATAAGACACACCAGAGTATAAGACGCATCTAACCTTTTTTGGGAGGGAAACAAGGAAAAAAATATGCCGTTGCCCATTTACTGCCACCCATTTGCCGCTACTGCAGCCCATTCGCAGTGTCCCAGTTTGGCACAGCCCATTCATCACCACTGATCCCCATAGGCCAAAAATGTGAGACACTGAGGCCCAAAAATGCGACATGCAGAGGCCAAAAACATCTGAAGGGTTGGGGCTGGCAGGTGGGTGGGGCTTCAGCAACATTCAGTGTATAAGACACACTGCAATTTTCACCCATTTTTTTGGTAGGAAGTGCACCTTATACTCCAAAAAATACAGTAATCGATTTCCATTACAGATGTTGCAGAATTAATAAGGGTTGGCCCACTGAAACAATTATAGCAAGAGCACTTATAGCACTTAGACTTATATACCACTTTACAGTGCTTTACAGATCTCTCTAAGTGGTTTACAGAGTCAGCAAATTGCCCCCAACAATCTGGGTCCTCATTTTACCGACCTTGGAAGGATGGAAGGCTGAGTCAACCTTGAGCCTGGTGAGATTTGAATTGCCAAATTGCAGGCAGCCAGCAGTCTGCAGAAGTAGCCTGCAGTACTGCACCCTAACCACTGCACCATCCTGGCTCAATTATAATGGAGTTTCATTCATTCATAGCTTGACTATTGAAACCCTGTATTGATCAAGATGTATTAGCAATCTTTTTTAAAAAAATATACGGTGAAGATATGTTCATATGAACAGTTTTGATGGGAGAAAGCATCCAATTCCTGTCTCTATTACAATTATCTACCACTCATTTCCACATCCATTACAAGACCAAACAGTATATTTCCATTTAGAATGTAATTAGAGTTTTCATGTATTAAAAGCACTTCATTTGCATTATCATGCTATAATTCTAACCATAAGAAATGTTATTACATTTGCTATTACTGTCAAACTCTGCAAAGCTGACAAATGGAAGAAACAAGAATCACTTGGATTTCTGGAAATACCTTTGTTGTGAATAGGATAACATACATAATCTCTGGAACTCTGCTAAAAGTAATCGCCAGATGTACTCTACCTAGGACAGGGATCGGCAACCTTAAACACTTGAAGAGCCACAAATGTCCTAACCGTCAGTCCCCCATTCAATTCTGGAGCCGACCGGAAGTCTGGTTCCCCCACCATAGAGTCTCCTCCTAGTGTGGCATCCTTTTTCCTTTACCTGTCCTAACCAAAAGCCCTATCAATTTTAGAACTGACCGGTGACAGAAAGCCACAGCAGAGGAATGAAAGAGCCAGATGCGGCGCCAGACCGCAGGTTGCCGATCCCTGACCTAGGATAATTAAGGAGAAGTTCCTGTAATTTTCCCCTTCCTCTGGCTCAGGGGATTTTCAAATGGATCTGCTTTCTCTACCATGTCCCCGGGACACAGCAGACATTCCATCAGAATTGTCTGGGAAGGGAGACTAATGGATAAGCAATTAGAAAAAAAATAATGGATTGTAGCAAGACTACAATAGGTTCAAAAGTGGAAAGATTCGACCCTACCCATAATGGAAAAATAGTTGGTGAAGGTGATGGAAATTGCTAAATTAACCTCTTTGATTAGAGGAAAACAACAACAACAATACATTTATGTTGACTGTAAGTTCCATATAGATGTTTTGCACAAAACAGGGAAAAAATGCAATTATAACTTATGGTTTTGATTATTTGAAAAAAAAAATAGAAGAATGAGCTTTTTCTGTAATTTATTTATTTATTATTAAAATTTATATGATGCTCTTCTCCCATGGGACTTGGGGCGGCTCACATAATAAAAACAATAACAGCAATAAAAATTCTAAAATACAGTGCAATTTAAAATCCCCAAGTTAAAACCCCATAATCGGTCAGGGAATTTGATGAAAAAGCCATGTCTTCAGGCCAGCACAGAAAATGTGGAGATCGTAGAATAAGAGATAATTTCATAATTGTACTACATTTTGTACAAAGAAACTGGAAAACTTTGTTTTTATTCTTTCTTACTGCACTTTTTCCCCCTCCTTTCTTTACCGCTTTTGCTTTTCATTACTTTGTGTTAACATTTATGGATTTTTGGTGTGAAACTTTTAATAAACACTTACTTTTTTAAAAAAAGAATGATAAATGTAGGATTTAGGGGAGCATCTGTAAGAAAGCAGGTCAAATCATATCACTGAAACCCTACTCCTTTGTAGGTGCATCAGATCACACAAAGAAGTTGGGTGTCAGCAGTGCCATTACAGTTGCCGTACTTACAATTTTCATGCTTTCCCCTGACAAGGCTAATGCATATTTTAAAATAAATACTTTTATAAATAAATAAAAAAGGTGAAGAGAAGTACCTTCCCTAGCCTTAGTAATTATTGTGTAGCAATTATTCAATTTCATATTGTTCATATAGACATAGCAAAACTATTATAGTATTGGAATATTCCATCATTAGCCTTTACAAATTATTTTCAATTGTGTAAAATTGTGTATTTTCCTAACTATTTATCTATTATCTATCCGTCTCTCTCTCTTTTACATTCTCCCTTTCTCTCTTTTGTATTCTATCTCTCTTTTGCATTTTCTCTCTCTCTCTTGCATTCTCTCTCTCTCTTTCTCATGCTCTTTCTTCCTCGGCCCTCTCTCTCATCTATCTCTATTCTATATTCACTGTCGTGGAAATATTTCTTTTTTAAAAAAAATCAAGAGAGTGAAAACAAGCAGCTGTAAATATTTAAAAACTAATTAGCTGCTGACAATAAAATTCAGTTTAAGAAACTTGGCTTAGAGTTTGAATCTATGAAAGATTCACTAGCTGAAAACAAATTTATCTTGCTTGATCAGGGAGATGCTTATATTACAGCCTGAAATTAAACTTCCAGCATGAAATTACACAACCAGATGAGTTAATTCCACCAGACTCAAACCCAGGATTTAGTAATAGTATATGCGAAAGACCTTTGGAGATGAGGCATAGAGATGCTGATAGGGAACCATTCAGATAAGAGAGAGTGTGGTCCATAGCTAGATAGTAGCAGAGCAAGAAGTTCACATGGGATCTTCCCTAGCTTATCGGGTTATAAAGGAAACAGTGGGATATTTGTACTTTGCAATATTCTTGCAATATTCTTTAATATAGCCTTACAATAAGGTAGAATTAGCTCACCTGGTGATGTTTCCTGTTTAGTCTATTCAGGAAAGCTGACAAGATGTGAGTAGACATGAAGCCAGCTTGGTGACTTTGGCGCAGTCCCTGTCTCCCAGTTCTAGGAAGAAGACAAGAACAAACTACTTCTAACAATGCTATTGAGAAAACTGCAGGCACTTATCCATGGTGGTGCAGTGGTTAGAATGCAGTACTGCAGGCTATGTCTGCTGATTGCCAGCTGCCTGCAATTTGGTGGTTCAAATCTCACCAGGCTTAAGGTTGACTCATCTTTCCATCGGTCCAATAAGAGTAAAATGAGGACCTGGATTGTTGGGGGCAATATGCTGACTCTGTAAACTGCTTAGAGAGGGCTGTAAAGTACTGTGAAGCTATATAGAAGTCTAAGTGCTATTGCTATCTAGGCAGTTGCCACCATGTCGCTTCTAAGTGTTTCCAGCTAGTGTTTCTCTTTGAAACAAGGATTTAGACATTCAGAGAACTGGTAAATACCACCTGACTGGCCCCGACTCCATCTATTCTCTGCCTCTGCCTCCCGATTGGGAGGGAATGGGGATTTTGCAGTAACCTTCCCCTGGAGTGGGGAGGGAATGGAGTTTTTACAGTATCCTTCCCCTGCCATGCTTACCAAGTCATGCCATGCCATGCCAAGCCACGCCCACAGAACCAGTAGTAAAAAAAAAATGAATCCTACTGATACAAACATTTTTGTATTCTATTTACCTTATTTAACATATAATATAATGGGCAGAACAAGATCTGATTCTCCTTGGATTTATTCTGTCATTTCTAATAGGTTAAGGAGATAACACTGGAAGTATAAGGAGGACAAAGAAAGGACACTTTATCTTATATTACTAGAGATAGGAGAAGGAACAGGCAGTTCCTTCCTTGCTTCTAGCTTCAACATGCATTCCTAAATACGTGATATCACAAAGAGATCAAATTAACATTAATTATGGTCAAAGACCAGCATAAGAAGGTTGGAGTTCAAGAAATTTAAAAATATAAAAAATACAAAAATAAAGTTAAAGATCTAAACAATATAAAAACAAAAAACTGAAAAAAACCTAATCTAAATAAAGAATAGAAACGATAAATGGGCATTAAGAAGATGATGATGACATTATTATTATTATTGTTGTTGTTGTTGTTGTTGTTGTTGTCAGATTTATATGCTGCCCTTCTCCCATATGACTTGGGGCAGCTCACAAAATAAAACAACCAGACAATTATTTAAATAATATTAAAACCAAATATAAAATTCCCAAAACTCCAAAGTACAACAGATCAGAGAAGCTGGTGAAAGAGCCATGTCTTTAGGTAGGCGCAGAAGGTGCAGAGATCGGGGGCCATCCCCCGATATATAAACTACATCTGAATGAGCCTCAGATAGCTCAACCGGCTGAATAGCCTGTTATTAACCTCCAGCTGTTTGCAATTACACCAGTTCGAGGCTCAGGGTTAACTCAGCCTTCCATCCTTTCTAAGGTAGGTAAATTGAGGACCCAGTTTGTGGGGGCAATAAGCTGACCTTGTATAAAAAATATACAAAAGTATGAAGGCTATTGCTTAACACCTAGTAAGCCGCCCTGAGTCTCCAGAGAAGGGCGGCATATAAATCTAATTAAAAAAAAATCTATCTATGGTTATAAAAATAATACAATAAAACTGATACAAAACACTTTATAATAATGGTTCTAGAGCTCATTAAAACTAATTTGTGGCATAGGTAATCTCCCCCCCCCTTTTATATTCTTTCTAGATACCTGAAATCAGAAATAATAGGAGAATTAGAAGATGTAGAATTGTCCAATCATTCCTAATTCCAGGGTATCTATAGGGCAGTGGTGAAATCCATTTTTTCTTTTTCTTTCTTTTTCTTTTTCTTTTTCTTTTTTCTTTTTTTTTCTTTTTTTTTTTTTTTTTGCTACCAGTGGTGAAATCCATTTTTTTTTTTACTGGCTTGGTGGGTGTGGCAGGGAACCTGTCAGAACCTGCTGGATTTCACCCCGCTATAGGGTGTGGTTAAAAAAAAAAAAAGACCAGATGATAGTCACACACTAATTTAAACCAAACTATGGCTATAATTAATAAATCGTTGTTCTAATAATTAGCCAAACACTTTATTGTTTCAGTAAAATCCAGCCCTCAACTCAGTCATTCTTCTTGGCTTTTATAGGATATCCTAATTTTTACCAAGAAATGTAATATGTTAAAATGGTTATTGAAGATGTTTAAAGATGAGTCGTTTTATTGAGTTGATTTGGAGGGGTTTTTTTAATTGTTGTTGTTGTTATGATCATCACACAGTCAGCCAAATGTTCAGACTGGGTTTGACATATTTGTCTACCTATCGAGTCCTTACCCAGGACCTAGGATAGGCAAATCTGGATGTTTGACGGTGTTACAGATATCGTTGCAGGATGGAAGCTGTTCCAAGTAAAGCCTCCTTCTGCAATTGACTGATGGCAAATTTGTCAATGCCACTGGTGTTCAAGTGGTGCTCCAAGGGGCACCTTCAAAGGGTTTCTCCCAAGACGTATATTATTATCATCATCTCTTTTATTCATTAAACATGAAACTCAGTCAACTGAACATTTAAAATGTGTCACAAATATGACTGCTGCTAATGGTTGATACAGGTTGCTGCCAGCATCCTAGGTATCAACCAAGTATTTTCTTAAAATATATGATGTTCCAAGTAGTGCAGTTTTTTGCAGTTCTGCTGGTGTTATTGCAGGAAGCTTCAATTTCTTGATGTGTTTTGTAAAATTCTTGGACATGGTACCAAGTGCCCCGATGACAATAGGTATCTCTGTTACATGTTTCATCCATAGGCATGTAGTTTTGATAGCCAGGTCGCAATATTTTGTGATTTTTTTCCAGTTCTTTTTCTTTGACTGTGGCGTCTCCTAGTACGGCTATGTCAATAAAATGTATGCTTTGGCCCTCAACAACTGTGTTATCTGGTGTGTTGTGTTCCAAATGACAATCTGTTTGTATTTGAAAGTCCCACAAGATCCTTTTTCTTATTTATTTTATTCATTAAACATTAAACTCAGTCAACTGAACATTTAAAAATGTGTCACAAATGATTGCCTGGTGCTAATGGTTCATACAGGTTGCTGCCAGAGTCCTAGGTATCAACCAAGTACCTTCTTAAGATGTACGATGTTCCAAGTAGCACAGATTTTTGCAGTTTCACTGGTGTTATTGCAGGAAGCTGCAATTTGCTGATGTACCTGATGTAAAATTCTTGGACATGGTACCAAGTGCCCCGATGACAATGAGCATCACTGTTACATGTTTCATCCATAGCCATGTAGTTTCAATGGCCAGGTCATGATATTTCATGATTTTTTCCAGGTTTTTTTTTTCTTCAACTCTAGCAGCTCCTGGTACCGCAATGTCAATAAATTGTACGTTTCACTTTTCGACAACTGTCATATCTGGCGTGTTGTGTTCCAAGTGATGATCCGCCTGTATTCAAAAGTCCCACAAGATCTTCACCTTCTCATTTTCTATAACTTTTTTTCACTTTATGTTCCCATGACTTTTTAGATATAGGTAAATCATATTTTTTACATAATGACCAGTGGATTAATTTAGCAACTCTGTTGTGCGATTTTGCTGCATTCACATATTAAATGTGAAACACTTTCGACTTTATTGTTGCAAAGTTGGCAGTTTGAATTGTCAGTGGATTTTTGTATCTTTGCTTTCATGGCAAAGATATAATAATAATAATAATAATAATAATAATAATAATAATAATAATAATAATAATAATAATAATAATAATAATAATAATAATAAGTGAAGAACTGCTTACATCCTCCGACGATACCTTAACAGTTCCTAGGTCCTTGGTTAGGACTCGAGCTGCTGAGCTATTAACCAGCCTCAAAGACTGTGAATCTCACTACAGATTAACCAATAATAATAATAATAATAAGGAACTGTTAAGGTATCATCAGAGGGTGTAAACTGTTCCGAGTAAGGTGGTTTTTTGTAGAGTCAAAATGTTCAAGTCTGGTAAATTTAGAATTTCTAAATAGCGAGGTAGCCCTTTGGGTATTGCTCCAAGGGCTCCAATTGCAATCGGGACAACGCATGATTTCTTTTTCCATAGTTGCTCAACTTCAATTTGCAAGTCCCTGTACTTTGTGATTTTTTCTTGCTGCTTATCTTCAATCTGTGCATCACCAGGTATTGCAATGTCAATGAACCATACTTCTTTTCTTTTCAACTACTGTTATGTCAGGTGTGTTGTGGACCAAGTGCCTGTCAATCTGAATCCTAAAGTCCCACAAGATCTTGAATTTCTCATTCTCTAAAACTTTCTCAACCTGATGTTCCCAGTGGTTTTTGCTGTACTCAAATCCAAACTTCTGGCACAATTTCCAGTGAATGATCTTAGCAACGCGGTCATTGCATCGTAGGTAGTCGGTTTGTGAAATTTTGCTGCACCCACTGATCAGGTGGTCGACTATCTCATCTTTCTCATTACAGAGGCGGCATTTGCTGTTGGTGGTAACATGTTGAATTTTTGCCTTCATGCAGTTTGTGGCTAGGGCTTGTTCTTGAGCTGTCAAAATAAAGCTTTCTGTTTCTTTTTTCAGTACTCCTGATCTTAACCAGTTCCAAGTTAGTTTCTGGTCAGCTTTGCCTTCAATACTTTTCAAGTATTGGCCATGCAGAGCTTTGCTTTTCCAATTTTCAGCTTGCTGCTCAATTACTTCTTTCTTATATTCTGCTTTTGTTTTAGTTGTCTTTAAAAGGCCTCCTTTATTTACTTCCTTAATCATTGGTTCTTCACTTTTCTGGATGTAATCATTCAAGCTGCGTTTTTCATTAATAATAATAATAATAATAATAATAATAATAATAATAATAATAATAATAATAATAATAATAATTCCTTGTGTAGATTTTTATCTTCCCTGTCTCTTTCTTTCCCTCAAATGCATAATGCTCCTGATCATTTCTCAGTCTTCCTAAATACCATTTTTTCCCCCAGTTTCCTTTACAGATGAGCCCTTGAGTTTCCAATCCTACCTCATCCATTAAATTAGAATTTGACTTCTGATCAGGGTTTATATAATTAAGCAAAACCAAGTACATTCATTCATTAATATGCCTTGACCACATTACAGTTCCTGTATCTGTGAAAATAACAAAAATCCTTGCATATCTTCTCTGGTTAATGTGCATTCCTAGCTTTTTAGGGCAAAAGACGATGCTACAAAAGTAATATGTTTCCAGCATGTACAAATGATTTCATGGGCTGGAACTCTTAGCTGGCCCAAAGCAAGATAATGAATCAAGCTGCAGGAGACCATTGCATTTTATTTACACAGCCCAGCATGGGATTTTTTTCCTGATTACATACCTTTTAGGTAGAGAAATGATTCTCAGTCACAAATGCTTGCACATTGATTGTGCGCAACTCATTTCTTTTCCAATGTGCACATGGGTGTAACCTTTGCTAGCGTGCATGGATCATGCTGCCATTACCAGCTTCTTTATAGCAAACATTGCTCAGTCTGTCTTTCAGTTTACCTGAATGTATTCTGTACCTTGGTAAGAAAAAACAAGGATAAGACGCTAAGTGACAGTTGGTTCTTATCCTTCAGAAAACAAAAGCACAAAACCTGTCAACTTATAAATATGTATCAGTTTCTTCGGTGCTCAGAAGTGATGCTATGATCAAAAACGCCTTCCCTGTGTGAACTTATTGCTGCATGTGTTACTACACAAAATGTTTATCTGCATGGATTATCATCTCCTATTAAAGCTAATGAAGGGTTGTGTACATCACTCTAGGCATCTTCTTAATGAAGCGTTTGTGCTTTTCTTCAGTGCGTGGCATCAAAAAAGCAAACTTAGTCTGGCGTAATTTCCTTACAAAGAAAAAAAACTTTCCAAATAGACAGAGGTTTTTAATGAGCTGTGCAAAACATGAGGTGATCTGAAGTTCCCCTCCGGCGAGCGCTAGTCTGGAGCTCAATAAATATCAGCACAAGATATAAAAGCATCAACTCTGGCATGTTACATTCCTTGTAGCTTTATTTATTTATTTGTTATTGACAGGTAAAGTGGCTGTCATTTTCAGTGGTGCTCATTAGACCAACTGAGAAGAACAATACGTCAGCATTCAACTTGGCATCAGCAGACTAAAACCATGTGTTATGCCCTACATTCAATGGTGGGATTCAATTTTTTTTATTACAGGTTCTGTGGGTGTGGCTTGGTGGGCATGGCTTGGTGTGCATGGTAGCGAAGGATACTATAAAATCTCCATTCCCTCCCCACTCCAGGGGAAGGTTACTGAAAAATTCTCATTTCCTCCTGATCAGCTGGGACTCGGGAGACAGAGAAGAGATGAGGGCAGGGCCAGTCAGAGGTGATATTTACCAGTTCTCTGAACTACTTAAATTTTCCACTACCAGTTCTCCAGAACTGGTCAGAACCTGCTGAATACCACCTCTGCCTACATTATGCCATTGTAGCCCATCCTAGTGTACCATGTGATATAATTTAATTAAAAAAATAGAAGTGCCTGTAAATTGAGGAATAGAGGTCAAATTTACAAAAAAACAGCCAGGTAATACCTGAAGTGCTTTTTTAAGGAAAACAATCATATCTGAAGCCTAAAGAAAAGATCTTGAAAACTCCAAAATCTGCACATATTAATAAAGATGTTGCCCAGCTGTGTACTTCAATTATCTACAGGTTTTCCTTGGCTGATAAAATTGAGTAAAAACAATTAATTTAACTGGCATTCTATAAACTATTTCACTTAAACACACACACACACAGCAAAGAGATTTGAGTGATCATGAAATATAATTATAATAATATAATAACATCTTATCTAGATCCGTTCCAGTCGGGTTTCAGGCCTGGGTACAGCACGGAAACGGCATTGGTCGTGTTGGTAGATGATCTCTGGAAGTCACGGGACAAGGGTTGCTCCTCTGTCCTAGCCCTATTAGATCTCTCAGTGGCTTTTGATACCATCGACCATGGTATCATGCTGCACCGGTTGGAGGAGCTAGGGATGGGGGGCACCGTATTACAGTGGTTCTCCTCCTTTCTCTCAGACCGGTCGCAGGGGAGCAGAGATTGACCTCGAGGCCTCTCATTTGTGGAGTGCCTCAGGGGTTGGTCCTCTCACCCCTTCTGTTCAACATTTATGTGAAGCCGCTGGGCGAGATCATCCATGGCTTTGGGGTGAAGTACCACCAGTACACTGATGACACCCAGCTGTACATCTCCACCCAGGCCACCCCAAGGATGCCCTTGAAGTGATGTCCCAGTGCCTGGAGGCTGTGCGGATCTGGATGGGGAGGAACAGGCTCAAGCTCAATCCTTTCAAGATGGAGTGGCTGTGGTTCCTGGCATCCCGATATAGTCAGTTGACTCCATCACTGACTATCGGGGGTGAGTTGTTATCCCCCGCGGAGAGGGCGTGCAATCTGGGAGTCCTCCTGGATACGCAGCTGTCCTTTGAGGAACACCTGACAGCTGTGGCCAGGGGGACCTTTTGTCAGGTTCGCCTGATTCGCCAGTTGCGGCTCTTTCTTGATCGGGATTCCCTGTGCACAGTCACTCACGCCCTCGTCACCTCGCGCCTGGACTACTGTAATTCTCTCTACATGGGGCTCCCCTTGAGGAGCACCCAGAGGCTCCAACTGATCAAGAATGCGGCTGCGCAGGTAATCACAGGAGCCACTTGGCGCTCCCACATAACATCGCTCCTGCGTGAGCTGCACTGGCTTCCAGTGGTTTTCCGGGTGCGCTTCAAGGTGTTGGTTACCACCTTTAAAGCACTCCATGGCATAGGACCTAGTTATCTTCGAGATCGCCTGCTGCTACCGATGACCTCCCACCAACCTGTGTACTCCCACAGAGAGGGCCTCCTCGGGGTGCCATCAGCCAAACAATGTAGGCTGATGACCCCCAGGGGGAGGGCCTTCTCTGTGGGCATCGACCCTCTGGAATCAGCTGCCCCCAGAGATAAGGAGAATCCAAGACCTTAGTGCTTTCCACCGTGCCCTAAAAACTTTCCTTTTTAAACAAGCCGGGCTGGCTTAATTTATATATATTTTTAAATATTTTTTATTGGTTTGTTATTTTAAATTGGAGCCAAATTAATATATTTCTTTTTAATTGTTTTTAATATTTGTATTGTATGTTTTTATCTGGCTGTACACCACCCTGAATCCCTAGGGAGAAGGTGCGGTATATAAATTCGAAATAAAATAAAATAAATAAAATAATCAGAAAGTGTGGAAATGGGTCATTTTCAGTAACAGAATAAAAACCAAACCTTCAGTTCATACATACAAACTGAGATATGAGCCACAAGCCTCATGAAATTAATAAACTATTCTAAGGTTGGACAAATGTAAGGAAAATAATGAAGGTAACCTTGCTTTCAATGCCATTTAGTCCATATTCACCTTGAAGTAATTAGCTATTGAGGGGGTGGATCAATCAAGCAAATGCTGATTCAAATCATTGATTCAATTGTATTTTGGAGAATTGAGTTAATGTGTTAAAACATGTGTTGTGTTGATAGAATATCTAGTTTTGACCTTACCTCTTTCCAGCTAGCTATAAAGAATGTGTCTTGCCTTTACTGGTCAAACACTCCCAGATTATCTCTGTATCTTGGACCATTCAAAGAGTACTTCCTACTGTCCTTCCAATTCTGGTTCCAATAACCAGACACTCTGGAGAGGAATAATTATTCCAATGTTCTGTAGTCTTGGTTAATCTGAAGATCAAAAGGGAGCTTCACCTTTTGGAATTGAAATTCTTTATTGGCCAAGTGTGATTGGACCCACAAGGAATTTGTCTTTGGTGCATAGGCTCTCAATGTACATAAAAAGAAAAGATACCTTCATCAAGAATCATAAGGTACGACACTTAATGATAGTCACAGGGTACAAATAAGCAATCAAATCATACTAAGAAACAATCAATATAAATCATAAGGATACCAGCAAGAAGTTACAGTCATACAGTCATAAGTGGGAGGAGAGATGGGTGATAGGAAGATTAATAGTAATAGTAATACAGATTTAGTGAATAGTGTAATTCAAGAAAATAATATGTTCATTTTGCAATGAAGGTTAAAGGTTCATTTGCTAGAATCTTCAGCTGAATTTTGATAGGGAGAGCACTGATACACACACACACACACACACACACACACACATTATATATATATATAAATGATATTATTATTAGGGAGGAGAACTTGTGGCTCAGAGGTTAATACAACTGCCTAATATGCAGGCAGCCCAAGTTTGAATCCTAGTAAGGGTATGGCTAGCTGATGAGAGACAAATAGCTTGAAATAGATCTATACTAGTCTCCCTTTATTTCTTTATCAGTGAAATATAAATTATGTATATATATTATTTAGCAGAGCCTGGCTTAGTCAAGATATATAATTCTGCTTACCCAACAAAGTTATATAGTCAACAATAATACAAGCTCTTTCCATACATATAAAACAAATCTAACATTAAAATACGATTGTGGAGGCAAGTTTCACAAACTTAGTTTTTCCTCCAGTGGACTCACTAAAAATGATGACACTTTTATAACTCAAGGGTCACTTATCCACAACTAAGATTAACCATAAGATTATCTTAAACACAGAAGATTTGATTCATTGCCAAATACTCTGTAATGTGAATCTCAAAGAACTTAATACACAGATGAGTGGCATATAAATCTGATTAAATAAATAAATAATACTGCAAATTAGACAAAAAGCTAGGAAAGACAGAAACTAGGTAAGGGAAGATGGCATTGTATTCCTAACCAAAACGTTATCTTGTCATGCTACTAAGCCACTAGAGGACTGCGTGTGGGCCAACAGATTGTTCTAGTGTGATACGAGAATGGCAGCAGATGTAAATGATGATAAAACAAGATGGTTTGGCAGAAGCAACACCGCTGATTATGCATGAATTAAAGGGTTGACATGTTTGATCAAAGGGAAAGCATGAGCAAAGGCAATTCATGTGAGCAGAGGTGGACAACAGTTGTTGCCACCATGAATTTTGGAAGGCCAAAATGCAACGGCTGGCAGCAGAGTTTGCTTTCACTCTGGAGAGTTTAACATTGATTTAATTTTACAAGAAGAGCCTAAATGAGTTGGACCCAAACAAAGTCTAGAGAGAAAAAGAAGAAGAAATAATAATAATAAAAGCAATGGCACTTCAGGATTGTAGTCATGCTAAATTGGTACAAAAGCACTCAGAGGCAAAATTACTTGACTGCATTGACTAGAAATCTCAGTCATTTCAACCAATCTTTCCTCTGGCAAAAAGAAAAAAAAAGTTGGCATACTGCTGGGAGCACATGAATACTGCTATCTTCCTCAGACCTCTACAGGGAGATGTACAATACCTGTAGTTAACAATAATAGACCAAACATAAAATAAATGCAAAAGAAAGAAAAACTCTATAGATTTCAATTTCAATTTTAAATTTAATTCAATTTATATGCCGCCCTCTCTGAAGACTCAGGGCAGCTCACAATACATTTAAAATCCTAATAAAAAACATTTAAAAATTAAAAACATTAAAACCATTAAAACTCATTCATACCATTCATGGCTAGTTCTCGCCAGATCACAAGAGTGAGATTCACGGCCCCAGGCCTGCTGGAAAAGCCAGGTTTTCACCTCTTTTCGGAAGGCCAATAAGGTGGGGATGGTCTGGACCTCAGGAGGTACCTTTTTCCAGAGAGCTGGGGCAGCCACAAGGGCCTGTCTCCCATGGGCCTGCCAGCCGGCATTGTTTAGCTGACAGGACCCGGAGGAGACCAACTCTGTGGGATCTTACCGATCGCTGGGAGCTATGTGGTAGAAGGCGGTCTTGAAGATAACCTGGCCCTGAGCCATGTAGGGCTTTAAAGGTAATAACCAATACCTTGAATTGTGACTGGAGACCAATAGGGAGCCAGTGCAGCTCATTGAAAATTGGTGTAATGTAGGCGTACGTAGGTGCACCCACAACAGTTCGCACGGCTGCGTTCTGGACCAACTGTAGTCTCCGAACACTTTTCAAGGGTAGCCCCATGTAGATTGGTTTGGATTTTTTTAGAAAAAGTTATTTTCCAGTTACACTTCAAACCTGGACACTGTGAGTTTTACTCCTGTTCTTAGGTACAAAGCCAACTAGATGGCTTTGGGCCAGTCTTTCTCTCTCAGCTCCAGAAAGGCACTAATGGCAAACCACTTCCAAAATCTTGCCGAGAAAAATGAATGGAGGACACACATGGGTAAAAATTATGTCATACTTTTTGTGCAGGATTTTAAAACAGATACATATGGCATCCTATTCTTATTTTAGTCCACCACAATCTTCTGTGATGTAAATTGGGCTGAAAGAGACTGGCACAAAATAACTCCATCAATCACTATGGCATTGCACGAATTATCTGGATTATCAATAGAATTATGGTGTCCCAAACAGTTTCTAACTGTAATGATATATGGGAAAGAGTTTAGGAGAAGATATGTTACCTGGGAACTATCAGATAACAGACAGCATAACCTGCCGCTGGATAGTGGGCAGGAAAGAATTCAGAATGGACCCTTCCTAAATCTTCAGCCTGTAAAACAGATGGCAGGAGAATTGCACTTGTTGACTGGCTTGAAGATTAATATCAGCCTTTTTTATTATTTATTTATTTAGCGAATGGTGATGTTGCATTAGCAGGAGACTACTACACTAATAGGGATGCGGTGATTCAGTGGCTAAGAAGCTGAGCTTGTTGGTCAGAAGGTTGACAGTTCAGCGGTTCGAATCCCTAGCTCCGCATAATGGGGTGAGCTCTCATTATTTGTCCCAGCTTTAGGAGTTCAAAAGCATGTAAAAAATGCAAGTAGAAAAATAGGGACCACTTTGGTGGAAAGGTAACAGTGTTCCATGCACCTTTGGCATTTAGTCATGCCAGCCACATGACCATGGAGATGTCTTTGGACAGCGCTGGCTCTTCAGCTTAGAAACGGAGATGAGCAAAGCCCTCTAGAACCGGAAACGACTAGCATGCATGTGTAGGAGAACCTTTATCTTTACCTTACTACACTAATACAGAACAGTAGTTTGGCTGCTTAAGATCGCTAGCATGCTTTCCAAGATGCACCACAGGGGACGAGCTAGCTCTGCACCATAAAGAAAAACAAGAAACTTTCCTGCAGCATCATGCAGAACCTTCTCTCTCCACTGAAGTCCCTCTCAAATGAGTATCACATCCAGGAAGGACCAGCATCAGCAAGGATCTAACTGTCTGTATAGAGTGCCAACTCATCTTTCCAGCACAGTGGTACTTATTTAACTACTTGCAAACAACATGCTCTCAAACTGCTCAGTGGCAGAGGCCAAGACAAGTGAGGAAGTTCACTCCGCCATATGGTGCTAGGACTCAAACCACTGGAGCAAAGACGATCTTCGGTGTCATTAAGCCACTGAGCCACCGGCCCTCTTATCAGTCTTAATAAATAGACCAAACAGGAAACATGGCCAAATAAGCTAATTCTACTTTATAATGCTACATTAAGAGAATCTTGCAAGTTGAATATTTTTTGTCAGGGTGAAACTTATTTAAATCAAATTACCTGAACAGAGTTTTTTGCACAGACATAAACAAAGAGCTGGAGTTTCTGCGTGCTTGGATTAAATGAGGATAATATTTGTGAAGTTGTTGCTATTTTGACATTTATGTATTTATCAAAGCAGAACATCTGCTTGGAGAGGATCAAGCTGAAGTTCAGTGCTTTTATCTTAAAAGCATATAATTAATTTTACAGCAAGATTTTAAAGATAATACTTCATTGTTATATTTTGCATGAGTTCTAGAGGAACAGAAGCAATACCAAAGGCTAATACAAAAGCAGATTAGGGAGAATGTGTTTCTGCTTTACCATAATGTGCTTCCGACACTTACAACTTTACAATCAGTAACTATCGGACACAATGGCAAGGCATCTGACTATGACTGAAAAACTTTTGCATGGATTTCAAAGTAGAAATAAGTGGCTTGGAGTCATTTAATGGGATCATTTTATAAAAGGTATTCTAAAACATCGGATGTCTATTATAAGAAGCCATGAATCCAATAGAAAAAGTTAAAATTATTTGATATTGTCAAAAAGCAAAATTATTAAATAATGGTAAAGGTGAACTAGGAGAGAAAAAGGATTTTTATTTTTTTTTTCCTAAGAAAAAGGAAAATTTGATTATTATAATTCACTGCATGTCTCGGATGACTTCACTTTGCATAATAGGCAAAGTTATTTCGGTAGATCGTACAAAAAGCCAGAACGCTTTGTCCTTTAATGAATCAAACTTATTCCAATGGCCCCTTTACCAAACTACAACTGGTCTATGCTCTATCACATTTCCATCAAGGATGGTTTGGTTTCCTGGTAGTTGAAGCATAATACCTTTCAGTAGTTTTATGGATGATAAAATCCTACACATTCATGTTTCTCATTTTAAATGTTTTTGCAAATAATGGGGAAAGAATGCTTGTTTCCCATCTGATAAATCCCTTTCTGTATCTGCTCAGCCAGTGGCACACACATTACTATAGTGGTCTTTCTACAGGAATAGCCAACATTTATTTGACACAATTCTTAACAAATATCCAGGTAAAGCAAATACCATTATATAAACTTTTATCCTTGTTCCCTATAAGATGACAAAAATTGTTCATGGCACAATGACTATTAGGAAACAAATGGTGTCTTAAGTGATATAAAAGTAGATACTCTATGTACACTTAGATTTAACTTGACTTTTTATTCTACCATTTCAGTGAATGCTGTGTATTCTTCTACAACTTTGATTTTGTCCTAAATAAAAAAAAAACCCCACCAAATCTATATCTTACCATTAGTTTATTAAAGTTACACTCTAGATTGTTTAATCAGAGTATTACATTTGTTTCATTTTTTATTTTCTCATCTAGACTATCACAGTAATTTCATAACGACGCTAGATACAGTTTTTAGCATTACACTTTAGTATTAAAATGGCTTAATTTGTTGCTATTAATCTATTATTCTGTATCTTAACTTCTTATTCCTCAGCTAGCTACTTATGGTAGCAATGCATTTCTTACATAGTGAATCTGTGAAAAGATAATAATGCAGATGATCAGATAATTTCAGACTATTTTTGTTTTATTTATGCTCCTTGGATTTTATTAGCTGTACGCTATACAATATATGCACAATATATTACCATATTGTAGTCTTTACAGTTTTAATAGCAATAGTAATCATTGTGTTAATAACAATAGTTAGTACAGTTGTTAAGGTTTGATCTTAGCATTATAAAGTTTTACACTTTTCTGCAAGTAACCCCTATTATGTTTCTATTAATCTGTTATTCTATACTTTAAAGTCTTAATATTGGAATGATGATAATTTCTGTAATACTTGTCCTGGCTAATATTGATGACAGTGGTGGACACTGAATATTTCCTTGAATAGCCAAGCCCTTGAGAATCTCTCAGAGAAAATAGATCATGTCACTTTTTGTCTCTGCCTTAAATATAAGGACATCCTCAAAAAAATTTCTTTCTTTCTTTCTTTCTTTCTTTCTTTCTTGCCATTCATTACACTTTCAGCTGGATTATTAGAGGAAGCAGCAGCAACAGCAGCAAACCTGAGTGTAGATCAGCCAATGGGAGAACAGGAGGACTTGTCATCTCAGAGCCCATTTCTTTCATTGCAGTCACTCAGATCACAACTGACTTGATGAGCTGACATGTTTGGTCAAGGTGAAAAACACTTGCAAATTCAGGCAAGACAAGAAGGCCAGCGACATTGCCATGCAGATGTTGGCAGCAATTGCTTGCGGCAACATCATTCCTCATACCAGATGCCCTTGCCGTCACTCCTCAGCAACAGCTGAGAAAATAAAAGTCAACTCAGAGATGACCCAGTGTCAACAACAGCAAAATGACTTTCCCCAGGAAAGTGGAACCTGTTCACTTCCTATAAAAATTCCTTCCATTCAAGTAAAGTGCAACTAATATAATCAAATACTGGAGGTTTTCAAAAATAGACTGGACAATCATTTGACCAGGATGATACAAGGACTCCTGCCTTAAGCAGGGAGTTGAACTAAAATTTCAGAGCCTGTGTAGCGTAGGGGGCTAATGCCTCCTACTAAAGGCAGCAATTAACACCAGCTGCCTGTAATTTCTCTGAGTTCAATCCTAGCCAGGCTCAAGGTCGACTCAGCCTTCCATCCTTACTAAGGTGGGTAAATTGAGGACCCAGTTTGTGGGGGCAATAAGCTGACTTTGTATAAATATACAAAAGTATGAAGGCTATTGCTTAATGCATTGTAAGCCGCCCTGAGTCTCCGGAGAAGGGCGGCATATAAATCAAATTAAAAATAAAAAAATAAATAAATAAAAATACCTTTTTGGCCCTGTGATTCTGTGGTTCTATATATAACTAGCCGGACGCCCATGCTTCGCTACAAAACTATGTGATCGGGTGTGATAAATTGATACTTAAAGCCTGAATGTAGAATGTATAACTCCAACTTAATGTAGAATGTATAACTCCATAGCATCAGAGCATGTTAATATAAGGCAACTGGCAGCTGGAACAGAGGGGGAGGGGGAATAGAATGTCCCAGTCTGCAGGCCAGATGATTTGCACGCTGGCCACACCCATGCCTGGTTTAGCAAAGGGGTAGCATCAGTGCATGTTAATATAAGGCAACTGGCAGTTGGAAAAGAGTTCAGGTGGGGAGAGGGAGTAGAATGTCTAGCTCCTTAGCATCAGATCATGTAAATATAATACTGTATATAGAAATACTAATGATCTGATGGTCATTTCAAAAAATCCTTTCTTAGCGAGCACCTAGAAGCCAAGAGGAACATAGGTGCCAAATTTCAAGTTTGTGCCAAATTTCAAATTTCAAGGCTTTACTGTTTTGGAGATTTGGTGATGAGTGAGTAGTTTTTGGCTTTTATATATATAGATATACAAATGTATTAAGCTAGTATTGTCTCAATCTGAAAAGCAACTGCAAGATCTAATAATTATTTTACCCAATACAAGATTGCATAAAAGATATTACTATTTCCCTGCTGAAGGTAACATGTGTTGATTTATGAATATAAATCTCCATTCACTGCAGTGGTTAAATTGTTGGATTGGGTTAGGTTCAAGTACATCTTCAGGCATGGCTTTGGGATAGTCACTATTTTTTTTAAAGGAATAGATCACTTTTTATCTATTTCTATCACTATTTCTATTATGGTCACTATAATTGGGATGGTCACTATTTTTTTTAGGGGAAATAGGAAGACAGGACTAAAGACTGTCTTGAGTATCTGAAGAAAAATGAAATGGAGAGAGAAAGAGAGAGAGGGAGAGTTTAGAAGACATGTTTCTCATAATGTAGGAAGAAGGCTAAGGGGAACCCTCAGCTTTGTTCTATGGAACCACTATTTTCACTTCAATAACACTCTAAGACAGGGTTTGGAGCTGCATGTGGCTCTTTCATCCCTCTGCTGTGGCTCCCTGTTGCCGGTTGGCTCCACAATTGATAGGGCTTTTAGAGGACAGGTAGAGGAAAAAGGACTGCACTAGGAGGAGACTCTATGGTGGGGAAACAGGACTTCCAGTCGGCAGAGAAAAAAGGAAGCTACACTAGGAGGAGACTCTATGGTGGGGGAACTGGACTTCCAGTTGGCACCAGAATTGAATGAGGGGCTTCCAGTTAGAACCTTTGAGTGTTTAATGTTGCCGACCCCTGTTTTTTTCTAAGAAAACAAATAATTCTAACCAGTGGACAGAAAATGGACTGTTCCTTGGCAGCCTCATTTGAGGAGAAAAGCATGCCAGTCTGGAAAGGGAGATATATAACCTTAACCGTATTTAATTTTGGCTCTACCTATTACTTGGCTAGCAGTTCAGCTCACGAGAATGTAGCTCTTCACAAAGATAAGACTGTCATGAGAATCACTTAAGTCTATGCAGAGATAAGTAAGGTAGAAGTTTTGTTGTTATTTTTCCCTTGTCTTAATCAATTAGTTTCACTGATTCATCACAATATAGATTTAAAACCTACCTTGGAAGTGATATGGTGGCACATATCACTATTTCAATTTTAGTTTGTCTCTGGCTACACTTTCTGGAGAAAATGGGAAACTGAAGATAGCTTCATGAAAAGTGGAGCTGACATTTGCAGCCAAAAATAGGGAGCTGATAAGTAGATCATATAGATTAGGGGTGTCAAACTCGCGGCCAGCGTCATGTGTTGGCCCTGGCCTCGCCCAGTTTAGCGAAAGGGAAAAAAGTTGTGATATATCATGTGATGCTGTTGTGACGACAAGATTTTGACACCTCTGAAGTAGATTGTTCTCTACAACCGTCTCTGGATAAAGAGAGGAAGTGAGATCTTCCAAGCTGTGTCCTTAACTGCAGAACTAATCTCCAGAGGTGGGAGAAACAGGAGATGAGGGAATGTGCTATAATTGTTTCAGCTGCAAATGGAGCATTTTTAAAAGGCACTAAGTTCACACTTTCCTTGCTAGCTACCTTCCAAAATTGCCCATTAACCTGCTTCAAAAAAGTTAGACACTTGCAAAGAAAGACAAGACTGTAAACCCCAGAGGAGTACTTTCAATCCTTAATATAAGAAAATGTAGCTGTATCTTTATAATTTTTAAGAATTTAAAAGAAGCAGCAAGATAATATTTGGGATATAAAAAGTTTTAAACATATGAAGAGCTCAGAAAACACTGGAATATTTGTTTTGGATGTTACATCTTTGAAATTCATCTTAATAAATAAATGCATATTTATGGTAAATATTGTTTTTCATATTGGAGACATTAAAGGACACGTAATTTATAATCACATTCAGAGATATAGTTGAAGAATTGCACTGGGAACTACATTGAGAACTGAACTGGGAATCAGTTATGTCAGCTGTATTGTATCTTTCTGACACCAGTCTGTTCCCAGAAGAAGATGCTACGAAAGAAAGAAAGAAAGAAAGAAAGAAAGAAAGAAAGAAAGAAAGAAAGAAAGAAAGAAAGAAAGAAAGAAAGACAACAAAATCTACCTAAAAATAACATGTCCAAGAATGTGAATTTGTCATCAAATCTTAAAAAAAAAAATTGGATGAAGCTTTCAGAGTTAAGAAGGAAATAAGAACGTTAACCTCAGAGAATAATTGGAATAATTTCTTTTTGCTAGACTTACAAAAGTCGCTGTTTAATGGAGTGAAGAAATTTCTGACAAGGACCAATAACTATGTGAATAGATTAAAGAGCAAGATTTTTTTTTTTTTTTTTTTTTTGTAAAACGAAGGAACAAAAAGTTGGTTTATTTGACCTGCATTAAAATGGGACATTTGATATTTTGAATGGTTCCTTTTGGATTTGCTGATATGTGGTCTAGAAAAATATGCATTAAATTTGCTTACATTTAATATGGTGATTAAGCTATTTCCCCTACAATTATTTTAAATCATTTGACAGCATGTAAACTGGCTCAGTACTTAACTTATCTTTTTTTTTTTAACTTAAAGCAAAGAACTGTAGGCATTTATAATGGAAAAATGTTGTATATTGAGTTTGTTTATAGTTAACATAGTGTCTAAGCTTTTTTCCCTACAATTAATCTAAAGTAAGAGATATTTGTCAGCTTCTCTCTCTCTCTCTCTCTCTCTCTCTCTCTCTCTCTCTCTCTCTCTCTCTCTCTCTCTCTCTCTCTCTTTTAAAAAGAGAGTGAAATGGTCCCTCTTTGCCATGTTATTTTAATTTTTATTTATATTATCACACCAGGACAACATTATGCCTTTTAAATATGGTTTTGCTTGAAGCTAAGAATTGAGTATGGAATGTTGAGTTTTACATATGTTAATTAATGTTATTACTTTAGGGTTCTGTTTGGGCTTTTTGTTGACATCTGGTTGGAAAAAGATATTGCTTATTGGATTTGCCTATACTTAAGAGAAGAATTATGGAATGAAGAATGTTATATCTCTTAATTAAAAGGAGGTGAAGAGATTATGAAATTGTTTATACTAGTGATAAGGGTGGGAAGCTGCTTTCTTAGGGTTTTTTTTTCTTTGCTGCTTTCTTTTTGCTCATTTTTATTTTCTAGTTTACATTTATCTTTTATTTTCATAACTAAAGCTTTAAATAAAAATTATTACAAAAATTAATCTTTTTTTTTCTTTTAAAATAATTATATATTCAAGCTCCAAGAACTTATTTTATTTAGCTACTCAATTCTGTCTGTAACTCATTCATTCTGGAAGTATTTTATTCCCCCTCCCTGCCCAGCTGTATTAAGGTCAATAGCTCTACCTAGATACATACAAAAGACACTGTGTCACTTTTAAAAAATAATACATATTTATAAAGTTGTTCATGCCCTTAGGCTTCTGGATGTCTTTCTTTGTCTTTTAGACAATCTCAGAATTTCCATCCATTGGGTCTTCTTTATATATTTATTATTTTCCATCTTCACTAGCTTTGCTTTCAAAGCTCTCATTGCACTGGTTACCTTCAATGACTGCTTTTGCTTTGGGTTTTCTGGATAATTAAATTGTGGCCAGGGATATTGTTTGGCATAGTTAAGTAATGGTATGCAATTTAGGAGTAGTTTGTGCATGCTTCAATATTTTGTTTCTAAATTATGGATTAAATGGCGTCAGGGAAGAATAGATATATCATTGTTACACACAGTGAGACAATCTCAGCATGAATGTCAGTAGTGAAATCCAAATTTTTTTACTACCAGTTCTGTGGGTGTGGCTTGGTGGGTGTGATGTGACTTGGTGGGCATGGCTTGGTAGGTGTGGCAGGGGAAGGATACTGCAAAATCTCCATTCCCACCCCACTCCAGGGGAAGGATACGGCAAAATCCTCATTCCCTCCCCACTCCTAGGAGAAGGCTATTGCAAAATCTCCATTCTCACCCCACTCTGGGGCCAGCCAGAGGTGGTATTTGCCGGTTCGCTGAACTGCTTAAAATTTCTGCTACCGGTTCTCCAGAACCTGTCAGAACCTGCTGGATTTCACCCCTGATGAATGTTCAGGTGAATGTTTAGCCTTGCAGATCTCAGAGCCATCTCAACCAACATAGTATTTTCTGAGGGATATTGCAGACTGTAATTAAACTGTACTTGATTCAGAAAAAGTTATATCTGGAACTCTCAGAGAGTTTGAGAAATCTTCTGAAGTATTTTGTTGCATATTACTGTATATAACCTTATTTAAGCTCTGTTCATTTTATTGTCCTTATGAGTACAACCTCTGCTTGTACCAAAATAGGACCATGCAGTTGCCTTCACCTTAGTATTTCAGCTCATCATCTTGGTCACAACTCTATTTCCTGTAGATCAGGAATGCTTCCAAGATAGCCTAGTCCAGTGATGGGTTGCCCCAGGTTCACACCAGTTCTATAGAACTGGTAGTAAAATTGTGGGAGGCTCTACCCACTGACCCTGACATCATCAAAACATGTGCAGAAGAGCACGCGCAGAAGAATGCGTGCACACGTGCCCCCATTGCGAACTGGTAGTAAAAGTAAGTAGAACCAACCCCTGGCCTAGCCTTTAAAATGATGATCTCTTGTGCATCTCCAAAAGAGTAATGGATTTCAATTGTTACTGTGACAATAGGAAAAAAAACCAAGAATTTTACAACCATGTCTGGAGGAGATCACCAGTATATTTTGAATAGATGGGAAGTTTAAAAAAATCAGAGAGGAGCAGTGGAAAATTATTTTCATATCATGTCAGCAAAATAAAGATTATATTTTTAAAAATATTTAAAAATATTTTAAAAATAAACCTGACTTATTTCTGAAATAATTCAAAACATCTCAAAAGTAATCATCATCATCATCATCATCATCATCATTGGGGCATCATATCCAAGGATGGACATGATGCCCCAGGTCCAAGGATTTTACAAAATACATCAACAAATTGCAGCTTCTTGCAATAACACCAGCAGAACTACAAAAAACTGTGCTACTTGGAACATTGTACATTTTAAGAAGATACTTGGTCGATATCTAGGATGCTGGCAACAACCCGTATCAACCATCAGTGCCAGTCAATGATATTTGTGATACATTTTTAAATGTTCAGTTCACTGAGTTTCATGTTTAATGAATAAAATAACAACAACAACAACTTCTTGTTGTGATTAAGAACTATGCTGACAGCAGTGTATTGCATATCAGGCATATCTTAGTGGAGGAACCAGTATCATTAACATCAATTAATGATACAGCAATGCCTGATATATTGGATCAGGCATTTCTGGAGTCAACAAAGACCACATCAGATGTGAGAATTCCTTGGCATCTATTGGCAAGTGGGGACAGGAATCAGGAACAACCAGGGTCTAGCCCAGTGGTGGGATTCAACTGGTGTAAGAACTGGTTCGCTGATAGGTTGATAGGTTGATAACTGGCTTGCCTATAATTTTTAAATTACTCACTGGGATAATGGTGAACAATATCCAAGAATATTTAGAAAAAAACAGAACAGAAAGGACATAAAAGGAAAGTGCTATTATTATTATTATTATTATTATTATTATTATTATTATTATTATTATTTAGGATTAATAAAATGGTTTTGGCGAATTGCAAAAGGTAAAAAACCAATTTACATATCATCTGGATAGCTTATAGAAAAGGCATTTGATTCATTAACGTATTGCTGGATCATCAAATGTTTGGAAACAGCTGGTGTCAGTAAAAATGTTAGAATGCTTATGGGAAAAAATAATGAAGAAATAAAAGAGAGAGTTGGTGGTTAGAAATAAAAACTAGGGGCAACATTAGGAGAGACAGCTTCAAGGATGAATATTTGTCATTGCTATGATCCCACTATCAATATTTTTGAATAAAATACATCTTGGCTACCAAACAGCAAAAGGTACTACCCAAATCTTACAGTTGTTTTATATGGATCAATGGTGGGATTCAAAATGTTTTACTACTGCTTCTGTGGCCATGGCTTGGTGGGTGTGGCATGGCTTGGTGGCTGTGGCTGTGGCTTGATGGGCATGGCAGGGGAAGGATACTGTAAAATAAGGAGCCTGAGTGGTGCAGCAGACTAATGCTACTGTTAAAGGTAATATTTAGCTTCCAGCTGCCTGCAATTACTGTGAGTTCAATTCTCACCAGGCTCAGGGTTGACTCAGGCTTCCATCCTTTCTAAGGTAGGTAAAATGAGGACCCGGTTTGGGGGCAATAAGCTGACTTTGTATAAAATATACAAAAGTATGAAGGCTATTGCTTAATGCCTTGTAAGCTGCCCTGAGTCTCCGGAGAAGGGCGGCATATAAATAAATAAATAAAAAAAAAATCCATTCCCTCACCACTCCAGGGAAAGGATACTGTCAAAACTCCATTCCCTCCCCACTCCAGGGGAAGGTGACTGCAAAATTCCCATTTCCTCCTGATCAGCTGGGACTTGGGAGGCAGAGAATAGATGGGGGTGGAGCCAGTCAGAGGTGGTATTTATCGATTCTCTAGACTACTCAAATTTCCGCTACTGGTTCTCCAGAACTGGTCAGAACCTGCTGAATACCACCTCTAATATGGATGATCTGAAGCTTTATGGAAAATCAGAAATCCAAATCCAGTCATTAATAAATGCTGTAATGTTTTGTAGCACATATATAGCAAACGAATTTAGCCCAGAGAAATATGCTACTATAGCAATAGATCAGGGTAAAATCTTGAAGAATAATGGAATTGAAATGTCAAAAGGCCAATCTATCAGAGCCATCAAATTAGATAACATCAAGTGTGGTCAGGTTGAAAATATATTTAGTAAAGAATACATTCAAAGAGTGAGAAAATTGCTAAAGTCAAAATTGAATGGTGGAAATGCCATCAAAGCCATCAATCCTGGGTCATATCTGTGATATGACACACTGCCTAAATGATTTACTGAACATAAATTGAACTGGTCAATTTGAAAGCTAATGACTGTTCACTACACATTGCATCCTCATAGTCATATTAATAGGTTATGTAAAGATTGGACAAACATTTGTCCAAAATGGTATAAGGGCTGCTTGAGCAAGAGGGTTGGACTAGAGGACCTTCAAGTCCCCTCTAATCTTGTTATTCTATGTTCTCCTTGCCTCATAGAAAGGAGACAGGGGTTTCCTTCAAGTCAAACAGTAAAAAACAACAACAGGATGCATTGGCTGATTACATAAAAGATAATAAGAACAAGCATTATTAAAAACTGAAACCTGCTGAGTGTCCAGGAAACAAAAAGTGAATATCAAATAATGTAATAAAAGTATGAACAGAATGCTGGCAAGGAAAATCATTAACATGGTTAATTTCTACAAAATGTTCAGGGGAAAGTAGATAAAGATAACACTTGGTAATGACTTACATTAGGAACTTTTAAAAAAAGAAATTGAAGGCATGATTTTGGCTGCATAAGAGCAAGCTATTTAAACAAATGCAATCAAGGCCAGAGTTAAAAAATCATCAAATGACTAAAGTGCAGGTTGTACAAAGAAGCAGAAGAAACAGTATATCATATAATCAGTTTGTGCAAAAGGATTGCACAAACTGATTATAAACATTGATACAACATATTCACCACAATGATTCACGGGAACATCTATACAAATTATCAGGTACCAATGAAGAAAAATTGGTGGGAAATGTATAGTTGAAAAAGTAGTTAAAACTGACCAGGTTAAAATATTGAAACTGAAGGCTTCATTTTGGTTGCCCAAGAACAAGCCTGCAGACCAATTCCATGAAAGCAAAAATTCAACATGTAAGTAACAACAGCAAATGTCATTTTTGCAATGAGAAAGATGAAACAGTGGATCATCTTATCAGTGGCTACAGCAAAATCTCACAAACTGTTTATCTACAATGGCATGATTGAGTTGACAAAATCATACATTGGAAGCTTTGCCAGAAGTTTGGATTTGAATGCATCAAAAATTTACAGGGAACACTAAATTGACAAATTCTTGGAAATGAACAGGTCAATATTTTGTGGGACCTTTGAATCCAAACATACAAACATCTGGCTCACAACATGTCTGATATCACTATTGTGGAAAAGAAAAAAAATCTGGTTCATTGACATTGCAATAACAGGTGATGCACTAATTGAAGAGAAACAACTAGGAAAAATAATGAAATATTGTGATCTGCCAATCTGAAGTTGAGCAATTGTGGAGAAAGAAATTAATGGTTGTACCAATAGTAATAGGAGCCATTGGAACAATATCCAAAGAGTTGTCTAGATACATGGAAATTTAGAACTTATCAGACCTGAATATTCTGAGTAAGCCACCTTACTCGGAATTGCCTATACACTCAGAAGTTACCTTAAGAGCTCTTAGGTCCTCGGTTGGGACTTGAACTGTTAAATTTTTACCAGTCCCAGACTATGAATTGAATTGAAGATTAAATCATATAACTCGGGAATGCCTTGAGTAATTTCAACCAAACTTACTTACTCTCTGGAAAAAAATACCGTGGGGATAAGACACCCCTAACACTCCTCGAGGTGTATGTTCTGTTAAGATACAGTACAGCCTGTTGTGCCTTAAAATGGCTTCTATTGTACTACCTTAAAGTGGCTTCTACTTTACAGAAAAGTGGAGTTGCCATGGTAATGGCTTCACAGTACTCCACAAGGGAGCTCCCTCTGATAAGGGGGAAAATCCAACATTAGAAATTATGTTTGGTCTGGACATTTTCAATAAGGCATTGATTATTCTTGAGGACAACTGTATGGCCATGATCACCACTACAAGACTGACACAACGTACTTCACGCAGATTACATACCAGAAAAGAACTACAACATCGAACAGCTTAGTGCATATTTCACAGACAAGAAGCCACTTCTAAATCAAGATCAGAAAAAAGCATACCAAATGATCATGGATCAGCTAGCAAAACAACAAGGTGGTATGATTTTACTTGACACTTTTAGGGGCACAGGGAAAAATTTTTTAACTAATTTAATTCTTGCTGAAATCAGGGCTCAGGGTGAAGTTGCTCTTCCTGTCTAATACAGGATTGGGATAAATAAATACCCGGGCAATGTCAGGTTACCAGCTAGACTTAAATAATAACAAGAACAATAATAACAACAACAGCAGCAACAACAGCAGTATAAAAAAGTAAGAATATATGTTCATTTTAAACCAAATTTCATGGATCTACATTTTAAATATTTAAACACAGACTTCTTGATGTGACGTTGGCTGACGGTCAAGAAATGTTTGCCATTGTGTCACAGTATATAATCACCAGAGATGTTGGTGGGGCTATAAAGCAAAACAAAACAAAACGAACAATTTTTGCTCAGATGAATTAAAATGTTATCGGATGAGATTTATTTATTTCTTTGTTTATTTCAATTTATCCCACAGCACTCATGATTCTTGCCTCTTTTGATTTCTCTGAATAGCTTTTATATAACTGTTGATTGCCTGAGGCATATCTAGCTGGAGTCCTGGCTGTAGATATAGTCATAGTGAACTTGGCCAATTCATCTCCTTTACTAGAGAGAACAGCTGATAGCTCTGAATAGCTCGCTTTGACAATGGCTAAAGAATGGCCAGAGATTATTCCCTTTTGGCTGAGGAAGCTATCATCAAACTATGTGTAGGAAGAAACTGCTGTTTGAAGAAAGCCTGGCTGAGTTGGCTCTGGAAACATTTCAGGATCTTGGCTGTTCCCTTAGAAATACGGCATGGGAACACTGAACATTGAGCCATCTGTTGGACTGTTTAATGCGTTAGCTCCCCCAGTGTTCAGCCTACATTTTTATAAATAAATACAAATATTACAAAAGACCATAAGTCTCTTGTAATGCCTCCCCCGTCCAAGAAACTAAAACCAGTTTCAGGTTCTGGAACTTGTTATTGCCCAGAGGATTTTGAATATGCTTAACAACATTTTAGAGTGCATCATGCAGACAGCTTGCTATAGAAAAGAACTCCCACATGAAAACAGTTCCAATAGGCTGGCCTGTTAAGAAAGCTCTATTTCTCCATTTCCATATCACGCTGAAATGTTATTAGATAAACTTAATGAAACTTTCATAGCCTTGGGAAGGTTTATAAGAAAGGTTCATCCATAAGGTATATTTAGATGGGGATGTAAGTGCCTTTATTTGCCTTGTGCATTCTGAGTATGTCAGTGCATTGCATATACTATCGCTACACAGGTGGGATATAGGTAAATGTTGTTTTTGGCTTAGATATTTTAGCTTGGGTAGAATGGCTTAAGAATGCAATATATCAGGACTGTCAAACTCCTGTCAAGGCCTGGGGACCAGATGTGGTCCACGGGGTGCTTAGATCTGGCCTACTCGCCCACCCTGGAAACAGCGAAGGACTGGCCAGCGGTACCTCTGCCAATGAAAACAGAGCTTGGGAGGGCCATGCACAGCATGCCCAGGCTCTGTTTTTGGCCATGACAACATCCTGCAGCCCTCTGCCAGCAAAAAAAGAGCCCAGGCGGACCGCACATGGCCTCCCAGAACTCCATTTTTGCTAGCAGAGGGCTGCAGGAGGCCATCATGGCCAAAATGGAGCCTTGATGAGTGATGTTGAGTTGGCCATGTCCCCCTGCCCCCCGAGGTCAAACACAACCATGATGTGGCCCTCAATGAAATCGAGTTTTACATCCCTGCAATATATTGTATCACTGGAAACAAACCTTTCACCCTGGAGTTTTGTGGTGTGAACTTGGGGTCAGAATGGGTCTGGGAGTCACAAAGTAGATCTGGGAGTCCACATGTGCTTTCCTAGTTCACAACCAAATCCCCGTATTTGCATTTTGTAGATACTTATTTTGTAGATACTTATTTTGTAGATACTTATCATTCTTTTTCAGTTTCAAGGACAAACACCCTTGTAGAAATAGGAGGAAATCTCCTTAAGGAAACTAGGGCCGATAAATTAGTCTTACACTTTTTGTATGCTTATTGTCTATTTTTTTCAATACATGTAATCCCAGAAAAGCGTGAGGAGTCATATAGCAGAGATGCCTCCCCAGCTGTTGCTGAACTAAATTCCAACTCATCATATTGATAATGTCTTTTGGAGTTGTAATTGCATAGAGTCTAGAGCAGGGGTTTACAAATCCTGGGCCACTGTTGGGCCAAGCCTATTTGCAACTGGGCTGTGAGAACAATGGGACAGCAAGCACATGCATGCATGCAGCTCAACTTGCAAAAGCATTGAGCCGATGTGTCTATAGATGCACACACAGCTTGACTTGCACAAGTCAAGTTGTGTATGCATGTGCATGTGTGCCAGCCCACCACTCAAGCAAGTTGAGGTGTGTGTGTTTGTGTGCATGCCGACCCGCTGTTCATGCAGCCCAGTTCCCCTCTGTCACCGCAACTGGGCTGCCAAGCCACAAACTTCCAGGACCACTGGTCTAGAAAACACAGGTTCTGACATTTCTATGGTGCATATCTCAACTGGTTTGTGCTTCATCGGTAGACTATCAGGCCATATGATAGTTGAAAAAACTTCCTAGAAGACAAAGGTACTTTTGCTAGTGTTGCCATGATAACTTCAAGGATTTCATGAAAGTAGCAGATTTTGAACTTGACTCAGAATAAAGTCCTCCTAAACTTAACCAGACACATTTCTCAGTATCAGAAAATACCCAAATATAATGTTCTGACTCAACTCCCCAAACATGACAAACCCTCTGATGTGAACTCAAAAGATTCCATTATTACGAGTGCGGACAGCCCTGGCTTACAATGCATTATTGCTTAACACATTGTAAGATGCCCTGAGTCTCCGGAGAAGGGCGGCATATAAATCAAATAAAAAAAAAAAGTTTCTCTCACAGGCTAACAAGTCTGGCTGGCCAGAAGATAAATAGTTGTCTGCCACATCTATTCATCTCCGCCCCCTGCCTTTTATCCCCAGAACTAGTGTGGGGCCTCACTAGCAGTAGTGGTTCTTCCTTCCCCAGGATCGGCCCACAGATTTCCAGTGCTGTCCTCTTCTCTGCCGTCTGCACAGCTGAACATCAGGCACTGGATCCAGCTGTTCCTCCTCTTCTTCAACAAGCACCTCCAGACCTGGGGGCTGTTGACTCTCTGAGGGCTCTTGGATGGCCCAGGCTCTGCCTCTGTCTCTCTCTCTCTGCCAGCTCCATTCCCTCTTCTGCCTTGGAGCTCCCAGGTTGCCCTGATGCCAACCCTAACTCCCACACCTCCTCTTCTGATTTAGCTGCTGGAGAGGCTGGCGGCCAACAAGCCACAACATGTAGGTAGGTTTCACTAGGGTATGAATGACATAAACCTATAAAAAGCTGGTTGTCTGAAAACGTGGTAAGCTGTCAATTTTGCTAGAGAAATAGTTTGGTTATCTCAGATTTTATCACAGCAATGTTTCTCCCTTTGTTTCATGCCTGTCTAGAGCAAACTAACTAAGCTTTAAATAATTTTAAGAATGGACCAAACCAAAATTCTAAACCCTGGCACCTTGAAGAAGTCATGTTGGCAAAGGTACCAGAATTTATATTGTCTGGCTGGGGAAATGTGATGGAATGTGCACCTGCAGCACAGAGAAATAAGATTTTGCCAGTTTAAAGCTATCTAGGAAAGAGGCCCAGATTAAGAGACTGCGTGGTCCCAAGATGGATGGGGAAACAGGTAGCCACACCCTAGAATCTCTTAGGATATATCCTGTAGTTTAGAAAGTTATAGCTTTATATTAGCAATACTCTATAAGTCTCTGAGTTTGGGTGTGACAGGAATGCTGTTGTGCTGGCTGGACAATTCTGAGGATTGAAGGCCAGACATCTTCAAATTACCAAGGTTGAGAATCCCTGGACCAGATTAACCTCATAATGCTAAATTGAGCCTTGGGAATTATAGTTTCTGATGGCAGGCTGATAATCCTTAACCACTCAAAACTTCTTTGGATCTTTGAATGAAGGAGTGATTAGTATTTCTTTGAAAATAAAAAGGCAGGGCAGAAAGAAACAAGGAAGAAATGTTTCTACTAACTAGAATCCTTCAATGCCTGATAAGAATGAAAAAAAAAAAAAACCAAAAGGAAAGGAAAAAAAGGAAAAATGATGGACTGCTAAGAATATTTTGTGATATATGCACATATTCACCTAGCTGAAGTGCAAGCATTTAGTTGGTCAAGGTTCATCTAAAAAAAAGAGAGAGTTTGACTACTTGAGTCAAGAACCTCAGAAAATCCTGGGATTATACACTAGACTACCACCCCTCCCCCCAAAAAGCCACACTGAAATGAAGTAGTGACTATGCCCATATAATTAAACTTAATTATGTATATGAAGCTTCTTCTCCGGTAACATTGTACTGCAAACTAGGGCATACAAAACCTTTGCTATACCAATTCTTGTATACAGCTTGTATGTCTGGAATCTACACTACATATCGGACATTAATACAATTGAGCAAGTCCAGAGGTATTTCACGAGAAGCGTACTCCACTCCTCCGCTTGCAACAAAATATCTTATACCACCAGGCTCAACATTTTAGGCTTGGACAACCTAGAACTATGCCACCTACGGTCTGACCTAAGCGTAGTACACAAAATTATCCGCTACAACATGCTACCTGTCAATGACTACTTTAGCTTCAACCACAACACTACACGAGCATGCAATAGATACAAACTCAAGGTAAACCATTCTGAACTTGACTGCTGAAAATATGACTTCAGCAACAGAGTGGTCAATGCCTGGAATGCACTACTTGATTCTGTTGTTACATCCTCAACCCCCCATAACTTTAACCTTAAACTGTCTACTATTGACCTCACCGCATTCCTAAGAGGTCTGTATAGGGCATTCATAAGCGCACCAGTGTGCCTACCATCCCTGTCCTACTGTCCCCATTTATTTGTTCCCAGTTCCTGTATTAATATCCATGTTTATACTTATTCCTGCTATCTCGTATATGTTTGACAAACTAACTAATTAAAATAAATAAATAATTGCAAAGCAATTCAGATGAATTTGCCAATGTTATCTCCAGAATGGCAAGAGGGAGGTATTGCTTTGCCAGCTCTTATACCAACATTTAAGAAACTGCATTGGGCCCTAAATATTGCTGGTCTGAACTTAGATCAGAGGTGAAAATCTTTTCTTTTTTTTAAAGAATTTTTTATTTTTTAAACAAACCAAAACATAAAACAACCATCATCCATTACAATTACAGAAAGTGTATTGATCGGTTACAATCCTTTTATGCTTAATCCCATATCCAAAATTTACAAATTATTTAATTTCTCTTACTTGACAATTTATTGTATCCCTTTGTATTATTATTCTCATTTACCAATTATTTAACAGTGGCTGATCTCCTGTAAAAGAATCCCGCTTCATACATTTTATTATTACATTTATTTCATGTCTCATATTTCATTTCCATGTTTTATTATCTAGCCATTGATAAAATAAATCCCATATCATATATTATTGTTTGTCTTCCTGTTCTCTAATTTCAAATGTCAATTTACTCATTTCAGAACATTCCATAATTTTCTTAATAACTTCATCTTCCGTGGAGGATGAAGTTTTCTCCATTTTCCAGTTTTTAGCAAATACAATTCTAGCAACTGTTAAGACATTCACAATTAAGTATCTCAGTTCTCTATTATATGTTTCTGGTAAAATCCCTAATAAAAATATCTCTGGTTTAAAGTCAGTGTGTTTCTTTGTCATTTTTTCCAACCATGTGTGGATTTTAATCCAATACGTTTTAGCTTCTGCACATATCCAGAGGTGAAAATCTTTTGAATGTCAGTTGCAGTGTTTGGTGGGATATCATCCTCAATTTTCTATGTTGGATGGCCTGATACAAATTTGATAACTAAATATCTTAAAAAGTGTGGGGCTTCCAAAGGGCAATTTCTAGAAAGGATGTTGGAGATGAAATGATTTATATTCTGCATTCCTGATAAAGATTTATTTGCTTCAATTCCTCACAAGCCGGAATATCCTAAATAGCTGAGTAGAGGGAGATTGGCAGACTGAAATGTATGCCCTTCACAAAAGTTCAAACCTTCATTCTATTATTTTTTGTATCTTGGGATACAAGAGTACCATTTTATTATGGTAAAACCCACCCTGTTTTCACTGCATATAATAAATGTCAATGCATTTTCATAATTGCTATTCTTGGCTATGTAAAAGTTTAATAATGTTTACTTTTCTTACGGCTTAATCATGGGGTTATCACTGTATCCCATCAACTGGAAGTAATGCTTGCACAATTCTTCATCTGCATTCTGATTCCTATACCAATATGCACTTGCCATCTGGGTCAAAAATTCTGGTCTACAAAGTTTATTTCAGCATGTAGTTGGCCAGAGCAAAGGTAACTCAATCTCTCTCCACATTCACAGGTAGAAAAATTGGTCTGTATGGAGGGATCTGGGCTATTACTTTCTATTTAAACTGATTTTGTCATGTGGACACGCTTGTTTAACACCAAGCAAATTTAAAACAGCTTGTAACATAATGGGTCTGGAGTGCTGGCTACCAGCCCTTCCTTTAGAAAACTAGAAAACTATCTGGCTACTATGTTCCTTGCCTTTATTTTTCTGGAAAAGGATTGCCAATTGTTTTCCTTTATGTATTTTCTGGAAATATATAAATATAGTTTGGTGATAAATAGGAGAGAGAGAGAGAGAGACAGAGAGAGAGATATCAGGGATGTCAAACTTGATTTCATTGAGGGCCACATCAGGGTTGTGTTTAACCTCGAGGTGGCCAGGATGGGCGGGGCTGGGGTGGGCATGGTGAGATCGACGTCACTTGTGTTGGGGCACCTGTGCTGGCCAAGTGCTAAGGCAGGACTTTCCTCGGACCCTCCCTCGGACCCTCCCTCCCTCTCATTATAATTTCCTTCCTTCCTTCCTTCCTTCCTTCCTTCCTTCCTTCCTTCCTTCCTTCCTTCCTTCCTTCCTTCCTTCCTTCCTTCCTTCCTCCCTCCCTCCCTCTCTCCCTCCCTTCCTTCCTTTCCCTCTTTTTCCTTCCTTGCTCACTTCCCATGTTTCCTTCTTTTTCTTTGCTCTTTCCCTTTCTCTTTTCCTGTCCCTTCTTTGATGCGCAAAAGGGGAAACATTTCTCTTTTTGTTTTGCTTTTAGTTTCTTTTTGTAGCCCTCTGCCAGTGAAAATGGAGCCCCCACTGTGTTCCATTTTTGCTGGCAGAGGGCTGCAGGAGGCCATTGCAACTGAAAATGAAGTCTGGGAAGGCCATGCAGGGCCCCTTTGAGCTCTGTTTTTGCTGGCAGAGGCACTGCAGGCTGGTCCTTCACTGTTTCCAAGGCAGCCCCATGAGCCAGATCTAAGCACCCCATAGGCTGGATCCATCCTGCAGGCCTTCGGTTTGACACTCCAATATAGATTATTAATTAGTGTTGTCAAAAGAAAATCCATATGTGTGTGTATGTGCTAAATAGAAAGATTCAGTGTTCAGATAAACACATCTCCTTTACATGATACCCAATCAGTTCAATATAATGGATTCTTTGCTGCATTGCCTTATCTATCAACTTAGCAGTTTTGCTAACAATATATACATTAGAATCTGATAGGAATATCTGGGAGGAAATCAACAATTTAGGTTCAAGTAGGTATTTTAAATATCTAAGCCCAAAAGAGATATACAGTTGACAATCTACTGTATTTTTTGCAGTATAAAACACACTTTTTTCCCTTCTAAAAGAGGCTGAAAATTTGGGTGCATCTTTGTTAAAGATATTCTTGGCTCATAACTGATGTTGTGGGTTATTGAGCAGAGTACCCTTTGAGTAAACGCATGAAAAGCGACTGGGAGTGGTTGTGAACAATCACAGTCAACATACGAACACATTGAGTTGTTATAGTCTTTTACTTTTAGAAAAAGTAAAGCAAGTCCAAAAACAATCCAAGTCATACACAGATAAGACTGAGAATTAAAAGATCAATCCAGGGATATTTCAAGTACAAAGTCTTCTTACCAGTTGTAGTCATACACAATAAAACAGTTCTTCTTGAGTTTCAAAACAGGAACAAGTTCAGTATCAAAACATTCAATAAATTGTAGAAAGCAACATGTAGCTATGATCAAACAGTGATCATGCAGAGAGATCAGGTAGAGAGTTACAGCAAATAAGCAGGTAAAATGGTGTAGTATCCATACACACCATGATCCTGACTTCCCCTAAGTACATTGGCTACAGAGCTTAGCCAATCAGGATATAGGATGATGCAATACAGTCTTAAAGCAATATAATACCTTTCTGACTGCAAACTTACATGGTTGGTTTATATATTGCCTGACCAACTAGTTAGACAAATAACCATTTCCTAACAGTCTTATACTCTGAATGTAGCTTTTTCAAAGCTTTTTTTCAGCCCTAACAAGACGCTAGCGAGTGAAGCAATCTCCACAGCTGCCTGCTCCCTCTGACTCTCAGCTGTGAAGTTTTTTTTCAGCCCTAAGGAGGCGCTAGCAAATGAAGCAATATCCATGGTTTGCCTGCTTTACTCATTGCTTCTCTCTCCAAAGATCAGTTGTGCTTTGGAAGCTATTTTTTTTATCCCCAAGTAGGGGATATAAAACAGCAAACTAATGTGCTGAAGTTGACCAGACTAAAGACGCTAGACAGATGAATACCCAGTAGGCAGATCTCCCTCCCCTCTACTTTTCTCCTAAAAAACTAAACTGCATCTTATACTCTGGTACATCTTATACTCCAAAAAATACGGTCCTCAGAAACCAATCCTGCCTCAGAAAAATCCAACCATGAAAACATTGAATCTCTTTGCTATTGAGGTCATTATGACCTCATGTCTTTAACAGCGTAGTCGAAAGTATGTCTGCTTAAGGGTTAAATGAAGTCAGTGTATAACACACACACACACACACACACACACACACACACATACACACATGTGTATGTGTATATCTATATATGTATATCTATATGTATATGTATCTATGAAAAAAAACTATCTAAAGTTTTATCTAAAAAACCTCTAATAGTAAATACTTTGGGGATAATGTAATTGATATCTAACATTTCTTTATCTTTGGGAGAGGAGATTTGCAATAGATTATTTTATTTCAATTGGCATTTTAAAATTCATAGAGGAAATCAACAAAAATGCCTCAGGCTTTTTAATTTACCTTAACAATCTATGCCACCTTTTAAAAATGATTATCAAATGCAAATCTCATTTCCATAATTTACAGGTAAGACAAACTTGGGCATATTAAACTATTTTGCTAGGAAAACAGGTCAAGTGAATTGAAATAATTTTATCAGCATCAACCAGCACCAACATTTGGACATTTGTTTATGACTCATCCCTGAGGGGGAAAATGAACAATGGCTAGGATTCAATTCTGCACCATCCTAAAACTCTAGAAATTTTAGGAGCTCAAAATAGTCGTGGTAGAATCATCAATGACCTTAAGGATTCTATAAAAATATAGCACAGAATGGAAGTTCTGAAAATGTCTAAATTGATACGCTAGATCCAAAATCAGCTGTGATTAACTTCCAGAAGTTTGATGACCACCAATACCTGAAGTACCTGATTAAAAAGTTCACCACTTGGAGTGGATGTGGGGTTTTATTTCTGGACCATGGTTAGGCCAAGAGCAAGAAAGACAATGGCATAATCATTAGCTATATAAGGTCTCAATCAGAAGTCATTCTTTGCTGAAACAGCAGCTCTTTTTTAACTGCATATGTTACCCTGAATAAACATTTGCTTTTATCCAGAAAACATTGCTTTCTCTTTGCATAGAATTATTTACCTTGAGTGATGTGAGCAAATAGCCAAATATATGTAGCATGGATTATATACCAGTACTTTTTATCTCATGGTGGTTTTCTGCATGATTCTTGATTGGTGAGGATTTCCTTGAAAGGAAGTAAATATGCAATAGATTTTTAAGCAAGACTAGAGTAAATAACAATGCAAGAAGAAGTTGTAAAATAATAATAACATTCCTTTGTAAGGATTTGGTGAAAAAATTCTCACTCGCCCTCTCCATTCCTCCTTTTTATTTATGGACAAAATTCAGACAGGTTGTTAATTGTTGTTGTTGTTAGTTGCGAAGTCATGCCCGAACCATCGTTACCCCATGGACAATATTCCTCCAGGCCTTCCTTCCTCTACCATCCTCTGGAGTCCATTTAAGCTCACACTTAACTGCTTTAGTGACTCCATCCAGCCACCTCGTTCTCTGTCGTCCCCTTCTTCTTTTGTCCTGCATTTGTCCTGCATTCCCAGCATTAGGCTCTTCTCTAGTGAGTCCTTCCTTCTCATTAGCTGGCCAAAGTACCCTGTTTTCCCCAAAATAAGACATCCCCTGATAATAAGCCCAATCGGGGTTTTGAGCATATGGCAATAAGGCCAAGTGCTTATTTCAGGGTTCAAAAAAAAAATATAAGACAGGGTCTTATTTTCAGGGTAACACAATATTTGAGTTTCATCTTCAGGATCTGGCCTTCTAAAGAGCAGTCAGGCTTGATCTCCTCTAAGATTGACCGGTTTATCGCCTTGCAGTCCAAGGGACTCGCAGGAGTCTTCTCCAGCAGGTTGCCAATTAGGCTTTTGTAAAAGTAGTTACATTTTCAATCAAAATGTTTAAACTGAATGATAAGAAGTGTAGACTTTGTTTAAATATGTATAACAAAGGGGGGGGGGGAATGTTGTTCCTCTCCTTAGTATTTCCTCTGTCTAAGATAGTATATCCTCAAAGGAGCCTAGGCGTTTAGCATTAGAGTAACATAAACGCCTAATTTAAAGTAACATATGGATCTAAAAATATTCTTAGTCAGCCACAGAATACACTATTTATTTTATCTTAGGTTATCATGGTTACTTATCACATAAAGGAAACCAATTTTCTTAAATCAATGACAGAACAGAAGATCTTACTGTGCTTGAAGTCAAATGATATCACACAATATTCACATTAGTTTCTGAGGCTGATTTTGAAGAAAGGTCGTATTATAGGCCTCTGGAGTCAACATGAGCTCTAGATACATATTGTAACAGGGGACTATAATTGCATCTAATCACACAATAAGGTTAAAAGAGCAATGTTTTATTATTTTCAGTTTCCCATTCTGTTTAGAGCCGAGGTGGTGCAGTGGTTAGAGTGCAGTAATATAGGCTACTTCAGCTGATTGCTAGAAGCAGTTCAGCAGTTCAAATCTCACTGGCTCAAGGTTGACTCAGCCTTCCAGCCTTCGAAGGTGGGTAAAATGAGAACCCAGATTGTTGGGGGCAATAGATTGACTCTGTAAACCGCTTAGAGAGGGCTGTAAAAGCACTATGAAGCGGTATAAAAATCTAACTACTATTGCTTTATAATAACTCAGATATACCATATTTTTCGGAGTATAAGACGCACCGGACTATAAGATGCACATACCTTTTTTGGTGAGGAAAACAAGAAAAAGAAATCTGCCTCTGCCTCCCAGCAATTTTGCCTCATTGCAGCAAACAGCAAACAGCCTGCTTTACTTTTATTTTCATTTTCAGCATAGCTTGATTAGCACAAGAAAAAAAAAATCTGCTCCCAACAATTTACCTCCTTGCAGCAAGCAGCAGAGGCCCACACAGCAATAGGCAATAGCAATCCCTGCAGCCTGAAACATCTGAGAGTCAAGAACAATTAACTTAGGCTTTGCTGATGCTGAAATTGCTGTTTCTTCTTGCTGCTTGCTGCAAGGAGGTAAATTGCTGGGAAGCAGAGCCCAAAGGGTGGGGGCCAGTGGGTGGGAGAGGCTACATTCAATTTATAAAACATACCCAAATTTTCACCCCCTTTTAGGGGAGGAAGGTACATCTTATACTCTGAAAAATACGGTACATATTTTTTATAAATAATTAATCTGATGTGCACAATGGCATCCATAAGGTGGAATGTTTCAAAAACTCAAGTTGGCAGTGCTATCAAAATCCCTGTATTTACTTTTTTTTTGTCATTCCTGTTGGATGTCCCAAGAAATGCAGCATGCATGCCTTACTTCTTCTTAAAATATTCCAAGTTCGACTAAGTAGCTTCATCATTTTACAGCAAACTAGGGCAAAATAAGTCATACAAATCTGCAATCTCTTGTTCTGCCCCAGCTATGGATCCCAAAGAACACAGAACACACAAACTCTGAACAAAACTTAGTTTACTCAAATAACACAGTTTTAGCAAATGCCAGCTGTTAATAAGTGTTCTTAACAGCCTGCCAGAATTCCACAGATAAGGTAGTCAGAGTCTTACTGGAGTTGGCAGAAAGCCCAGAAGCAAGGTTGCAAAAAAATCCCAACGCAATGATTAGTGAACTAAAGTTGTTTCCTGCAGCTTGTTACAAGCTGTGTTCTTTCTTAAATAGGCCAAGGGCATGGCCAATTATCCCCAAGTCTTACTCTCGAGGAGACCTCCTCCTAAGGAACCACTCCTGCCTTTTGGCAGCTCTGCATGCCTGTGCATTGAGAAGAGACTCCTCCTCTTCATCCTCTTCACTTAAAGGAGTCTCTGGAGGTTCTGAAGGCCCTGGCACCACATCTTCTTTAGCCTCCTCGCTGTCCGACTCAAGCGCTGACTGCACAGGCTGCTGACGCAGCACCACACCATTCCTCGTCGGAATCAGCAACAATCCATGCAGGCCGCTGGTGGGCCACAACATCTCTACAGTTTAATTTTATCCTGTTTTGTTACAAAGGTATAACTGTAACCTACTGGAATTGATCAGGTGAGCCTCTTTTCTATCTACTATATAGCAGAACAACAGACACAGTGGACACTTTATTCCAGAAACAGATTTACAAAGAAATCATTGCAACATCTATGCCTGTGGCTAAAAATTGACAAACTGCTGAATCTCACTGTCCTTGTTTATATTAAACTTATCCAGAAGATATTCCTTTGCTCCACCAATTCCATTGTCTGAGGCAATCAAAGGAACTTTAACAACATTGCTTACCTAAATTTTCTTCTACGTATTTGAGTTTTGAATATTTTTTGAAGAAGATTAATGGCACGGAAAAGGATGTGATTTCTAAGCAGAGCAAAACTAAAAGAAAAATGTATAAGTTTACAGAACAGCTTGCTGCTTGGTATGGAAGAAACAGTGGGTGATGCTGCTGAAAAATAGACTTTTATAGAAGCAGGGGTGGGCTTCAAAATGTTTAGCTAGAGGTTCTCTGCTCGGTTGCTGGGTGGGTGTGCCATGGAGGGTGTGGACTAATTGGCCTGCATGACAGTGGGGGGGGGGCGTTTGTGCCTCCCCCGGGTTCCAGAGGCCCTCTGGAGGCCAGAAACGGGCCCAAACTTCCCAAACTTCCGGTAGGCCCATTTTTTTGCCCTCTCCAAGCTTCTGTGCATACCCTGCACTTACCTGCATTCAAACAGGCTGCATGGGGACTCTTGGGAGGGGGGAGATGGGCAGGGCCAGGCAGGAGTGGAATTTGGGGGTTCTCCGAATTGCACAGCATCTTAGCTAGAGATTCTCCTGAACCCCTGCGAACCCCCAGAAGCCCACCCTTGATTAGAAGGTCATGACCTGAGATTTGGGTGGCATGGATATTTGTGACATGATAAAATCAAGGTTAATGTGTATTTTTAAAAGCATTATGTGGCATGTGCCATATATCTATTTCATATGTCTATTCTGTAACTATTTGGATAGATATAAATGCAGGTTGTTCCCAAAACACATTTATGGCTCCGAGCATAAGAATCATTCTATAGATGAAAAATAATAGGCAAACACCAATGGCTAATGGATCATGAAATATTAGAATTCTATTAATGTAAAATAAAATCAATAGAAGAACTGGTAATAGAGGGGCGTACTTCTCTTATTTGCAGTTATCGGAAATATTTAAAATAGACAAAAAGAATGTATGGTTTTGCACATTGCAAGACTCATTTTGCACCAGAACTGTGTACAAATGATGAACATGTAACTGCTAAAACTTATACCATTGAATTTTGAAAAAGATGAAGAACAAGTTAAGGAATGTATGATACAGTGGGCTAAATTTTGGGGTTATAATATACATATAGAACAATGGGAAAATATGTGGTTGAAAAGACTGAAATTTACACTGCATCATAACCCTAAAGAGGAAGACTGACTAGGTGGCTCAGTGGCTAAAACACTGAGCTTGTCGATCAGAAAGGTCGGCAGTTCCCTAGTATAGGTCTCTGGTGTGACTAGATGACCTCCAAAGTCCCTTCCAACTCTGTTACTGCTATTAGAGTGTTTATAAAATCATGCCCCATTGATATAGGACAACAGAAAAATTACCTAGAATGTATAAAGGTGATTTCAAATATATGCTGGAAATTTGAACAAGAAGAAGGGTCATTTTTCACGCTTAGTGGACAAAAAAGCTAGAAAATCTGAAGTTTGAATACAATGATTCAGAAGATTCTAAAGATTAAAATTCACCCGAAAGCAGATTTTTTTTCCTCTTAAGATTGATAGATAAGGAAATCAGCGAGTCCAATTAGTCAGTGGAACAGTTAGCCTCCGTAAGTTGTAGGTACTCCATCACTGGAGGTTTTAAAGAAGAGTTTGGACAATTATTTGTCTGGAATCAGTGGTGAACTCCATTTTTTTTTTTTTTTACTACCAGTTCTATGGTGGGCATAGTTTGGCTTGGTGGGCATGGCTTGGTGGGTGTGGCAGGGAAAGGATACTGCAAAATCTCCATTCCCACCCCACTCCAGGGGAAGGATACTTCAAAATCTTCATTCCCTCCCCACTCTGGGGCCAGCTAGAGGTGATATTTGCCGGTTCTCTGAACTACTCAAAATTTCTGCTGCCAGTTCTCTGAACTGCTCAAAATTTCTACTACTGGTCCTCCAGAACCTGTCAGAACCTGATGGATTTCACCCTTGTCTGGAATGATATAGCAATAGCAATTAGACTTACCGTATTTTCCGGCGTATAAGACGACTGGGCGTATAAGACGACCCTCCTCAAAGCCATTTAAGGCTTGTCAGAGCTTTTCGGGCTGGTCTGCCTGGTTACAGGAGAATGAGACCCGGCGTATAAGACGACCCCCGACTTTTGAGAAGATTTTTGTGTGTTAGAAAGTAGTCTTATACGCAGGAAAATACAGTATATACCACTCTGGCCGCAGAGTCCCATTCTGCTCCATAATGCTTTACAATATTCTCTGAGCAGTTTACAATTGTCAGTCTTCCATCCTTCCGAGGTCAGATTGTTGGGGGCAGTATGCTGATATTGCAAAGCATAGTAAAAGCAAAGTAGAGTGGTATATAAGTCTAAGTGCTTTTGCTCTCGGTATATAGAAGAAACACGAGACAATAATCAAAGCAAGTGTTCTCAGTAAAAAGACCACAGATATTGCTCAAATCTCATTCCAGATGAGTTTTATGTTAATTTCCAAGCTGAAATGATTTCCAGTTCCATTTCTGAATTTACCAAATTCTTCTTTCTTCAGGGGAAAAAAGAAAAAAGCAAACTGGTGATATACAAAACCCTAGAAGTGAAAACAAAATGCTTTAAATAGGAAATATAAAGCTTAGAAAATGGGAAGAACTCTCAGAATTTGCTTTTCGCAGTTGAACTCCTAACTTTATGGAACATTGTTTGAAAAGCTGTATAAAACAAGTACATGCACCAGGGGGTTTGCCTTCCTAGTGATTGTACCTTTTCATTTTAGAATTATTTACTTATTTAAACCTTTGCTCTTTAGATCTGCTTGACAACTAGAAATGGCAAAAAACCAATATACACTGGCTTTTGTCAGATATCCCCTCCTGTGAAGCAGGGCAGACACAGCACATAAAACCTGATCCCATGGAAAACTTCTGACAAGCCCCGTACATCCTTCAAAAGGCTGTAGGGACATTAATGGTCTCCATGGAATTCCACATGGAATTATCAGCCTGTACTGATAGACTGCACTTTTATTTTTTTGTACTAAATGAAATATGAAACACACAGAGACAAATATGAAATCCACAATCAGCGGGAAAATTGGGAGCTTTACCCCAGTTGATGACAATCATCATCACATAGAGCCAAGGTGGTGCAGTGGTTAGAGTGCAGCACTGCAGGCTACTTCAGCTGACTGCTAGCTGCAGTTTGGAAGTTCAAATCTCACCGGCTCAAGGTTGACTCAGCCTTCCATCCTTCTGAAGTGGGTAAAATGAGGACCCAGGTTGTTGGGGGTGTTGGATCGGCGCAGGAAAGAAGAAGTGACCAGCAGGGTTCAAGTAACAAGTTTTAATAACAGGAACTGAACGGCTTGTGCGCTGCCGGAGCTCTCCTTATATACACTCCGGCAGACGCACCGCCCACTGACAGGGATTCAAAACTCCCGCCGAAAGGATCTTCAGCCAATCCCAGGCGGATGTCCTTATAAGGACATAACACTCCTCCCCCCTAGTTCTTAGTCAGTCGATCAGGGAAATAGTCACTAAGATAAACAGGACGTCTACGTGCCCGCGTAGACCTGCGCAGTTCAGAGTCAAGATGGACACTCTCCCGGACGGAGGGTGTCTGCTCTGCTCGGGGCTTCTTCCCCGGTGCCGGGCTGGATCTGGCCGTCGAGGACGCGGGCACTGTGTCCGAACCTCCGGCCGGGTCACGGACCTCCGCCTGCGGGCGATGCTGGTCTGCCTCGTTCCTGCACGGATCGTGAAGCCGCCGGTGTGGATCCCTGCTCTTGGCCGGTCCGGAACTCCTGAGCCACGGTAGGTCCCTGGGTCTCCCTCGGGTCCCCTCTGGGCTGGGGTCGCGCCGGTCTGGGTCAGGGTGCACGTCCGGCGGTGGTGGTTGGGTTAAGCCCCCGGGGTCTCCGGTCGAGTCCGGCTTACTCCCGGGGCGGCAGGCGGACGGAAATGGTGACTGGTCGGCTCTGTCGGGGTGGCGTAGGCCTACCTTGCAGGGGTGGTGTAGGCCCTCTCTGCGCGGTTGGTCTGGCGGTGGTGTCGAATGTTCCCTCTGGCCGCTGGGCTGCTCGACCTGGTCGGGTTGGTGCTGGCCTACCCTGCCGGGGTGGTGGAGGCCTTCCTTGCAGGGTTGGTTTTCTGCGTGGTTGGCGGGTTGTTGTAGGGTCTCCTGGAATGTTGGTTGGAGGTCCCCAACTCTGGGCTGCCGGTTGCCCACTTCGCAGGGTTGACATTTGCTTCCCCTGCTGGGTTGTCCCCGGTCTACTTGCCTTGCCGGATCTGGTATTAGGCTAGGTGCCGGGGTGTTTGTTCGTCCCTCGGGTCGCCGGTCTCCCTTGTCTGGGTGGTTTAGGCTTACTTCGGCGGGGTGGTTTAGGCCTACCTCGTTGGGGTGGTTTAGGCCTACTGTACCGGGGTGGTTTAGGCCTACCTCGTCGGGGTGGTTTAGGCCTACTGCGCCGGGGTGGTTTAGGCCTACTGCGCCGGGGTGGTTTAGGCCTACCTCGTCGGGGTGGTTTAGGCCTACTGCGCCGGGGTGGTTTAGGCCTACCTCGTCGGGGTGGTTTTCGCTCACTTCCCTCCACCTTTTGCGGAGCTGGTCGAGATGACGTCTCATGATCTGTCCATCGTCCAGCTCAACGCGGTAGGATTTGGGACCGGTTGTGCTGTGTACTGTAGCTTTAAGCCATTTCGGCGAGCCGTGGAAATTCAGAGCGAAAACGGCATCACCGACGGAAAACTGGCGAAGTTGGCGACTGGCGGATGCGGGCACCTCAGAGGAGTATTGCGGGTGCAGTCTGTCCAGGGGTGACCGGAGTCTCCTGCCCATTAAAAGTTCGGCGGGGCATTTTCGGGTGGCAGAGTGAGGCGTGATATGCTGGGTAAGCAAAAAAGTGTCAATGCGCTCCTGCCAGTCACCCGGGCCCATTTTGGCGAGTGACTCCTTCGTGAGCCGCACCATCCGTTCAGCCTGCCCATTTCCGGCCGGTCTGTAAGGGGCAGAGAGGGCATGGCGAATGCCCAAGCCAGCCAGGAAAGCTTCCATGGGCACGGACGTAAGTTGGGGCCCGTTGTCTGAGACCAAAACGTCAGGGAGTCCATGGGTCGCGAAAAGGCGCCGGAGGGCACGGATGGTAGCTTCCGTTGTGGTGGATGCCATGGGGACGACTTCCAACCACTTGGAGTAGGCATCAACCACGATGAGGAGGTGGTGCCCATGAATGGGGCCAGCAAAGTCTATGTGAATGCGCGACCAGGGGGAGCTCGGAGTCTCCCAGGGCATCGGGTCAGATTGAGGCGGGGCGGCTCTGACTTCTTGGCACGGGCTACACCTGGCGACCCAATGTTCAATGTCTTTGTCCAGTGTCGGCCACCAGACGTAGCTCCGTGCCAGGGCTTTCATCTGGACAATGCCCGGGTGTCCTTTGTGCAGCGCAGTAAGAGTCCTTCGTTGAAGAGTGCTGGGAATCAGCACCCTATCTCCCCATAGTAAACAGCCGCGCATGGTGGACAGCTCCCCTTGCTTGCGGCTGAACGGGCTGAAGTCGTCGCTGTCAATTCGAGTCGGCCAGCCTCTCAGGACCCAGGAGTGGACTTGCCGGAGGATGGGGTCAGCTCGCGTGTGCGTCGCTACGTCGGCAGATGTCACGGGACAGTTGCTGTCGTTGTCAATATGCAGCAGCTCGAGCGTGGGGGCCGGGTCTTCCACGGATTCGGCGGATGGGCACCTGCTCAACGCGTCGGCGTTTGCGATGGCTTTACCAGGCTGGTGGACGAGGCTGTAGGAGTAGCCGGCGAGGAATATGGACCAGCGCGTCATCCGGGGGGACATGAATGCTGGGGTCTGCTTGTCCCCTGCTAGTAGGCCGAGGAGAGGCTTGTGATCGGTGACAATGGTGAATTGCCGTCCATACAGGTATTCGTGGAAGCGCTTCACCCCTGCAACAATAGCCAACGCCTCTTTGTCCAGTTGGCTGTAGTTGCGCTCAGCACTAGACATAGTCTTTGAGAAAAATGCGATGGGGGCTTCACGACCGGTAGGCAGTTCGTGGCTGAGCACAGCGCCAACTCCGTACGGTGAAGCGTCACAGGTCAGTCTGAGGGGCAGTGTCTCATTGTATTGAATGAGCACACTGTCAGAGGTCAGAAGTTGCTTAACGGCTCTGAATGCAGACTCTTCCTCACGTCCCCACCTCCAGGAAACCGCCTTCGCCAGCAAGCGATGGAGCGGCTCAGCAACAGTGGCTTTCTGCTGGAGGAAAATAGCGTAGAAGTTAAGCAATCCAAGGAAAGCCTGAAGCTCCGCTTTGTTTTTGGGGCTGGGAGCTTCATGGATAGCTTTAACTTTTGATTTGGTGGGGTGGATGCCAGAACTATCTATCAGATAGCCCAGGAACTCGACTTCCTGTACCCCAATGATGCACTTGTCCCTCCGGACTCTCAAGCCCTTCTCCCTGAAACGCTGGAGAACTAGCCTCAGCCGGTCCAGGAGTTGAGCCTTTGAGTCCCCAGAGATCAGTACATCATCGAAATAAGGCACCACCCCTGGAACGCCTTGGAGAAGGCGTTCCATCATGGATTGGAAAATGCCTGGGGCTGCACTGACTCCAAACTGGAGACGGTTGCACTTAAACGCGCCTCTATGGGTGACAATAGTCTGTGCCTCCGCCGTTTCCTGATCTACTGGCAGTTGCTGGTAAGCCTGGGCCAGGTCCAGTTTTGCAAAAATTTTGCCCTTGCCGAGTGAGTGCAGCAAATGTTGCACTACTGGCACGGGGTATGCGCTCTGCGGCAACGCCTTATTGATGGTCACTTTGTAGTCGGCGCAGATGCGCACAGATCCATCCTGCTTCATGGGAGTCACAATGGGAGTTTCCCATGAAGCATGATCGATGGGTTCCAGGATACCTTGGGCAATCAGCTTATCTAGCTGAGCGTCTACTTTAGCCCGCAAGGCAAATGGAACCCGGCGGGGCTTGAGCCGAATTGGGGTTACCCCCTTGTCCAGATTAAAGGAGATGGGTTTCCCTGAAAAGGTCCCTAACTTACCATCGAAGACTTCTTGGAACTCTCCGATGAGTGAGTCGAGTTCGCCTGAGCTAATCTGGTGGATGCCTCCAATAGAAAGCCCCAGCGGCTGGAACCACTCCACGCCCAGCAGGGTCGGGCGGCTATGCTCCACGACGGTTATGGGAAGCTGGCCCTGGAACTGCTTGAAGGCGATCCGGAGGTTGGTTCTCCCGATGACGCCGATGGGGTTGCCGCCGAAATCCACCAGCTTGGAGTGTAGAGGTTCAAGTTGGCGCTTGGAGAGATTCGGTTTCAGTTTCTTGACCTGGTGCCAGTCGATGATCGAATAGACGGAGCCTGAGTCGACTTCCATCGTGCACGGCAAGCCTTCTGCCAACAGTGTCACGTGGAATTTTGTGGCACTGTTGGTGCTGGTGAGGGCGATCGTTGTCTGGTTCACAGCGCCGCCATGATAACTGTTGCGGTCGTCGCGATTTTGCTGGATTGAGGACCGTTTGGATGACCTCTGGGAGTCGCGACGACTTTCTGGATTCTGGGGCTTGATCGATTCAGGAACCGGATCAGAGGCTCTGCATGCCTCCGCGATGTGCCCCCTCTTAAGACAGCGTCTGCAGGTGGCATCCCGCCAGCGACAGGATTGGCGGGGATGGTGTCCCTTGCAACTGCCGCACTGAGCGGCGCGGCGGCCATCTTTTTGAATTTCCCGCCTAGGTGGGCGGGAAACTTTCAAAACGGTCGACTCTCCCTCTGAATCGGTTGGTGTGGCAGAGTCCTCGGACGATTCAGATGACGGTTTGCGGATCTTATGGATCCCTCGGGACTGGAGCATGGCAGCAGCGGCGGTCTCGGATGTTTCAGCAGCCGTAGCCTCCTCAAGAACGTCCTTCAGGGACAGTCTTTTTCTGCTCAGGAACTTCTTTTGGAGGTTGGCATCTCTCATCCCGAAGACGATCCCGTCGCGTAAGGCATTGTCAACGTTCTCAAATTCGCAGTTCGCAGCGATTTGACGCAATGCTGCCACAAAGTCTTTAAGCGATTCGCCTTCCTTCTGATTACGTTGGCGGAAGGTAAAGCGGTTCGATATGGGGGTGCCCGTTGGTGCATAGTGGTCTTGCAGGGCAGTCTGCAGATCCACCCAGGACATAACTTCAATGTCCCTGGGTGCGACGAGGTTGACGGCGAGTTCCAGAACGTCGGAGCCGCAGTGAGCGAGGAAGAGAGCCCTCTTCCTCTCGTCGTCTAGGTTGTTGTAGCCGTTTCCCCGGAGGAATTGGCGGAAACGTATCATATACGAACTCCACTTCTCCCGGCTGGGGTTGAAGGGAGCCAGTGAGGCGAACGGCGCTTGCGGCGTTGCCATTTCTCAGACCGCGTCGAGTGACTTCAGCTCGTTATGGCGATCGTGCCACGCGGAGGTTCTTCTCTAGACCTTCGTCGCCAGTGTTGGATCGGCGCAGGAAAGAAGAAGTGACCAGCAGGGTTCAAGTAACAAGTTTTAATAACAAGAACTGAACGGCTTGTGCGCTGCCGGAGCTCTCCTTATATACACTCCGGCAGACGCACCGCCCACTGACAGGGATTCAAAACTCCCGCCGAAAGGATCTTCAGCCAATCCCAGGCGGATGTCCTTATAAGGACATAACAGGGGGCAATAGGCTGACTCTGTAAACTGCTTAGAGAGGGCTGTAAAAGCACTATGAAGGGTATATAAGTCTAAGTGCTATTGCTATTACTACACGTTCTTGAAATTAAAGGCATAAAATGAGGCTAGTAAACTTGTGCTAGGATGGTCTCTAGTTATCTCCAATTCTATTTGTTTTCTTATCATATGATAAGGAGAGATTACAATAAGATTACTTTATGCAATGTAGCATAGAGCATTTTAAATATTTATGGATTTACTGTTTTACAATCAACACAGAAGTCCCTGCGGATTTTACTCTGCTAGTCATTGATGACTATAAGGGCAGAGCTCCTTTTCCATTTCAAGGCCATTGAGCCAGCGCTGTCCAAAGACATTTCTGAGTCATATGGACAGTATGAAACCATGGAGTCTGTTACCTTCCCACCAAAGTAGTACCTATTTATCTACTCGCATTTGCATACTTTCAAACTGCTAGGTTGGCAGAAGCTGGGACAAGGTGCTTTGACTCAGTTCCCCAAACGTGACAAACCCTCTGACATGAACTCAAAAGACTCCTTTATTAGGAGTGCTGGCAGCCCCAGCAAAGTTTCTCTCACAGGCTAACAAGTCCATCCAGCTGGAAGATGAATAGTTGTCTGCCACATCATATTCATCTCTGCCCCCTGCCTTTTATCCCCAGAGCTAGAGTGAGGCCTCACTAGCAGCAGTGACTCTTCCTTCCCCAGGATCGGCCCACGGATTTCCATTGTTCTCCTCTACTCTGCGTTCTGCGAGCCCCACATCAGGCACTGGACTCAGCTGTTCCTCTCCTTCTTCATCAACCATCTCCAGACCTGGGGGCTGTTGACTCTCCATCTGAGGGCTGACGGATGGCCCAGGCTCCACCTTTGTGTTTCTCTCTTCAGCTCCATTCCCTCTTCCTCCTTGGAGTGGTCAGGCTGCCTTGATGGTGATCCTGACTCCCACACCTCCTCCTCCTCTGATTCAGCTGCTGAAGGGGCCGGCAGCCAACAGGCCACAACACAAGGAGATCAACCCTTCATGTGATACTTGGATCTTGAACCTGGGCTGCCAGCTTTCCAGCTGATAAGCCCAACATCTTAATCGCTGAGACACGGCACCAGCCAATAATCAACATACAGTTTATTTTATATATGATTAATTGGAGACATAATATTTCTTGGGATTTTTTTTCTTTTTACAACCCTTTGATCCCTTGTTTTAGGGTGAAGTTGGGGTGACTCAGTGGAACTGAGGGTTAACTAGTCAGATGCCCTTCTTGATGCCTAAGCGAAATTCGTAATAGAAACTTTCACTTTGCACCCTGAAAAAGAAACATCTGCCACTGACTGGAATTGAACTCTTAACCTTCCACGTAGGTCTTTGCCTCTAGGCCACCATGCCACTTCTTTCTTGGTTTAATTTATTTAAATCCAAAAGCCACTTGCTTAGTAATTTTTAATTATTTTTCCCATTGTTGCTTGAGGCAATTTAATATATACTGTATGTATGTATGTGTATGTATGTATGTATATATATATATATATATATATATATATATATATATATATATACACACACACACACACACACACACACACACACACACATATATACACACACACATACATATACATACATACATACATACACACACATACATACATTTCAGGGGCATGTAAATTATTAAATTGATATTTAATAGAAACCAAATATTTATATCATTCAAGAAATGAATAAGGTAGGATAAAGAGTTAAAAGATTTTTTTTAAAAAATATTCTTTTATTTAAAGCTAATGTTTCAATTATTCCTTCTTCCTATGAGATATATATAATAATATGGTCCCTAATAAATACTTTTGCTGTATTAAGACAGTGATGAAATTGATTTCTTATTATAGTGAAAAAGAGCTATTCTTATTCCATCTGCTTAATAAAATCATTATCATTCAACAAAATACATTGGAAAGACATAGTAAAATATATGTAAATTATTGTCAAATTAGACTTATAATTTCACAGTAGCACGGGTCTGAGATAGTTACAGCATCTGTCTTGCTTGCATTAATTTTAAGAATATGATATTAGGATATAATATTAGCTGAAATCATTTTTATCTCTCTTCTAGCTGGCAAGGTATTCAGAATGCCAGAAATTCACACAGAAATTCACATTTTGGGTTCTGGAGACTTTTCCTTTAAACAGATTTAACTTTTGTCTTTCGTTGTTATACTCCTTTAAGGGGGAAAAACAATTGCAGACCCCCCTTTTTAAAAAAAGTTTGTACAGTATATGAAACATCCACCACAAGTTGGATGGTGCCATACAGAGCAGCAGTCACCAACTGGTGGTGCCATGGAAAAAATTTTGGTTGTCCACAGAAAAACTATTTGCATTTTTTATATTGCACTAAATCAGGGGTCCTCAAACTATGGCCCCTGGGACAGATATGTGGAATGAATGTTTGTGTTGATGCAGAGTCTTCTCCCTTCAGGGTCATTTTTAGTGGATCAGAGGGGGACAGAAATTCTGACTTGGGGGCTGCTTCGGCCTCCTGGTGCAGGGCTTTGGGTGAAGGCTGGAGGCTGGACTGAATTGCTGCTGGTGGCGAAAACCCGGAGGACCTTGTTCCAGTGGGACTGCATCATGGCCTGGAACTGGCTGACCATCTCAGCCCGCTGAGCTTTCAGGTGCCTGTACCTGGCCTTGCACTCCTGCAGGTCTTCCCTCTGCTTGGAAAGCCTATGCTCATAGTTCTCAGTGTGGTGCTTCTACTGAATCTCCTTCTTGGTCAGATCCCATTTGAACTGAATTGTTTTGCCAACTCTTTCTTGTGGTGGCTGCTTAGCTCCAACTACTGCTTCCTGTTGGGGCCCTAAAGAACCCAGGCAGGGAGGCGAGGAGTGGCTGGGAGGGGAGGGGCAAGTAAGAGGCTGGCAAGGTGCCCCTCAACGTGAGTCACATCGAGTTGGCCATGCCCATCCAGTCAAATGTCTAGCTAGCCACGCCCACCAAGCCAGTCATTAGGCAGATCATATTAGTGGTCCGCAGGATTTAAAATTATGAATTTAGTGGTCCCTGAGGTCTGAAAGGTTGATGACCCCAATACAGAAAAATTAAAGACTGTTATATGCCTTCAACCTGGAGAAGTCTAATGAAAGACTTTCAAAACATGAAGTCTATCGACTTCACTAACAAATCATTCTCCCTATTGGAGAGGGAATATGCTTGCATTCCAAAGAAAGAACTCTGTTTGTGCTTGCCTAGAAGTAGCATTCACTGAATATATTGGGACCTGTTCATGAATAAATTGAAGTTCTATGCAATTTGACTTGAGAGGTCTTGGGACAATCGTTATCTGCTCCTTGCACTTCTTTGCATGGTTTTTGCCAAATAAATACTGCATCACAGCAATGTCCTTGGGGAGAAAATGTGCTAGTAATCAAGTCCAAAATCTGAGGCTAGCGTGCTCTACTAATTCTTTCAGCTGCCTATTTTTTTTTATCTAAAAGAATCATGTTTGGATGATTTGAAAAAGAAACATGTGTCATGCTGGTACAGGTCTTTGGTGTTCTTCTCTAGCATTTCTATTATCTGAGAGATTTATTAGTTCATAGGAAAAATGAATACAGAAAAAGAAAATATGTATGTTGAGTCAGCAGGAGACAAATAGATAAGAAATTGCGTTAAGCTAAAACATTAAGAACAGCAGTAGAGATGCGTTGCTGAATTTATTTCCAAGACAAGAAGCTTAGAAGATAAATGTACTCAATTGGATCTCAGGTAAGTTGGTACCACGAGAAGCCAAATTCTAAATTCAAAGAGACAAAATATTTTAAATCTATTTATATACCACTAAAACTATTGTCATGACCTTTAACTGGGTGAAATGATACATCAACTTTGGTCAATTTTTGAACCAAAGTATCTCAAATGGGCTAACTTGCACAATATCTCCAAAATCCGGAATGGATGACTCCTGAAATTTGGGGAAGTTATGGCTGATTCACTGCTGCTACACTGCTATACTTCTCGGCATTTTGGCTAAGATCAAGTGTAGTATCTCCTAGGCCAGAGGCCTGCAACCTTAAATACTCAAAGAGCCATTTGGACCTGTTTCCCACAGAAAACAAAACACCAGGAGCCACAAAACCTGGATGAGCATGGCCAACTCAATGTCACTCACTTCCACCAGTCACATGACCCTGTAGCCATGCCTATCCAGCCAATCATTAGGGCAGAGAACTAGTTGCTAAAACACACTGGGAACCACAAAATCCTTTTAACATATCTCTTTCCCCTCCCTTCCTCTCTCCCTCCCCCCATCCCTCTCTCTCCCGCTCTCTCTGTATCTCTCTGTCTCTGCCTTGACCACTTCTCCATCCCCGCGCCATCCCCTTACCTTCTCAGGTCAGATGAGGAGTCAGGTAGGAGGGGAGGGTGAGGGGTGAGGTGGGGTCAGCCAGTGGTGGTGTCACCTGACAGGGAGCCACAGCAGAGGGCCCAAAGAGCCACATGTAGCTCTGGAGCCACAGGTTGCTGACCCCTGCCTAGGCTATTGATGAGACCACATGATTTTCATTCTCAATAATCTGTGACAGTTTCCCAGGCAGTCTTCCAAACTGCTACTCCTTCCTCCACCCAGCAGCAACCATTTACCTATCTGCTGGGAAGGAAGAGGGGGAGGGGGAGGGAAGGGAAGGGAATACAAACTTCTAGAGAGGGGGAAAAATGGAGACAAAAGGTCATGTAATGAGTAGTTCTGCACAGATGGTAGAACTATGAAAAGAATCATCATATTGCATATTGATCTATGGATAAAATTGTTTATTTTGATAACAATAAAAGGACAGGGAAAACTGAACTATGTCAGATTCCATGCAAAAATACCCCAATGTGTAGTACATCTTCTCCTGCTAGTTATGATGCTATGTAAAAATGTAATTCTATATACCATCTGGAAAAGTGGCCTCTCTGATTCCAATCTAATCCTTAAACTTCACCATTTCACAGTTCTGTAACAGGATAACAGGATATGTCTGAGCATATTCCCCTCCTCCCCCCGCCCCATCTCTGAAATACTAGGCTCATCCAGCATAGGTGAGTGTTAAGTGATTATGACAGATTACTATGACGTTGTTCAAGATGAAGAGCCTCTTTAAAAATGGATAGCGCCAATGCAGTATAATAACACATTTTTCTAGGACCAGAAGGGTCAAGGGTCAACTCTATTTTAAGCCATAGAAGTTGACTGGGTGACTTTGGGCCAGTGACTACATCTCAGCCTAAGCTCCCTACAGAGTTGTTGCTATGTAGAAAACCTGGAGAAGTAAATGATATATATTCTACCTTGATCTCCCAAGACATAAATTTAACAAATAAATAATGCATTCTGTGCTATCAACATCTCTCGGTGCACAATATTTGAAATCCAGACATTTAAAAGCAAAATATTCTGCAGCAAAAATGTGTGTGTGTGTGTGTGTGTGTGTGTGTGTGTGTGTGTGTGTGTTTCCCCCCCACACACACACACATGCCATTTTTAAGGTCAAATTTTTCCCCCAGACTATTATATTCAGAAAACTGTGAATTTGGTAGGTACAATATACAAGTAATAGTAACAGTTTTCTGTTTCTGAATTCCGATAAGCATATTATGAGGTAACTAACTGCTGTCAGGCCTGGAAGCCATCTTTTGCATTGGGCCTTCAGGCCTGCCACATTTAGTGCTGTGGGAAACTGGGAGGGGGAATTGTATGGAGCAGGGGTGATATATAGTCATAATAACATTCCTTTCTCAGAGAGTCAAGGCCATTTTGCCCTGCACCTGGAGGGGTGTGACTGGGAGGCATCTCTAGTTGGGATGATGCTTTGATTGGACCACATGATGGACTTGTGGATGCTGGGCAGGGACTTGGACTTTCCTTTGGTTGGGGAAAACCTGGAAGCTTTAAGGATTCGGGTTTTCACAGATATGCCAATATGACATCTCTAATAAAATGGAACTTTGAGAAACTTCAAGCCTCAGAGTCTCTTTCCATTGGGGGTCTTACTTGGAACCCTGCCAATTACATTTGTTATACCAACTATTTATCATTTAATATTTATGATTTATTGGGTTAGGAATTTTCTGTTTCCACTATGAGTTGTATTGTGTTTTTTTGGGGGGGGGGTGCACTGAAGGAGCTCCACCAATCTCATTGCACATCTGTTGTGCAGTGACAATAAAGGTTATTATTATTAATATGAAAATGTTAAAGTGTCATTTTTTTCCAATTCCGTAATTGGTTTCTGAAATACAGAATTTAAAGTAAAAGCACTATGATCACATACATAACATACATTGATCAATATTACACTCCTGAATTTGGTGATATAAGATTAAAAATTAATCAAGCCTAAAATATCTGCATCCCACTTGAATGAAATATATATTCTCTTTTAGTTAGACGCATCAAATGTCTAGGTCTGTTAAATTCAATTCTTCCATATACATATTATTTGTTTCTTGTGTGTGTGTGTGTGTTAATGTATTTCTATTAAGCTTAGAATCAAATATTTCATTAACATCTTCTATTGTCATTTTATCATAGATGCACTCATTGAAGTGCTCAAAAGATTCATAAGACATAATAGAAGATACTAAAATTTTGGTCCCTACACATTAACCATAATTATTGCAATCACTTTTAATTTAACACATAAAATTAATAAATGCCCATTTTTTTGTATATCAATTGGGAACCTTTTTTTGAACCAAAATGGCCATATTGTTAACTTTGGTCAAAGTTCATGTCACATAAACTTGTCCCAGTGCCCCAACCAATCCTTCATTAATTTTTTTTTTAAAAAGTCTTGTTCCATTAAAAGAGATAAACAATATCTGCCTTTCATAATTTTAAATATGCTAAAACTATAAGAGGTTTTTGCATTCTCACAGGCCTTTTACATTAAGACTGACTAACCTCATCCATAAATATTTCTTTTTTTTAATCTCTTTTTTAAAGAGCCCCCTTAAAGAGTCTAGCTCTTCCTTAAACTGAATATAAGCCAACAAGTGTGTTATAGGACAGATTAATAGTATACAGAGTATAGCTCAAATTAATGAGCTGTGGTGGTGCAATGGTTAGAGTGCAGTACTGCAGGCTACTTCTGCTGCCTGCTGACTGCCTGCAATTTGGCAGTTCAAATCTCACCAGGCTCAAGGTTGACTCAGCCTTCCATCCTTCCAAGGTGGGCAAAATGAGGACCCAGATTGTTAGGGGCAATATGCTGACTCTGTAAACCGCTTAAAGATGGCTCTAAAGCACTGTAAAGTGGTATATAAGTCTAAGTACTAAATGCTATAGGGCTAGTTGATGGCCAAAGTCCTAGCAGGATTTGTCAAGCACATTGCCTGGGGTCTGAAGTTTCTTGAAGAACTTTCTTGTTCATGCCACTCAATTTTTTTTTTTTTTTTTTTTGGTAGGACAGTGTTTCTCAATCTTGGCAACTTTAAGATGTGTGGACTTTGGCTCCCAGAACTCAACATGCTGGCTGGTGAATTCTGGGAGTTGAAGTCCACAAATCTTAAGGTTGCCAAGTTTGAGAAATACTGACCTAGGCAATAGATGCTTCCTTAATGAGTTTGAGGTAGGTGCTGCATGTGTACTTCCACTGTGGACTGAAATATCCACAATTATTATCCAGCCTGCTAATGTGCTGTAGGGAATTAAGGATGGTTGAAATGGATTGTAATAGAAGTACAATTTGCATTGGAGGAAATTGAAATGATATAGATCTCTTTCTGCGTTATATGCTTTTCATCTGTCTTCTAGGCTTCTTTCTACCTTTCTCTTAGCTAGGTCTATCAAATCCAAGCAGCAAAATCCAGACAGTGGAGAGAATTTGCTCCACCTTGTGGTTGCAATAGTCATCTATATTTTTACGCAGTCCGGCTCTAAATTTCAGAAGAGGCATTTGAGCTTAAGTAGCATGATATGGTATTTTATCATGTAATATAGCAGTATATTTTTTTAAAAAAATGCTGCTGCTGCCTGGATCTCTTGTATTTGACCTGCTAAGAGGTGGATGGCAAGCTGAGCCCAAGGACTATTACATAATTGAAGTATGTCAAGGAGCACATATACTTGTAAGTAGAAAAGCGGGATGAAGATAACTTTGAATAAATTAAATCAGTATTGTAGCATTCACTGGTACTGATGCTCAAGGCAGCTGGTAATAATAACAACAAAGATAAAGCTGAATTATAATTAAACACAAGGCAATTAAAACAAGTAAAATGCATTCAGTAAAAAGAAACAGAAAGAACTTACCCAACAACATACACATGCTTGAATAATAATGTTTATGCTAATCTATTGTAATGTATTCCAACTGGTAGTCGAAGACTAAGAGGTCTCTAAAATCGTAGAAACCACAGGGCTCTATAGGAGACTGCCATCATATTATACAGTATTCCAAGTCAAATAGGATTTCTGGATCATAGGCAGCACTTTGAATTTCATCTGGAAATAGACTGATAGTGAAAATCTTTTAACAAGAGAGTTATCTGTAGTGTAAAAACTGTCTATTAATGGTTGGCCTATGCAAAGCTTTCAAGGAGCACTTTGATTTGAAGAAATTTTGATCAAAGCTGATTTTTGAAGCAAAGTGATAAACTGAAGCTGCACTTCCCTTCAAAGAACTAGATCAGACAGAGCTGCTCTTTTCATTCTGGATGCTAAGATGTGCTTAAAGTTCATATGCCATCCATGCAGAGGTCCTTTCCATCAAATCTAGACAGCTGGCTGAATGGAGCCAGTCTGTTTTGCCACAATTTTGATCATAAAGGCAAAGCAATTTCATTTTCTAAGTTAAGGAACCGCACATTGGATTACTATGCTAGTCCAGAACAAGGTGACAGTTCAGGGCAGAATGCTATTATGAATAAAGGAGAATTTTTGTAGCACCAAGGGGTTCTTGGTGCTCTCTGAGCTTGTTTGCTTTCTTGCAGATATCTCATTACCCAATTAGGTAACATCATCAGTGCTCAGCTGAGCAGTTTGAGTAATGAAATGCCTGCAAGAAAACAAGCAAGCTCAGAAAGACCCCTCAGAATACTACTCTATCACACAGTCATCATTTAATAGCAGAAACACAATATTTTTGATCAAGTTTCTAAACCCTTGGAGTATAAGGCAGTTTCATATATAGCACATTAAATTACTGCACATGCAATGTAACTGGGATATGAGCTGGAGTACATGACAACCCTAAACAGTAGAAATAATTACCGTTTATTAAATCTAGTGACTGAGAAACTCAAGCTGCAGATTGACAGAGATATATTTAGATCTGTAGACTTTACTTGATAAAAGTTGTAATAGTGAACCAACCCATCTTTTCTCAATGGGTAATATAAGTCCCCAAACATACAAGGGAAGAGTCCAGCAAATGTTGAGTTCCTGTATATCCACCTCAGGCTGAATTATTTGATCTGCCCATTGAATGACCAGGAGCAAGTAACGCTCTTTGCAATTGTTTTCAATTGTAAAATGAAATACACCTCAAATAACACCAATATAACAGATTAAAATTAACAAACACAATCCAGAAAGCCAATCCAATGAGCAGGAAATATATCATTTGCCTAAGGCTAATTAGAGGTTGGATTGATGACGCCATAATGACAAATGGATTCCTTGTTTTAAATTCTGTCTGCAAAGTAATTAGTAATGTCATTGATATCATTACTAGCTCTTCCTTCAACTTCATCAGCAGGCTAGGCTCATTGTTCATCTCCCAGCCATCCCTTTTATCTTTTCAGTCATGGATTCTTGAATCTCAATAGAATGTGTTTTAGTACTACCCAGGGAACAGGAAAATCTGTTAACCATGCAGAGATGGTCTTTAACTAAAGGTCAAACAAACTTTTTATTGGAAATCGCATTGGCATATTTTTATGCAGCAATTTAAAATGATAGTCTACTACTACAGATTTCACTGGAGCAGGTTTCCAAAACTGGGTGTCCAAATATAATGAAATGAATGTGTGGTTGCACTCACAGCCTGTCAGGATGATAGATTGTTGAGTAATGACTTGGGTGGAGCAATGTGTCCAAGCTTTATTGTACCCCTTCAGCATGACAGCATAGAGCTCTAGGAGGAAATAGAAGAAATACATTCTTCCATTTGCCTTTTTCCTCTCCTGAGTTCAGGAAAAGCCTCTCAGTCTTGCTTACAAAAGAAGCATTTCTAGTGATGTGATTTTTTTTTTTTTTTGGAGGGGAGGCAAATATAAGATCAGAATATAAGATAACATGATTATGAGTTTTGTTCCTCTCCACTGTTTATGGATTGAGCAAGAGAAAACAGGAGACAATATGACTTGCAATTCTCTGAATGGGCACACTTTTTTGGTGATGTTTCCTCTTTCTGCATTAAATATACTTTGGGTATATTTGTACTTAGAGACTGCCCCATTTCTTTTCATTTAATGAGCTTTTTAAAAAACAAAAACAAAAAAAAAAACCCGGTTTACTAGAATTTTGAAAGGAAAATAAAAACTATCAAGAATTAATAATTAGAGTGGCTGTTTTTGGCCACTAGCACAAATGATGTTTTAAAAAAGTAGGAAAAGTATTCGTTTCTTGTATTTTTTTTCTCATTCTGCGTATTGTTAGTTAAATGTGTCTCTGTGTTTAAGATACAAAGGAAATTTCCCCTTTTTCTCTTATGTTGATTATGTTATGTTGTGTTGTGTTGATTATGATTATGTTTAGGCAGAAATAGTCTCTTATCCGAATAATTAATAAAACAAATTTGCAATGTAATGAATATCTGTTAGCTTTCAATATAATTAATATGTGTTAATATTCACTGATAGCTGAGCTAAGTCCACATTGTGTATCCAAAACAATCATATTGCAAATTATTTTTATTTGATATTCTTTATGTCTAGGAGCACATCTTCTAACAAAAGCTCCTACTGAATTCACTTCTGCAATATTTTCTTCAAAAGGATGATTTGTATATTTCCTCAATCTATTCTAAACAGAGCCAGTTTCCACATACTTTCAAAACTGAAATCGTTATCTATAAATTGTGTTGATCCTAATTTCCATTGATCTGTACTTTTCATCACTTGTTTCCATTTTGTGGAAAGGTGTAGTATAATACACAATCTGCTTCCACTAAGTATTACATTTGGAAATGGATGGCCATGAGAAAAACTTGTTTTAAAAAATGAGGAGTGACGTTATTGTTTTTAACAATATCTTACAGGCTTTCCACCAGGACATTAGGACAGAATTAAACCTGTTAAAACAAACTTAGCTCTTTCCTCCAGTTGTGCTGTTCATCAGTGGTTGAAGGTTTATGAAATCTTAGTGAATTCCTGATTTATAAAGAGAAAAGTTGAAGGAATATATCAAGTTTCTTTGAAAACTAACAGGCAGTTCTCTTAAAGAATATTACATAGATAGTCAAAAAAAGCCTCATTGAATTACAACTCACCAAATTGCTACCAAAAAGTAGTTTCAAAAGCAGCCCTAATGAAAAGAGATTTGATCCAAACTAAACAGATGTTGTCCCCATACAAGAAAAGTATAGCTTGTGTTGCTACTTCAGAAAATGGAAATGAACTGTAGTATATTACCCCAGGGTAATTTGCATGTTTCAGCTGAACAAGCCTTAAGAATGCTAATTTCAACTGATATCTTACAGTTTTATTTTATCACAGCCAGTGAAGCAAATACCTAGGGTTAAGATTGAAACCTGTTTTAGAAATAGTCTGAGCTATTGAATAGGATGGTGTTTAGGATTTTTTTTTAATAGAGGGAATTTCATTTAGCTTTATATGACCACCACCATTGGATTAACATGCTATCAATCTGCATTATATTTCACAGTATTAAAAACTAATAGTAGAGATTACTACCGAATGGCCTTTTGCAAGGAAGGAAGAAAAGAAGGAGGAGGAGGTGGAGAAGGAGGAGGAGAACAAAGCAAACATATGACCAAGGGAAGAAGTAGAAGAAAAACCCTGGCAATAGTTTAGGCTGTAAACAGATGTTCTTAAGTTAATCTCTATTTAGAAAATGTGTGTAGAATTAACGGGGTGTATTTAAGTTGATTCAGCAAAGCTGAAAGTTTTCATTATCAATTTCATTAGAACTCAGGTGGCACATTAAAGCCATCATCTACAACATGGTTGTACATTGGGGACTTTTCCTCAGCTGCTGCAAATTTTCCATAATTAAATCAAACAATTTGTTTTTAGACTAAGTAACATTCAAGGAAAAAAAATACTTTTATTCAGGACATTGTTCTTGTGATTGTGTTCACTTTCCCCTTGTCCTTTCCAGATGCAGTATCCACATGCTGCGAAGCCCATCTAAAATCCTTAATTCAACCCCAAATGCTCTTTTGATATGTAAACCTAGGTGAGCATGAAAAGAAAAAGAGGAACTGGCACGGAGGATCTTAAAAGTGATAGAAGACCACAAAGATCATCTTAAACAAATCTTTCTGCTAATAAACTCTCCATTGTCTGTAATCCAATTTTGCACTATATGCTTATGTAAGTCACATATGTTGGTTTAATTTATGGTTCCATATTTGTATTGTTTTGGTAATTCCTTTGCAAGGTTAGACTAGAGAAAAGTGATTTGTCCTGTATTAATATCACCCAAAAATAAATTCTGATATGCTGCAAATTGTATCTGTGACATTACCTATTACATCACCTTATTTCATTAATCTAATGAATTAGAGGTGATATGATAGGAGTGTTCCAATATCTAAGAGTCTGACACAATAAGAGGGAGTCAACCTATTCTCGAAAGCATCTGAATCAAGGAGAGAACCAACCTAGAACTAAGATGAAATTTCCTAACAGTGAGGACAATTAACCAGTGGAACAGCTTGCCTTCAGAAGTTGTGGGTGCTTCATCACTGGAAAGTTTTAAGAAGAGATTGGACAGCCATTTGTCTAAAATGGTATTGGGTTTCCCGCTTGAGCGGGGGGGGGGAGGTTGGACTAGATCAGGGGTGTCAAACTGGCAGCCAGCAGCCCAGATGACTCACACACAAACCACACCCACCCTAGCTCTGCAAAGGGAAAAAATTGCGATACATCACGTAACGGCAATGTGACACAGCACATTTGACACCATGGACCAGGGGTGGGTTCTAAATTTTTTTACTACTGGTTCTGTGGGTGTGGCTTATTTTGTGGGTGTGGCTTGGTGGGCATGTGACAATTCTTTAGGATTTAGCAGAGGTACTGGTCTACCAGGCTTTTAACTGCTTGAAGAGCTGTGCTGTACTCATTTGTTTTTGGAGGCACCAATCTACTCATTTGTTTTTGGAGGCACCGGTCTACCACCACACTGCCTTTTAACACTGATCAGCTGTAGGGTAGCTCTTTGAAGCCCCATGGCAAGAGTTTAAACAGTTTTTTTTCCTTCTAGCCAATCAGCTGGGACTCGGGAGGCAGCAATAGATTGGGGGTGGGGCCAAATAAAAGGTAAGAATAACATGGGGAGGGGGAGGGCCCAGCTCCAGAACAAAGAGAACCAGTTCAGTGATGTCATATCATCACCATTACCGGCTCAGCGGAACCAGGCTGAACCGGGAAGAACCCACCTCTGCCATGGACTAGAGGGCCTCCAAGGTCCCTTATATCATGCTATTCTGTTAATTCTTCATTATAGATTTCCTTCTTTACTTTTAGCCAAACATTTTTTTCAATAACCATTCTCTCATGGGCAGTTTATACGTACAGTTGATGTGTTATGAAATGAGAGAGCCAGAGAGATATATTTTTCAATATTTTATTAAATCTTAGCAAGTTGCGTTCTGTAACTGTGAATATAATCAGTACGGGATTTAAACTAATTACATGACCAATAATTTGTGATACAGCGTTTAGCATTTGTTGCCAATCTATTTGCATGTATTGACTCCCCCACCCATATAGGATTAATGTCTGTTTTAAACATCTTACAATGAAAAATGATTAACTGAAAATATCCTCTTGAGTCTTGGTAGAGTTAAATACCATCTAAGCATCAAATTATATTGTATATCTTATACAGAACAACTGATGGGCATATGCTTCATGGATTAACTTTTTTCCCCATTCTTTAAAATCCTTTTTCCACAATCCATTATATGTAGGCATATTATTATTACAGAGCATGCAAATCGCATTAATGCTACAGACTCCCTTTAAGCTTTTCACCTGAGAGTATTACCTTAATATTTGCAGGTTTCCTAAGCTGTAGGACCACTCTAAGTTACTGATTAAGAACTCCTCACTTAGAGATTCTGAAAGGAAGGCTGACATCCCAGGTTCAAATTTGACTAAGAGTAAAATTATGTTTGGTTGGTATTTAAACAGTTGTTTCCATTCAGATGATCTCCTAAAATATATTGCACAAAAAGGGAAAAAATGTGTTTATAATTCCACATGATTTGTAGAAAACAGACATAAAAGCTGTTCATTAATAGAGCTCTGTAAAAAAATTTATCTGATAACGATTTCAACCTGCCTTCCCTTGAAGACCTGTATACTGCACAAGTCAAAAAGAGGGCTGTGAAAATATTTACAGACCCCTCGCATCCTGGACATAAACTGTTTCAACTTCTACCCTCAAAATGCCACTATAGAGCATTGCACACCAGAACAACTAGACACAAGAACAAGTTTTTTCCCCAAATGCCATCACTCTGCTAAACAACTAATTCCCTCAACACTGTCAAACTATTCACTAAGTTTGTGCTACTATTGATCTTCTCATCGTTCCCACCACCCATCTCCTTCCACTTATGACTGTAGGACTGTAATTTTGTTGCTTGTATCCTTACAATTTATATTGATATTGTTTCCTGATTGCTTATTTGTATCCTATGACTATCATTAAGTGTTGTACCTTATGATTCTTGATGAACGTATCTTTTGTGTGTGTGTGTGTGTGTGTGTGTGTGTGTGTACACTGAGAACGTATGCACCAAGACAAATTCCTTGTGTGTCCAATCACACTTGGCCAATAAAAAATTCTATTCTATTCTATTCTATTTGTGCAAAGCACATCTCTGGATCTTCTTGGTGTAGCAAGGGGATGTCTAGGACTTAAAAATATAGACCTCTTGAGATGCTCCATTAGTTTCAGTGGCAGGAAGAGGCAAAGCACCTAATGAACATCAATTTTACCATCTTGGTGCCTCTTTGAAGATTATCACATCATTTCTATGGTCTGAAACACCTGGTCAAGACAAAGCACAACAACCTTCCATACCTCTATGAATTAGTTGTGGCTGGAATGTGTTCAATGAACCAGAACTTACCTTTGAAAATACTGTAGAAGAATGTCCCCTACGAGTCTTGAGTCTATATTTATCTTATTTCCTCCTGAAAATCATAGACACTAATTAAATATTCCCAATATTCCGGGTAGCTAAAATACATACATTAAATTAACCGTTAATGTATTTGGGTGAAAAAGGTTTCACTTGCACATTCACGTTCACAACAATACCTTCACAGAGACATCAAAGCATTTTATCTTGGCTAGGAGTTAATCCTTGTTCTTGAGATTCCCTGTAAAAATGTAAAAAAAAAAAATTAAAGAGCTCTGACACAAGAGGTCTCTTGTTGGTGGACACTCCCAGGACAATTCACTAGTTGACAAATTCAGTGGTTTGGAACATGAAGCATACAGATACTTAACAGAGATGACTTTTAGTCACACACACACACACACACACACACACACACACACATTTTAGACTGCTTGAAACAACAATAAAATAATTTTAGATAAATAGGCTTAAAGAGAAACAAGCTCTCACTTTGCAGCATAGCTGAGGAGTCCCAATTTCAGTCTTGTTCAGAAACATATGCTTAAGAAAAAGTATTCTCATCTGGAGGATCAAACAGCAAAGAGGATTTCTTCATGTGTCTATTTGTCAGGTTTCGGTCTCCCATTTTCTAATTAGTTTGCTATTAAATGTCATATTTGGTTTTTTTTTTTTTCACAACAGTTAATTCTCTATTCTCCACCACACATAAATTGGTTTTGAGGAGGTGTGTAGTATGAATGCTGTTGTCCTGAGATAAACGGTGCTATCTAAGACATTTTGCTATGTGACTTGAAAGACAAAATAGTACCTTCTTCCATCATCTTAGACTGCATAACAAATACCAGCTAGAATGTGAGTTTTTGCCACAACCAACTCGCCACAGCCAATTCACCGCAGGACAATTCACCATGGCCAACTCACCATGATCAACTTGCTGTTGGACAATTTAACAATTCTATTTAATTATTTAAAATAAAATTTTAAAATATTTTAATTTTTGTCATTCACATTTCATTCTGTCTCTCCTTCTTTTACATCCTTTCATTAATGATTCTTCCCCACCATTTCTTGATATTAGTGTAACTTTTGTCCCACAGCAAGTTGTCTTGCAGTGAGCAGATCATGGCAAGTTGGCCTTGGCGAATTGTCTTTTTTTTTCCCCTCAGAAATTTGTATTAAAATAAGATATAAAATACAAAAGAAAATAGGGGAAAGGGGGGAGGGAGGAAGAGAAGGGAGGAAGGGCTGGGAAAAAGAAAAGAAAATTGTTGACTTCAGACTCCCTCTGCTGCAGTAAAATAAGGCATTAACATCAAACCACAACTTTTGCTTTTCCATAGTAATATAAACTAGCTATTTCTATAAAAACAACAGTATAATCGTTAAAACCCAAAATCAAAGTTTCATTTTTTTCCACCTCAAGCACAAGGTTCAAAAGCAGTCTCCATGTGGCAACCAAAGCAGAGGTGGGTTTCAGCAGGTTCTGACCAGTTCTGGAGAACTGGTAGCAGAAATTTTGAGTTGTTTGGAGAACCAGTAAATATCACCTCTGATTGGTCCCGCCCCCATCTATTCTCTGCCTCCGGAGTCCCAGCTGATCAGGAGAAAATGGGGATTTTACAGTATCCTTCCCCTGGAGTGGTGAGGGAATGGAGTTTTTACAGTATCCTTCCCCTGCCATGCCCACCAAGCCATGCCCACCAAGCCATGCCATGCCCACCAAGCCACATCCACAGAACCAGTAGTAAAATTTTTTGAAACACATCACTGAACCAAAGTACTTACAGTATATTCTTTTATTTAATCCAAATCCTCATTTTAGCTATTTTTGCCAACTTTTTTAAAAAAAAATTGATTTATATGCCGCCCTTCTCCGGAGACTCAGGGTGGCTTACAGTGCCTTAAGCAATAGCCTTCATACTTTTGTATATTTTTATATTTATACAAAGTCAGCTTATTGCCCCCAACAAACTGGGTCCTCAATTTACCCACCTTATAAAGGATGGAACTTCATCTACTTCTGTAGCCATTCATCCATGGTGGGAATTGAAGTGTCCTTCCATTTTTGGGCATACAGTAGTCTTGCTGCTGTCAACATATATAAGATCAAAGTTCCAATTTTTTTCTTCAAATCTTTTTCAATTTTACACAGAAGAAAAGTTTCTGGTTTCATCTTTATCTTTGTTTTAACAATTTTCTATATTAAAATTTTGGAATCTTATTCCAAAATTTCTTCGCTTTAATACACGTCCACATAAATGATAAAAAGTCCCATCTTTACTTTTATATTCCAACATTCATTAGAAATACCTTTATACATTCTAGATAACTTATCCGGTGTTAAATACCAGCAATACATCATCTTACACATTTTTTCTTTTAAATTATAATTTAGTATAAATTTTAAACCTTTCGTCCACATCTTTTCTCCATTGTCCAATCTTCATATTATATCCAAAAATCTTTGCCTAGTGAATCATAAAATGTTTTACATGTTCACTTTCCAAATTCAATTTCAATAACATTTTATAAATCTTAGCAATAATATTCATCACTACCACTCCAGTGGTGCTATTCAGCTGGTTATATCCGGTTTGGGCAAACCTGTAGCGGCGGTTGCAGGAGGCTCCACCCACCTGGCCAGACGTCATCACATCCCATTTTTGATGCTCTGCGCATGTGCAGAAGGTCCTGTGCATGAGCAGAGGTGGTGGGTGCGCTCCCATTTGCGAACTGGTAGCGAAGATAAGTGAATACCACCACTGTACCACTCAGTAAGATTTCAAATTCACCACAGCGAATTGTCATAGATGCATCTAAGAGAGCTGACATACCACACCCTCCAACTAAGAGAAGTTATCCTAGTCTTTTGTAAAGGTAACACTTACCTGTGGAAATGAGTAACAGAGGTATTCTAGATAAACGTTAGAGCAGGGACCTGCAACCTTAAACACTCAAAGAGCCATTTGGACCCATTTCCCACAGAATAGAAAACACTGGGAGCCACAAAACCCTTCCTGTGCCTGACTATTTCTTGAGCAGCCACAAAACTAGCATATGTAGTTGAGTTAAACATTCTGTTTTCTTCTGAAACTTCTTTTCTTGGATTTATCCATGGTTGGCCTACTGGGGGATTGAAAAGCTCAATAAATCATGTGCTGGCTGGTGTCACACATTGGTGGTTGTGACACATATTTTGAGTGACAGAGAGCTGCAGTAGAGGGGTGAAAGAGCCACATGCGGCTCCAGAGCCACAGGTTGCTGACCCCTGCGTTAGAGCAATATTTGGTGACTTAAAGCCCAAAGCTTAGTACATACCTACTTAGTACCTTAGTATCACAACCCCAATTGTGATCCCAGAGATGCCAAAGTCCTCTAGGGTGGATGAATCCAACATTCCCATTCTCATTTTCAGATTTGGTGAATTTGTTGATCTTGAATAATGAAATATATAACCTAAGATGCCAGTATCATAATTCACTTATATAAAATAATGATGCAACTGCATCTAGAATATTGTGTCCAGTTCTGGTTACGATATCTCAGAAAGTATATGGTAATTTTAGAGAAGATTGAGAGGACGATAACTAAGATGATAAAGGGGCTTAAAACAGCTTTCTTTTGAGAAAAAGAAGTTGTAGCCTTGTAATCTAGAATCTAGAAAGGAAGTGGGTGAAGGATATGAGGGGGTTCCAAATTATGCATTGTGTGAATAAATTGTATAAAAGGAAGCAATGTCCACCATCCCAAAATACAAGAACTGGAGTTCTCCCAAAGGTTAAATCATGGAAGAATTAGGTAGACAAAAAGAAATACTATATAGATAACATGTAATTAAACCTTGGAATTCATTTCCAAACATATAGTGCAAGCTAGCAGATTGGCTGGCTTAAAACAAAGGTTGGACAAATCCATGGAAGTCATGAGGGACAGTTTGTCTCAATGGCAGTATGACTGCCTCTGGAGACCATCTGCTGAGACATTAGTGGGCTTCCTTGTGCTGTTGGCTGGCCACTTTCAGGACAGACTGCTAGACTGGAAGGGCCAGGGATTCTATTCAGCAGCAGGGTACTGTTTGTGTTTGTTTGTTTATTTATTTATTTATTTATTTATTTATTTATTTATTTATTTATTTATTATATTTCTATACCGCCTTTCTCCCGCAGGACTCAAGGCAGTGTACAGTCAAGAAAAAATAAAAGATACATAAACATCATAAAATTGATAATTAAAATTATAACATAGTTTAGCCCAAATAAATAAAATCCAGAATTATATAATATTTTAATCATTCCCAGTTAACGTGCTTAGCCCTACCTGATTGAACATCAGGATCTTGAGGGCACAGTGGAAAGCACGGAGATTAGCGATGTTTTGTATATCAGGGGGCAGTTCATTCCAAAGGGTTGGAGCCCTTACAGAGAAGGCCCTCCCCTGGGAGTCACCAGTCGGCACAATTTGACTGACGGTACCCTGAGTAGTCCCTCCCTGTGAGAACAAACTGGTCGGTGGGAGGCTATTGGTGGCAAAAGACGGTCTTGTAAGTCTTGCAGAAGATTTTACTTCTTAACAACTACAACCAGTGGTGGGTTGCCACTGGTTCAGACCAGTTTGCAAGAACCGATAGTAAAACCAGCAGGAGGCTCCGCCCACCGACCCCGACATCATCAGGAAGCTTCTGCCAATGTGTGCATGGTCCCATTGCGAACCGGTAGTAAAAATAAGTAGAACCCACCCCTGACCACAACCCTAAAAAAAGGTTAACTTGGACAGTGGAATTGCAGGGTAAACCATTAAGAGGTGGCATATCTCTTAAAATCTTCAAAATTGAAGAAAGGTTTCAAACTTTCAAGAACAATTGAGTATTATGTCATGGCATTGCTAGTCTTGTCTCTGTAGCTTCCAGACAGGTCAGAAACAAACCAGAATGAAGCTCTCCGGCTGAAAAAGTGTAGCCTAACAATACTTTTAAAATCCTAACATGATTAAATATCTGTCCAGTTCTAAAATGAGAGAAATGCAGATAGGGGAGTGAGGAGACAGGGAGGGAGGCAAGGGGAGAGGGGGAGAGAGAGAATGAGAATGAGAGTGAGAGAGAGAGATGCAAGTTTTCAATCCAAGTTTTTTCATTTGAATTGTGGATTGGAAATGCAGAGTTTGTATTCAAATTGAGGGTACACCTTGTGAACACAGGTATAAACTGAATAGACAGGCTAAAATACTAGTATGACATCACAAACAGCTGTCACAGATGGCACAGAACTCTTTCTTTAATATCTTTTTTCTTTTTCTTTCCCATTACTTTTATTTCACCTTGGAGGAGGTCTATCTATGTGGTCAACACTAACTGGATGGCAGATCAATCAATCAAGCCAGTAAGTCTGCAACCAAGGTTTTTTCTTTCTTTGAAATAACAATGTCCTACAAGACTTACAAAAAACAAAATAAATCAATGTTTTGTTCTCATGATAATAGGAGACTTGATAACTGTTTTATCATATTTCCAGAGAAAACCATTTCTTTCTTTCTTTTTTTTTGTCCTATAGGTGAAGAATTAATTTTAGATCACATAGGATGAAATATGGAGAATTCAGTCTTACCTGATGAACATTGTGCTAAAAATGTCACTGCATTTCTTAGATGGATTCTTTGGCTGGAAGCAAGAAATGATAAGACCAAAAGTTTGCTGAAGTTATAACACTCAGGGCCATATTTGGTAACAATTTTTATGAATGTGTATATATTCAGCAAGAGGGACATTCCTTGATGTCATCCGACATTAATAAACACCTGCCCAGTGTTGAGGTAGAATCTACTAAAACATTGCTTTAACACTTTTCAATTATCAGATTTTTCAGATATGCTAGATCATGTTATTAGAGATTTCTTCAAAGCTATAGATTCACTGATATTGTCTGCATAATCTGTTTGCTTCACATTTTTTCTTGATTAACCACATTTCCTCCACATTTGCACATTGTCATATGAAAAAGGGAATCAGGGATTCAGTTGAAAACTGAATCCTTTCTCATCAATCTTCATCGACTGTGGCAGCTTGCAGTCTGTATCAGTGGTGAAATCTGAACCGGTTTACTACCGGTTCACTGGCTGCGTATGCGTGCTGTGCATACGCATGCACAATGCACACAAAACGCGAGCTGCACACACACACACATGGAGTGAACGCCAAAAGGAGACCTGGGAAGGTATGTAGAACAGTGAGGGGGGGGTTGGTGGTGATCAGCTGTGGCGCGCATGGGAACCTTTTTTTAAACTTTTGAAAGGCATTTTTTTTACTACCGTCTCAAGCAAATAGGTTGTTAAAAAAAATGCTTTTAAAAAGTAAAAAAATAAGGCTCCGGCGATCGTGTGGCACCGCTGTGATCGTCAGAGCCTCTTTTTTAAAAAACTTTTTAAAAGCATTTTTCTACTACCTATTCACCTGAACCATTAGTAAAAAAAAAAAAAAGCCTTAAAAGTAAAAAAAAAAAAATATTCTGACGATCAGCTGAGCGATGCACCATCTTCCGAACTTCATTTTTTTACTTTTTAAAGCATTTTTTACTACCGGTTCAGATGAACCGGCCCGAACCAGTAGCATTGCACCCCTGGTCTGTATGCTATAAATGTGGGCAAGAAACAGCTGTTTCTTAGGCATGATAGACTGTATGGTAAGTACATGTTTAGTGCACCTGATCTATGGTAACTTCATTGATTTTACAAAGCTATTCTGAAATGTTTCATTTAAAAAAAAAAAAAAACTCACTGTCCTCTTTGGAATAAATGTTACCATTACAGCAGGTCCTTATGTCATTCACATCTAATTTCTATGTTGAGGTGATTATAAGACTCGAGTACTTCTCATCAATGATGAAAAAGAACAGCGGAGATTGGAAAAATGTAGAAATGTAACTGAGTGGAAATCAGAAAGGGTCATTCAAAAGGGAGAAAAAGGGAAGGAAGAACTTGAATGTTTTCATAAGAGAAATGCTATTTAAGTTTCCCTTTTTGACTTTTAACCAGTCAGACCTTTATTTCTAGAAGTTTATATTTGTTTATTTATTTATTAAATTGAAATGATGTCCATCTCACCTGGACCTGATGCTATACAGCTTCAACCAAGTAAAAGCAACATGATAAAACATTACAACATTAAAATAATAAATGTTAATGTTACTGTTAACTTCTTTAGGGAAAGCTTAGGAATGTAGGAGTATCCTTGCTTGATCAAATGAATATCTCTGTTGTCTATTCTATTCACAGTAACAGTCATCCAGATTTTTCTGGAGTGTCCACTAGCAAAAGACACATCATGCATATTTTTGATGCATCAGAACAACTGGTATCCAATGGTATTAGTTCTTTTTTTTTCTTTTTTAAACATGCTGTTCATCTCATTCTTGCCTCCCTCTATCTATCCATTTCAAATAATAAATGTCCAAGCTTGTGTCACCTTTGTTTGCAAGTCTTTGCAGTTTTCCAAGAATTTGAGTCAACTGCAAAGGAGTAACATGAGCAACAAAAGCTTAGCAAAAGAGCTGGAGTGACAATTTGGGTGATGCCTTAATTAGGGGGTTGGATATGCCCCATAAATATATAGCACTTAGGCTAAGCACATATATTATTCACATTTTGTGATGGCCCCGCTAAGGCTGTAATTAAGTCTGAGAGTGCACTGTGAGAGAGATTAATGTGTTGCGTGTTGTGTGCCATCTTATCTGTTCGAGGCAGGAGGAAGTTCTTTGAGGGAAAAAAATGTAGCATCTGTCACCACAAGAAGCATTTCACTATGTACAGGCTTAGTTACAAGGCAATAGCACAATGAAATGAAAGTAGAAAGAGAAGATTCACAAGCAGTAGATTTACAAATAGATTTGCAAGACATGACATGAGAACGATTTTCAAAAGCTTTGGACTAATAGAACTGTCTTCAGGTTGTAATACAATAACTTTCACTCTAAGCATAATAGGAGAATAACTTGGAAAATACAGTAGGGGCCAAAATTGTGGAAACCTTTTGGGAAAAGTGTATTTTTGAGGTTTGATGGCTAATAACACCACTTGTGGGAGGGGGGGTTTGTTGTTTTTTGTTTTGTTTTTTGGGAGTTTCAAGATAATTATATTCCACTGCTGGAATGGCCTGGGAATAGCCCAGACCTTAACCCAATTGAAAATCTATGGAGCCGATTAAAGAAACTTGTTAGTCAGAAGCAACCCAGCAATAAAACCCAGTTAATAGAAGCCATCATTCAATCTTGGTTTCACATTATAACAGCTGCGGAACTAAAAGACTTAGTTCACTCCATGGGAAGACGTTGTAAGGCTGTAATTCATGCTAAAAGTTACCCAACAAAGTATTAACTGATGTGATTTTTGTATAACTTGTTTTTTCTATGTGTTTCACTCTTCTTCTTTATACTGTAACTGCTACTCTAATAGCAAATCCTTCATAAAAGGTATTGCATTACATTCTTGATTAAATTATCTTTCCATTGATATATAATTATATGGTACTACTTCAAAAAAAAAATGGTGTTATTAGCTAGTTTTAGAAAATACACTTTTCCCAAAAGTTTTCCACAATTTTGGCCACTACTGTAATCTTTCAGGTATATCCCTTAGGGTGAGAATAGTGAAGTATAGACTTAAATAAATATATAGACTTAAATATAGACTTTAAATAGACACTGCAATTTAAACATAGTACTATTTAAAAACAAATGGGACATTTTAAGACAAATTTTGCTTGGATGCACACTGAAATAATATAAAATATCATCAAATAAAGAAAAATACAGATGTTTAAAAGGTCAGTTTACTTGTGCTAACATAATTTATTTTTAAACAGCCTTAATGTTACACACTATGTGTGACTCAACCAGCTACTTCTCATCATACATGACTGTGTCTTTGAATTATATACCAAAATTTTGGAATTTATCATTATAGGAAGAACTATGGAATAAACCAAGCTTGGTGTATAGTGTGTTCTTTTATAATGGAAAAACAATGCCAGATTTACAATATTTCATTGTTGACCTGTGTTCACTTTTTGCTAATAAACTGGTGGTTTATTGATATAAAAGGAAGACTAATCAATATTATTCTGCATTGTTGAGAATTAACGTGCACTTAAAAATTGAGCTTTCTCTTTCAATATATTCATTTTATCTATGTTTTCTTTTTTTCTCTTCCCCCCCTTTTTTTCAAAGCCTGAAAGAAATTCTGTAAGTGAGAAACAATAACACTCTCCATTGTTTGATGTAAACGTCAGCATTTCGTCATCAAGATGATTTGTAATACAAGATGTATATTTTACAACAGGAATGTTTAAGACATATACTTAAAACGTATGAATCAGTGGTGGGTTTCTGCTGGTTTGCCGCGATTCAGTGGCAGCGGCGGAAGACTCCGCCCACCTGCCCAGACATCATCCGCCCACCCGCCCGAACATCATCATGGATGCTCTATGCATGTGCATAAAGTTCTGTACATGCGCAGAAGCATCACATGCAAGCAAAGCGTGCATGCGCGCACGTTCCTAGTTTTGAACCGGTAGCAAAGGTTAGTGGAACCCACTACTGGTATGAATTCTTGAGTGGAGCAAGCGATACATAAATGTTAAGGTTGTCACTCTCAAAGAAAGCCATTCTGAGTAAAAGTAAGAGTGCAAAGAAGGGACAAGAACGATAAACAGGTGATTCAAACATTGTTTATTGTCGCCATGGCAAACTTCTGAATAATGGCAGCAGTGATTTCTATAAGCCTGAGTTTGATGTTCACCATCCTCTTTTGAAATCCTTAAAAAAAAAAAAAATCCTTTTTTCCCCCAGGAGCGTGTTATCAAAGCCTCTCCCACCTCAGGTAATATATCTGTAATTTCAAAGTCTGCCAGCCCCTTGCCATCTTTTTTTTTTTAACTAAAAGCTTTCATATGCTGGAGAGCATATTTATGTCAAAAAAGCTGGGAGCATAAAATTAATCGGACAGACACAGTATCTGCACTGAGAATGGCATTCTGTCTCTTAAGCCAGAGACTGTCAGTAGATTCCTTAGTCACAACAACTGGCAGTTTATTTGATTACATTTAAATTGCTCTTTCATCTGCATCTTGAATAAAGACCTGGTGAATCTTAATGCAGGGAATGCTTCCTTCCTTTTTAAAACTTCTGCTCCTTGTCATATTTAATCTAGAACATAAACCAGGCCTACATAACATGTAACTTCAGCTATAAGCAGGGGCGGGCTTCAAAAATTTCAGCAAGGGATTCTCTGCCCAGTTGCTGGGTGAGTGTGGCCATGGTGGGCGTGGCCTAGTTGGCCTCCTGTACCACGGTGGAGGGGATTTTTGCCCTCCTCGGGCTCCAGAGGCTTTTTTCGAGCATCCAGAAAGGCAAAAACAGCCACACCAGGCTCCAGAGGCCCTCTGGAGGCCAGAAACGGCCCTCCAGAAATGTTTCTGGCCTTTCTGGTAGGCTCATTTTTCGCCCTCCTCCACGTACACCCTGCACTTACCTGCATCCAAAACAGGTCACATGGGGACTCCTGGAAGGAGCAGGGTGGGGTGGGCCGGGCCAGCCAGGAGTGGGATTTGGGGGTTCTCTGAACTGCACAGAATCATAACTAGAGGTTCTCCTGAACCCCTGCGAACCCCAGCAGTCCAACCCTGGCTATAAGTAACTGTCCACAGCAGGATGAATGAGTATGGGGAATTGAATTACACGGAGGGACAGAGGTGGGAAAATGATAAAATATGCATAGTTTCTGTGTAGCATCAGGCGTGTCAGGGTACAAGTACAAGTACATAATGGCAGCTAGGTCTGGTCCTGTTAGTTTGCAGATACAACATGGTGGCATCATTTGGGTTTATGGTGGATGTTGCTGATTGGAATATAATGATTTATAGTTCTTTAGTAGATAGTTTGACTGGAACTAAAAAATCAGATCTTGGTGGTATTCATCCCAATATTTACAGTAGTCAGTAAGTTCTGAGTGTAGGGCTAGAATAAATTTAGATTTTATACACTCTTGGGTGTTCACTCTTGAGTTTGTGATCAAAACGTGGAAGCTTCTCTTTACAACTTGTGAGTACAGATATTAAGGGAAGTGTAGCCATTAACTTCATCAAAATCAAAGCTTCAGTTTAAAACCTCATTAGGTTCTGATCAGATATTTCAGCAAACAGCCCTAAGCAGTAGTGAAAAATCACAGGGTATCTCTTCTATATTATTTTTTTTTCCCTCCTCTATTAGATTTTCTGGAATATTGAAGTGATCGCTGCTTTATAAACTCATTAACACTGTTCAGAAAAATATGCCTCTGAAAATGGAAGTTTCATAGTATGCAGAGAGCTGAGATTTAAGAAACTATTCATGCAACTGTATGACAACATTGGCAATGCAAATGAACACAGCTGACACTAGAAAGTCTCAAAGTACTTAATTACCTATTGCAGTTGGAAAGGGAATTTAAGCAATTAAATGTTTGGCTCTCTAAGCTGTGACATACTTTTTTTCTATCACTAGAAATGGGAGATCTCTGAATATGCATTTGCCAGGGTGAAAACCAAACTCCATGTCATAAGACTCAGATTTCAGCAAAATGGAATATTAATGGAGAAGAATAAACAACACAATAAAAAACGATGTAGTTCTTAGACCTAGAATGACTCTATCATTTTCTCCTAAGCTCCGTGACTCTAAATCTAGAATTGCTTTCCTCTTATTCAACATTGACAAAGAGGGAGTGATTTTTTAAAAAAAAAATTAAAAAGGAAGATGATTAGAATGTTACCTTATTCATGGAGAATTGAACAAGCATTATGATAGATTACTGAAACCAATGTCTTCGATAGAAGTGTGCTTTGAACAGGGTTTGATAACATTTGCTGTGGACCCCTTTGTAACAGAACTTTGGATAAAATGAAGTCGATTCTTTAGAAGGATATAACTCTGAATCAACATAAAGAAAATCAAATCAAATCCAGGACATGATGGTAAATCAAGTCTATTTGGGACAAAGGGAAAAACAAAACCGATGCATTGAAGTTCTAATCCAGCACTACTATGATCTTCTGCCCATCATTGTGCTGTAATTTTATGAGCTTTTAGGATCTGAACACTAACTGATGTATGTGGATAACACCCATTAAAGTTAATGGAATTTGCAATTGAAATTAATGGAGGAATAATCCATTTAATGACATAACAAGCTAGCTCCAGTTTTCAGATTACTAAATCATTAAAAGGACAAAGTGAGACATGAAAATTATAGTGTTAATAAAATCTAGCAGGCAGCTATATATTGATTTCCTTTTTCTTTTCCTTTCCCATTTCTCAGAAATCTTTGATGGCTTTTGGCCTGGAGGCTAAGAAAGTTCATCAGTACCACCATTAGACAGAAATATTGTTGAAACTTTGGTGACTTGGAAACATGGAGTTTATTCCCATTTTTTTGGATGTGTTTATTCCCACTTTTTTTTTCTTAAAGTGTGTGATTTAATAAATTCCCTGACTTCTTTCTCAAAAGAGAAACTTTTGATGTTTAATATGCAAATTTACAACTTCAGAATAAATGTTTTAGTTCCAAAAGGCTAGCTCCTAATATAACGATCATTTAATAATGTTTTGACTGGATTTAATTAAGAGGTTTGATCAATATATGAGCCAAATTATTAAAACTAGATGCAATTACTCATGTTAAATTTATCAAGAAAGAAGAAAAGCAGTGTAGTTACTAACATATTGGACCAAGAAGAAACATTCTAGTCCTCCTTGGAAATTGTCTGATTTGAGGGCATTCACTCTTTTCTAGTCTAGATGGGAAATCCGAAAACTTCTATCTACAAACCCACACTGGATTAGTGTAGTAGTTTATCGCCTGTAATCTTGCATGAAAAGGCTTTCATTTCAGGGTAATAGTAGCAATCACAATAATTAACCAGGTAGCGGTGTTTCTTCAGTTGGGTGTTTTAAATTCTATCAATCATCCAGAATATTTTTGAAGTCGGACAATTTCAAAATCCAAAAATTAAATTAAGCCTGATGCCTTATCATACCAAACTAGCTTTTTAAGGCCATTAGTGTTATTGTTTTTGTAAATATGAATGATGAGAGAGACATATAATTACAGCAATCTACCATAGTGCATTCAGGAGGTCTTATTTCTATGCAAATGGTAAATAGGCTTCAGACTTATTAAATAAAAATAAAGATGTTGTGTTGTCATTTCTATATAATAGGGGCATTTCACAAAGAGGTGGAATATAAATAAACTAAAGACAGGATAATATGTGAGGTTTTAGAGATACACTGTTCCTTACCCTGTTGAAACCAAATATCCCCAAAGCCTACGTACCTCTTTTATATATTCAGATGTAATTGCACCTGTATCGTAATTCATTTCCAGAGTACACTGCCTCATTAGACTCATTGTTACTTGCTTTCACACAATTTCCAAAGACATAGAATACAGTCTCATTGCACAACATATTAAATATCTAGTGTGATATATATATATATTTAATATTTTTGCTGATAATACTATAAATAAAGGGAGGCTGTTATAGATCTATTTCGAGCTTATTTGCTCTCATCGAAATAGATCTATAACAGCCTCCCTTTATTTATAGTATTATCAGCAAAAATATTAAAAACATAGAAAAATAGCTTGTCGGCTATATGATACTGTCTGGATGGCCCATGAGATTGGGCTGAAAGGCAAAAATTGGAGATTTGTGATATCTCCTCCATTCGTGGTAATCCAGGATGACTTAATACAAAAAACATGTATATATATATATATATATATATATATATATATATATATATATATATATATATATATATATATATATGTTTTTTGTATTAAGTCATCCTGGATTACCACGAATATATATATATATATATATATATTTACTATTTCCTCACACACATTGAATCTTTATTGCTTTTTTAAAATAATCCTGTCCAGATCTAGTAAATTTATCCTTTTTCCTGTTATTCTCTCTCTCTGTGTGTGTGTTTTATTTTATTTATTTATTTTATTTGAAAAACAGTACCTTGTCAGGATAATATTTACAAATAGTGCAAAACTAAAGAAAAATTAATAGTAAATCTTAACGCACAAACTAATAACAATAATAATATAACACCAGCAATTATAATAGTATAACCAAAAAACTTTAGCTAATCTAGTGTGATATTGATTTCTTAGTTGAGAAGGGGTTAAAAATAACTTTCCTTTTAATACAGGTTTTTTCAGGAATTAGGGAAAATAAGTACTGCTTCACATCTTGACTTAAACTGATAGCTTTAGATGAAAAGCTCTACACGGTTTGTTTTCAGATTACATTTTTTGAGGTTTTTTTTTTACTAAAAATAATAGCAAAACGGCAGAAACAAAACTCTGTTGATGATAGACATTTCAGGATATTTGACACCTGATTCTCAAAAGCACCCATCCCAAAAATTACTTGAGCTTCTTATTACTAAATCCTAAAAATCCCCATAATTGGTGAGCCATACCTCCCATCAATTACTTTTCAAGAAACATCCTGAGCCAATGGTTCTTTTCAAGTATGCACCTGAAAACCTAATGAAGCCACTCTTTGATTGAATTTTCACAATAGCTTGATAGTAAGCTTCACTTTAGGGATTTGATATGTGTGTTTGTCTGTGTATGTGTGGCTCTTTATTCTGAGAAGTTCAAACTTCTCAGTGACTTATTCTTAATTCAAGCATTATACCACACAAGGAGTCAAATGATTCAGTCATGTAGCCTTCTGAAATACTAGAGTCTGGCAGTGATTTTCCAGAAGAAATATGCCTGAATTTTGCCCCCCCCCCCTTATTTTGGGGGTTTAAGGGTAAGAATAGAAGCAAAAGATCTCTTGAAAATCAAATTACTAGAATCCCCCTCATAAGCAACTCCCCACCAAAATTCTTGAAATTGCACTGTCCACATTCATCTATTTGGCTTCTACATTTCAACAGAACTAACTCAGGTTGTTGCTACTATAGTGGCATTACCTGAAGGCCGTACTTCACAGATTGTCCATTTGTGATTGAAGCATGATACTCAGCATGTGGACAAGAATAAGCACATGTCTATGGTTGTCTGAAACATTTTGTTTCTTCAAGCAATGCATGAAACAATACATTTAATTTATCTACAAAAGCTGGCTGGCCTGAAAATTGACAGTTTTTTTAAAAAACATTACCAGATAGGAACCCTCCACTTCTTCTGAAGATCTGGATAATTAATCAGCAATTAGTTAGACTGTGTAATCCATAGCCTATCCTGTCAATCTACTATATAGTCCATAACTTATTGCCCCATCCTATTTCAATGTAGCATCTATGACTTGAATCAGCTACATACCTTTGGCTCCAAACAAAGATGGGTTCTACTTACCTTTATTACCAGTTTGCAATGGGAACTATGACCCGTTCAATTATGACATCCAGACAGGTGGGTGGAGCCTCCTGCCACTTTTACTACCACTTCTAAAGAACCAGACAGAACCGGGAGCAACTCACCATGAGCTCCAACCTATCCCTGGTTCTAACATGAAACACTTTTCCACAGCCTTTCTTAGTCATCTCCCCACAACTGTCTGGAAAAAAAAATCTCCATATTTTATGCAGAAAGGTTTCTGCAAAACCATTACAGTAAGTTATACTTACTTGCACTGAACTTTCCCTGCATACAGCTATATGTATCAAATCTTATTCTATATATACTTAATTGCCAGAAAGGTCTCCAGAGGGGTGAAAATATTAAGATGGCGGCAACAACCTGGTGACCAAAGCAACACTTCTTTATACAGAAACTATAATGCATGTTTAAAAGACCATGTCTTCAATTTCTTGGTCATATATTCCCCCTTGGCTTTTTTTGACCTTCATCTGATTATTGCTAAAAGAAATTTGCATAACTCATCATGTCAGAGGGAAATCTATAACATATAAATAAACAAGTAGGTGGAGTTACTAAGTGTGATCCAGCTTCAGATGTCTGTTGACTTAATCGCTTGCTTATTTATTTATTTAATCAAATACTCTGGTTTGTTTGCATTCTCTTCTTGAAGCCCATTGCCCTTCAAATGAGACCTATTTATAATAATAAAAAAATCACATTTCACATTTCTTTGGCTGAGAAAAATATGCCAAATCCTTGTTAATCTATTTTCACCAGTAACCAATATAACACCCTTGTCATTGATTAAGGGCTATTTCATCTTTTGTTCTTGAAAAAGAAAGATATGAAAAATGTTGGTTAGTTGAGAATGAATAGATTCTAAATTCATAGATCAATAAATAGAAGGAGATCCATCATGTACCACATTAGCACACTTTCGCTTAGGCTTTTTAAAGAATTTGTGCAAAGAACTTTGTTTCTACAGTCCAGAAATCCAAATATGCACTTTTAGTTCACTCAGAATATATTATGAAAATAGGATTAATTATGCAATTGCAATTTGACCCTAATAAATCAGCCATGCTTGATTTATTGGGCCCAATCTCCATTTAGTAATAATAGAAGTGGTAATCATCCCTTGGTAACAGTGCTATCCTTGCTTAATTTTGAAGCTCACAGCAAATAGTAGATGAGAAAGATAGAGAAAATTTGGATCAGATTGTCCAATACCTGACCTTAAACTGGGTGTCCATTCTTTATCTCTATCCAGGGAACACCAACCCATCATCTATTGTATGATAAGGTGATTGATGTCTACTCTGAATCGGACTTAGAACTGTTTTAATTATAATTATTTCATTATAATTTAAACAGTGGGTTTTTTTTTAAAAAAAATAGTTTCATTAAAAATTAAATAGGGACAAGTTAAAAATCCAGCAGATCAGAAATATCAAATTTTTTTTTTTAATTTGATTTATATGCCGCCCTTCTCCGAAACTCAGGGCGGCTTACAATGTGTTAAGCAATAGCCTTCACACTTTTGTATATTTATACAAAGTCAGCTTATTGCCCCACAAACTGGGTCCTCAATTTACCTATCTTAGAAAGGATGGAAGGCTGAGTCAACCATGAGCCCAGGGGTTTGAACTAGCAGTAATTGCAGACAGCTGGATTTTAATTACAATGCTTAGTCTGCTGAGCTATCCATTTACCTGTCCAATTGAGTTCCAATTGAGAACTCTGAGAAATCAACTTGAAGGAAAGCTCTTCTATATGCTCACAAGTTGGTTGGAGCCAAAATAAATAAATAAATAAATAATAATAAAAATCACATCATCTGAATTTTGGGGTCATCTCGATTTTGCCGTGGGTTGAAAATGTTACATTTGCTGACATCTCTCATAAAGATAAGTTTTAGAGAGATAGCTGTTTTAAAAAAAAAATCTATCAACTGAAATGTTTGAGGTCTCTGCTTCAGGAGTTCAACCAAAGCTAAAAAGCATGTAAGGAAGGGTAGAAATGCTAGTTTTGAACTCTTTTGAGATTTATATTTCAGTGGACCCTGTTCTTATTAAACAGGACTCTGGTGGCCATGGAAATCAGCGCCATATTAAAAAAAGGTAAGGCACAGAAGAGGAAAAGGGAAGAGAAGCTATGACAAGTACAAATTTCACATTTTTTTCCTCTGGCAACTGAAAGCTTCTGATGAATCAAGCAGATACTATGAATCTTTCTTCTTCTGAAAGCTTCTGAATTTCACAAGCAGGTTTTAGGATCTTTATTCTTTACCAGAGTTCAGCTCTCTAACTAAAAAGGTTTTTAGCTCCATTGATACCTAGTTGTGCTGCTGGCCCCACAGAGCTATTTCCTTTTAATACAGCTTGGGAAAATAAAATTACATAGTAATAGCGGTGGGTTCCTCCTGGTTCGGCCCGGTTCTCCTGAGCCAGTAGTGGTGATGATTCTGCCCCCCCGCCCCCCGTGTTAATCTTACCTTTTATTTGGCCCCATTCCCAATCTATTCCTGCCTCCTGAGTCCCAGCTGATCGGCTATAAGGAAAAACTGTTTAAACTCTTGCCACAGGGCTTGAAAGGGCCACCCCTTCAGTGGTAAAAGGCAGTTTGGTGGTAGACCGGTGACTGCAAAAATACATGAGTAGATCAGTGCCTGCAAAAATAAATGGATAGATCAGTGCCTGCAAAAATAAATGGATAGACCAGTGCCTGCAAAAATACATGAGTAGATCAGTGCCTACAAAAATAGATGGATAGACCAGTACCTGCAAAAATACATGAATGGATAAGTGCCTACAAAAATAAATGGGTAGACCAGTGCCTGCAAAAAATAAATGGGTAGATCAGTACAGCTCTGCAGGCAGTTAAAAGCCTGGTAGACCAGTACCTCTGCTAAATCCTAAATAATGGTCATGACCATCAAGCCACACCCACAAAATAAGCCACGCCCATAGAACCGGTAGTAAAAAAATTTAGAACCATCCCCTGCATAGTAAGAATAGGATGGTGGTAGCAGGGAAGTTCATTCAGGAAAAAAAAACAACAACATTACATACACTATGGAATCATAGGCCTGGAAGGGACCTCAGAGGTTTTCTAGTCCAACCTCCAGCACAATTCAAGAGCCTTATACCATCCCAGTCAACCCACAATTCTGGGAGGCAAGTTATTCTAATGATTAATTTTTCTCACTGCCAGGAAATTTCTCTTTATTTCTAGGTTGGGTATTTTCTTTTTCGATGAAAAATAGAATTGTCAGATTCAATACCAGTTCACTTAGAGTAAAAAAAAAATGGATTCATGAATGGGCAGACCTACCTTCCTTCCTTCCTTCCTTCCTTCCTTCCTTCCTTCCTTCCTTTCTTTCTTTCTCTCCTTCCTTTCTTCCTTCCTTCCTTCCTTTCTTTCTTTCTTTCTCTCCTTCCTTCCTTTCTTCCTTTCTTCCTTTCTTCTTGTCCTCCTTCTCCTCCTCCTCCTTCCTCTTCCTCTTCCTATCTCTTTCTTTTTCTCCAAGTAATACATGCCTCAGATGGAAATATGTTAATGCTGTTTGCTCCAAGATTTTGAGATACGTCTCTATGATTTTACAAAGCAATTATCTGCATCAATTAATTTTATTTATTCATTCTATAGCCATCCAATTCAATCCAATTGACTCTGCAACAATTAATATGTATCTTTAATAATGGGGCTACCCTTGAAGAGTGTTCGGAGACTACAGTGGGTCCAGAATGCAGCTGCACGAGCTGTTGTGGGTGCACCTATATACACCCACATTACACCAATTCTCTGCGAGCTGCACTGGCTCCCTATTAGTCTCCAGGAACAATTCAAGGTGTTGGTTATTACCTTTAAAGCCCTACATGGCTCAGGGCCAGGCTATCTTCGAGACCGCCTTCTACCACATACCTCCAAGTGACCGGTAAGATCCCACCGAGTTGGTCTCCTTCGGGTCCCGTCAGCTAAACAATGCCGGCTGGCAGGCCCACGGGGGAGGGCCTTCTCTGCGGCTACCCCAGCTCTCTGGAACCAGTTACCTCCTGAGATCTGGATACCCCCACCCTATTGGCCTTCCAGAAAGTGGTGAAGACCTGACTTTTCCAGCAGGTTTGGAGCTGTTGATCTCGCTGTTGCAATCTTGTGAGATCCGGCCATGAATGGTGTGCATGGGCTTTTAATGTTTTAAAATGTTTTTTAACAATTTTTCTCTGTTTGCATTATTTTGCTGTAAGCCGCGCAGAGTCCCTCGGGAGTTGGGCGGCATAAAAATGCAATAAATTAAATTAAATTAAATTAAAATAAAATAATAAAATAAAATAAAATAAAATAAAATAAAATAAAATAAAATAAAATAAAATAAAATAAAATAAAATAAAATAAAATAAAATAATAAAATAAAATAAAATAAAATAAAATAAAATAAAATAAAATAAAATAAAATAAAATAAAATAAAATAAAATAAAATAAAATAAAATAAAATAAAATAAAATAAAATAAAATAAAATAATTAAAGACCTTTAAAGAAGAAATTTTTAAAAATTATTTTCCTTGAAATCTCCAGCATAGTTGTTTCTGAAAGCATTCAGGAAAAACTCACATGATCATTAACGTGCTTACTTATGGCAAACATTATGAAATGACAAAATTCATATTTCAGACCAAGATGACATAAATTTTGGTAACACCATTAGCTAAGCACAGATCCTTAGTAGCTCAATGTGGGTTTGGTTGCTATTGTTTGTTTCCAATATATTTCTCCTGTGATCCACTTTATCTCCACACTTGCATTCTATAAAACTCTAGGGCAGCTTCTCCACTATATTTATGGCACTGGGTAAAAGGAAGTGAAGTGATAACAGAGAAAGGGAGAGTGAGAGGCAGAAGCAGGTATGGGTATGCTAATATATATGTATGCTAATATAAGTCTCCTTAGTCTCCCAATGGGCAGCAGAGTGTTTGCTGGCTGCCAGGAAAAAAAAGCCTAGAAACTAGCGGATTGTGATTTCACTGAACTAGGGCTGCATAAAAAATCTTGGTTTACATAGGAACCTTTGGATACCTCAACTGGCTGTTGCATGAACTTATCTTTATCTTACATAGCAGGCAAACATTAAGCTCCTGAAAGCAGATACCTCAATACAAAAGAAAACTGATTTTGAATTCAGTAACAGGAATTGCTTCCAGCATCCTGCTATGTGTTTCCTTGGTTTATACTTCCTTTATTTGAGGTCTCTGCTTCTCTCACACATTCATTCCTTGCTTTTGATTTCTGTTGGCTCCCTGTCATGACATTGCTTCTCTAGTAATACCTACAAGCCTTTATTCTAAAGCACATTTGGCGTCCTTTCCTTTCCTTTCCTTTCCTTTCCTTTCCTTTCCTTTCCTTTCCTTTCCTTTCCTTTCCTTTCCTTTCCTTCCTTTCCTCTCCTCTCCTCTCCTCTCCTCTCCTCTCCTCTCCCCTTCCTTCCTTCCTTCCTTCCTTCCTTCCTTCCTTCCTTCCTTCCTTCCTTCTTTCTTTCTTTCTTTCTTTCTTTCTTTCTTTCTCCTGTGAAAGACGTGTCATCTCTCTGAGATATCCACCCTGCCAGTAATCCACTCTGGAGTACATGAAGTTTTCTGTACAGAGACAGAAGTCTTTTCCCTTTGCAAGTGGATTGATGTATCAAGTGAAATATAAATTATTTTTCTCTGCTTTTTTTTCTATAACACAAGCAGAAGACCTGGCTCACATCATATTTGACTGTTGTTTGTATAAGGGGGTGAGAGACAGGTATCTTGGTCCATATACCAAACAAATGACCCATTGGGACCCTTATATCTAAGGTGACCAATGTTTTTACAATGAGAAGGAGGACACAAATAAATTGAAGAAAAAAAAATATCATAAATAAAAGAAACATTTTATTCATTGCAACAATGAGTCTAATGCGTGCATTGTGCCGTGTTGTGTTTCGGTAAGAAGTAAACAAAGCCACTTGCGCGCGGTGCACTCTCTCAAAACAATTCTCCTGAGCAGAGCACATGAGTCTCATAATCGCATCTCGCCGCACTGTACCGAGCCTTGACGAGTCGTCATGTCAAATACAAATATGTCATATCACATGCAACCGATCAGATTGGCATCAATCGAACACGGAGATTTATAGATTAGTCTTCAAATATCGAAAAGGAGGACCTGTAGGAGGACACTTTTTGAGAGACGACAGAACTTATAAAAGAAGGACTGTCCTCCCTATAGGAGGACGATTGGTCACCTTACCAATCAAAATAACTTATTTTATGTGCAGCCAGAACCTGAAAATAACATTTAACACAGCACAGTACTTAAAATGGTTTGGTTGAGATCTTCATACATGGGACTGATTGGGGTAGATTGTAAGGGTGACACCGAATATATATTTTTATGTCATTTTACTCTATTTTATATATTTACATATCAAATTATATTGTATCTAATTCTATAACTATTGTATTTTACCCTACTTTTATTTTAAATTGTTTGTATAAGATTTTAATGGTGATACGTGTTTGCACTTTGTGCTTTGATATGGTCTGTAGGCTAATCAATAAAGCTAACTAACTAACTATAACACAAGCTCAAACTAGACATAAGTGTAGTTAACTTTTTTCTTTTTACTATCAGCCCATAACAGTTCTGGATTAAAGTAGTTTAAAAATGGAAGTTTAAATATAAGAAAAAGAGTGGAGGAAAATGGCCCAATCCTTCCTGCTTTAACCATTACTTTCAGATTTGATCTCTTTTTCAGCTACTTTCCTACAAAGGGGAAAAAGGTTACGTGGGTATTAATATAATTTTTACTGGAAGTGGAAAAGAAACTAGGTGGCGATAAATGTGTGTGCTTTTGAACCTAACTTTTATCAACAAAGTTATAAGTTAAGGAGATGTCACTAAGGTCAAGAGTGAACACGTCATAAGTCACAGCATCATCTTAAAAAATCAGAACATGCATTTTGGAAAGAAAGCATTTCTATTCCTTGCTTCAGCAAAATATCATTCTCTCTCTCTCTCTCTCTCTCTCTCTCTCTCTCTCTCTCTCTCTCTCTCCCTCCCTCCCTCCCTCCCTCCCTCCCTCCCTCCCCCATCCCACCAACCTGGATCATATTCATGTCATTCCCACTGACAAATCTAATATACGACAATTAATGTTTGAAATAGTATATAGTAACCAACAATATTTTTGACTATAGGCACCATTAAAGGTTAGATTTTTGATTTGGAAGAGGTGGGGCTTAGGTCTGCTGGTGTTTTTGTAGCCCCTTTCTGTAATGCACAAACACAGCTGTTATTTTTGTTCTTTCTTCCTATCCAGTTCCCTTGTTTCCCCAGTTCGCCTCCGTTTTTCTTCTGTTTTCATCACAGTGCAGCCACCATTGTATATGTCTGCCCTGATCCATTAAGCCAAAATGATGTGATGACCTCACAACACAAACACCACCATTTCCTACTTGTGTCATGAAGCTGCACGCACTATGCAGTGATACACTTGCAATGCCTATTTCATATCATCCTCCTTGATACCTTCAGTGTGACTAGCACTTTTTAATACTCTTTTCTTCTTCCTTTCTGTTGATTCTACTGGAACAAAAAGAGTGGAATGTATTCATTTCTTTGTTTGTTCACTTCCTTGCTGTTTGCATTTCTACGTATATGAGTCTTTCTGCGTGTGAGAATTTTTTTTCTGAGACAGAATGCTTGCTATAGGTAGACAGGAGATCAATGAATGTTATAAACCAGGGGTGTCAAACTCAAAGCCTGCGGGCCTACCCTGGAAACAATGAGGGCTCAGCCTGCAGTGTCTCTGCCAGTGACAACAGGCTCCAGAGTTCTGTTTCCGGCTTCAATGGCCTCCTGCAACCCTCTCCCAGCAAAACCAGAGCTCGGAAGGGGCACATGGCCGTCCCAAGCTCCATTTTCACTGGCAGAGGGCTGCAGGAGGCCATTGCAGCTGGAAACAGAGCTTGAAAGCCCATTTTTGCTGGCAGAGAACTCCGGCTGCCACAGGTGCCCCTGACATGAATGATATCGGGCACCCTGATCACACACCCCCTGCCCCCCCCCCCGAGGTCAAACACAACCTTGATATGGCCCTCAATGAAATAGAATTTGACACTCCTGTTATAAATGGTATACCTCATTTTACAAGAAATTAAATCATGGTTATTGTATGATTATTATTATTAGTTATGGTTTGTTGCATAGTCAGCTAGATGTTTAGACTGCATTTGGCATTATCGTCTACCTTTCAAATCTTTACCAAGGGCCTTGGTAAAGATAGGGAAATGTTGCTATTTTATGGTATTAAGGGTGCCATCACAGAATATAAACTCTTCCAAGTAAAGCTGCCTTTTGCAGTGCAGTGATAGCAATTTTGTCAATGCCAATGGCGGTCTAGTGGTGCTCCAGATGTTTTGGGATTACAGCTAAGGCTCTTGTCACTATTGGTGCTGTCTTTGCTTTCTTTCATTGTCATTCTTTTTTTTTAATCTTTATAAAATTGTGATGGATAAACAACCTTTCTTCCAATAATCCTACAGCTGCTAACCCTGGATGCTCAACCAACAGTCCTGAGTCCTATAGCCCATTTGTCACCAGGAATATAGAATTTTGTCTTGATAAAGAAAAAAAATCATCTTAAATGTGGACTTATGCGTATGAAAATATATATTCTGTATTAGAGTAACACATTGGGAGATCTGGTTTCATAAATGGACAACTGTTAGTTAACTATGTGGAAACATTGGATTCCTATTCTTCTGGGTTTTTTTAGGTTAGTCCTAATTTTAGTGCCAGATACAACAGATACTCATACACACACAAAGACAAATGTATATAAAAGCAACATGAAGCCATTAAAATCTTTTACCAAATAGATAATTAGTTCTATTATTGAACTGCTCTGTGGCAAATCTAGACACCATACTAAAAAACAGAGACATCACCCTGCCAACAAAAGTGTATATAGTCAAGGCTATGGTTTTCCCAGTTGCAATGTATGGCTGTGAAAGTTGGATCATAAGAAAGGCTGAGTGCCAAAGAATTGAAGCCTTTGAACTATGGTGTTGGAGAAGATTCCTGCGAGTCCCTTGGACTGCAAAGTTATCAAACCAGTCAGTCCTAGAGGAAATCAACCCTGACTGCTCTTTAGAAGGCCAGATCCTGAACATAAAACTCAAATACTTTGGCCACCTAATGAGAAAGAAGGACTCACTGGAGAAGATCCTAATGCTGGGAAAGATTGAGGGCAAAAGAAGAATGGGACAGCAGAAAACAAGGTGGCTGGATGGAGTCACTGAAGCAGTTGGCATGAGTTTAAATGGCCTCCAGAGGAAGGTAGAGGACAGGAAGGCCTGGAGGAACGTTGTCCATGGGGTCAACGATAGGTCTGACACAACTTCACAACTAACAATAACAAATTGATAGGAGCCTGAGTAGCGTAGGGGGGTAATGCCTCCTACAAAGGCAGCATTTAAGATCCAGCTGCCTGCAATTACTTGCGAGTTCAATCCCAGCCAGGCTCAAGGTCGACTCAGCCTTCCATCCTTTTTAAGGTGGATAAATTGAGGACCCAGTTTGTTGGGGGCAATAAGCTGACTTTGTATAAATATAAATATACAAAAGTATGAAGGCTATTGCTTAACGCATTGTAAGCCGCCCTGAGTCTCCAGAAAAGGGCAGCATATAAATCAAATTTTAAAAAAAATTGAACTGCTCTTACCATTAGGATTTTTAGCTCCCATTTCAGGCAATATCTGTTCTTTTATGTTTTAAAGTTCTTCAGCCAAATTATTGTTGCAAAGTATGCCATTGTTTTTCTTCCTATCCTCCACCAGTTTGTTCTTATTTATTAACACAAAAGAACACTCTATAGATTAGATAACATTTAACCAATCCCAATAAATGAGCAAGTTCCTGCTTAAATCTTGCTCATTTGGACAATTTTCATAATGGCAAACATTCTTATATTCTCGCAGAGCAAATACAAAAAGCTTTTTAGTACAGCAGAAATGTGCACTAATTCAAGTCAGTACAAAAGCTTTTCATTTAGCCTGATTATGTGTGTGAGAGATTGAATTCTTGTGAGATTGAATGCATTAAACTCAAGTACATTCTTTTTTTTTAAAATGTTGAGCTCAAACAATTCCTCAAGTCTCCATAAATTTATTTTCTTGAGGCTTTTTTTAAAGGCAATTGAAATGAAAGAAAGAAAAACATTGTCTAGCTTTCCAATGACAAGGAAAGTGGTAAGTATTCAAACAAGTTCCTTGAAATATACTAAACTGCACATTTTTCACGAGAGATCAAGGTAATGTGGACAAAAGTGTCTCTTTATTTCACTGAACTATTTGTAGAATCTTCTAGGAATAACATTAAAGATAATAGCAATATCTTCTCAGTGGCAGTAAATATCCTTTTCTCCCTTACCTGTTTCCCTCATTTTTTAAAAGGTTTTATGCTTCCAGCCAATTGTTTGAAAAAAGAGAAGAAAAACATTTTTTTTTTACTCTAATGATTAAAAATAAACTTCAGTAAATCTCTACCTTGTACAACACTGAGTATTTAAATGTGATAAACTAAGATGTTTACAGAATTATGTCCTGTTTTAGGTTAGTTTCAGCAAATGATACTAGAGGTGAATTATTAAGTGGTTCATCATGGTTGTTATGTAAATTAGATTAAGACCAAGGACACTTTTTGGGGGATGGATCAAGAAGTCAAGAGGTGGGATCCTTGGTGTTCTCTGAATGTCACTGTTTCCTTGCAGATGTTTCATTACTCAACTGTCCAATTCCTACACCCATACATCATTACAAGGAAGAGTATTGCTCTAACTAACCTGCCCTTTGTATTTGTATGAATACCTCTGCTTTTCCAGATCTTATTCATATTAACCATTGCAGTGCGTCTGAACATTGGACGCTATCTAACGAAATCAAATTCAATGGTGGAAAAAGTAAGGTTCTACAGTTAGGCAAGAAAAACAAAGTGCACAGGTACAGTATAAAGTATGTGGTATCTTGCTCAATAGTAGTAAGTGTGAGAGGGATCTTGGCGTCCTAGTGGACAATCATTTAATTATGAGCCAGCAGTGTGCAGACGCTGCCAAAAAAGCCAACACAGTTCTAGGCTGCATAAACAGAGGGATAGATCATGTGAAGTGTTAATGCCACTTTATAATGTCTTGGTAAGGCTACACTTGGAATACTGCATCCAGTTTTGGTTGCCACAATATAAAAAGGATGTGGAGACTTTAGAAAGAGTGCAGAGAAGAGCAACAAAGATAATTAGGGGACTGGAGGCTAAAACATACGAAGAATGGTTGCAGGAACTGGGTACATCTAGTTTAATGAAAAGAAGGGGAGATATGATAGCAGTGTTCCAATATCTCAGGGGCTGCCACAAAGAAGAGGGAGTCAAGCTATTCTCCAAAGCACCTGAGGATAGGACAAGAAGCAATGGATGGAAACTAATCAAGGAGAGAAGCAACTTAGAACTAAGGAGAAATTTCCTGAGAATTAGAACAATTAATCAGTGGAACAACTTGCCTCCAGAAGTTGTGAATGCTCCAACACTGGAAGTTTTTAAGAAGATGTTGGATAACTGTTTGTCTGGAGTGGTATAGGGTTTCCTGCCTAAGCAGGGGGTTGGACTAGAAGACCTCCAAGGTCCTTTCCAACTTTGTTATTATATTATATTAAGGTTATCCCATGTTTGATTTCAGGAGCAGAACCATTGTGAACAATTTTGAATCCAAGGAAGATAAATTCTCGAACTAATTCCATTTCCTCCTTGTGATTTTAAACATCTCATGTCCATCTGCAGCTGTTGTGATTATCTTTGCTTTCCTGATATTAAGGTTCCTATTTTTCCCCGACGTTCATCCTCAATTTTCCAGGACATTTGTTCCAGATCTTCCTTATTTTGTGCCAATAGCATGTATCATCTGCATATCTCAAAATAATTGAAAGAAATTGTACTTGAAGAATAGCATGGAGGGTGCTTGCTTATAAACTTACCAAGAGTTGAACTCAACTAAATTATTAAAACAACAATAATTCTTGCAGTGAATGAAAAACAGCATAAATATTGGCCCCAAATCTAAAACCAAACATCATTTTAATTTGGAGATCTAAGGTTGCAGATGTAAAAATCTGGTGGTATAAGGTCCTATACCATAACATTCACAAAGATTTGTTTATCTCAATAAAGGTGGCTATAAGTACTCTATAATCACACCCGTGGAAATTTGTATCAGGTTTTCTTGTATTTATCCCCATGCAGAGGCATCTGTACAGTGGTGAAGGTTAAGAGAAGAAATGTGTGATATGGGACACAAATAAGAACAAGCTGCATGGCACATCACAATTTGATTTGGTACATCACTTCAGTGATGATGTTTCATCATTTTATTATTATAGTGGTTTAGTATATAACGGCTTTTATCTCAGCAGTCTGATTCAGGGGTATCCAACCTTGGCAACTTGAAGACTTCTGGAATTCAACTCCCAGAATTCCCCAGCCAATTTAAGTCCGCAAGTCTTTGCCAAAGGTTGCCAAGGTTGGACACCCTTGACCTGACTCATGAATTAAGATGTTCCTCCTCACAGAATAATAAAACACTTGTTAATGTTTGTCTCAGAATTGCTGGCCTTCTCAAATAAACCAGACCAGTGAACACTAGATGAGATAAATCTTTATTGTTAAATCTACATTTCCCTATTTCTTTTTCTTCATTTTTCTTCACTATCCCTATACAGTATAGGGATGTGTCTGCACTAGGGGTGAAATCCAAAATTTTTTCCTACTGGTTCTGTGGGCATGGCTTAGTGGGTGTAACAGGGAAAGGATACTACAAAATCTCCATTCCCACCCCACTCCAGGGGAAGGATGCTGCAAAATCTCCATTCCCTCCTCATTCCTGGGGAAGGATACTGCAAAATCCCCATTCCCACCCTACTCCAGGGGAAGGATATTGCAAAATCTCCATTCCCACCCCACTCGGGAGCAAGCTAGAGGTGGTATTTGCCAGTTCTCCGAACTATTCAAAATTTCTATTACTGGTTCTTCAGAACCTGTTAGAACCTGTTAGATTTCACCCTTGGTCTGCACAGATTCTGCTAGACTGATTGCATTTGCTTTCCAATGGCTTAATTTTAAGGCACGGGTGTTATTTTGGCTGATGGCCACATTTGGAGTTTTTAAATGGCACGCCAGGATCTGTTCTCTGAACAGACGTAGGCATAGCCTGAAAAGGTTGCTTAATTTTAACCCATATTACAATTTAATTAAATCTGAATACTGTTAATATGATTACCCTCTAGCCTTCTATTTAATAATTCTTCTCTTTTGTCACTTTAAAAATGACAACTGGGTAACAATTTTTCGAAGGTTTAGTAGGACACCAAATAGTTACGGAAGCAGTTCTGTGGTCTCATACTGTAAATCTGTTATAAACCATAAGACACAGTTTATCCTCCTTGCCTTACTTTTAAGACAATTTCCTTTTCACACTGGACATTCCATATATTCTGGAAACAACAGGAAACTTGATTAAAACTAAAAAATAAAACATTTTTTTAAATGTATAAGGAGTCTCTAATAGTACACAAAAGATAATGATTATAGTATTGCCAAATTGGTCAGCATCCAGTTATGCTCTTGGGGAGAATTTATTTCGGTAATATTTGTGTATTTCATATGCAGTGTTCTTGAAAGTTCAATTGACTGCATTTGAGTCAAGGAATATTTTCATTTTCATTCAGGAGAGGAAAGAGACACATGTATTTAACCTTGCTACAATGTCTACTCTCAGTTTTCTTCCCCAACTTTTATCAAATGAGGCAGAAGATCTAGAGCAGGGGTGTTGAACTCAAGGCCCAGGGGCCCACAGGGTACTTAGATCTGTACCCTGGGGCCACCCTGGAAACAGTGAATGACCAGCCCACGGTGCCTCTGACAATGAAAACAGAGCCCATGAGGGCTGCAAGAGGCCGCCTGAGCTTCGTTTTCACTGGCAGAGGTTTGCAGGAGGCCGTTGCAGCCAAAAACAGAGCTTGGGAGCCCATTTTCATTGGCGGAGCACTCAGGCCACCACAGCTACCCCTGACATGAGTGATGTCAAGCTGGACATGCTCACCTTGGCCCCCCAAGGTCAAACACAATCCTGATGCAGCCCTCAATAAAATTGAGGTTGACACCCCTGATCTAGAGGAAACCTCTTCACCAGGGGTAGGTTCTACTTACATTTACTACTGGTTTGCAGCGGGGCAGTGCGCAAGGGCAGAAGATGACATCAGGGTTGGTGGGCGGAGCCTCCTGCCTGTTTTACTACCGTTTCTATAGAACCAGTGTAACCGGGGGCAACCCACCATTACTCTTCACCCCTCATGCAATTGTTCAGGTGGAACCAAAGGATTTGGGGACTGCTGCTTCTTCCATAATTTAACACAGAGGACAAAATCTTTTGCAGAACCATATAGCTGGTAAACACAATTCTCCTACATTTTTTTTTAACCAGGGTAAGAGAGAATACACTTCAGAAACAAGTAAAAACTTTCTAAGACATTTTCATGGTAGAAGTGTGGTGCTTTTTTATATAATGTGTTGCCAAGGTGGGTGTGAATATCCTGCCTTACATCTCACCGGTGAGTTGTCCTGTCTCTGATCTCCTGTTGCTATGGTTTTTCTTAGCATTTGTCCTGCTTAGCTGCAGGCTCTGCTTGTTTTCCACTATACTTGCCCAGTTCTCACAGCAAAGTTTATCAGTGCATGATACAACAAGAGATTTTTTTTTCAGATGACTTGTTAAAGAGTCTGATGCTGATCTGAGCTGAGAGGGAGTGACTAGCCTGAGGTAACTCAGCTGCCTTCTATCCCTAAGGGAAGTCTCAGCCTGGGTTCCCCAACACTAATCCAGCACATTATCCACTTCACTATGGAATAATGGGGTTTTTTTGGGGAGGGGATGTTCTATGGGTTTTTCCACTTGTGGTGTCACTTGTAATGGGGGAACCTGTTCTTCTGAAGTTCATGTAAATTTGGTCACTTACTTCTTTCTTCCCAATAATTGTTGAAGAACTTTGAAAGGCCACTTTTGCCCAGATGTAGCTCTGTGTCTGTGTCCTGTTTTCAGATATATCAGAGTTACCGTATTTTTTGGAATATAAGACGCATCTCCCCCCCCAAAAAAAGAGTGTGAAAATCTGGGCGCGTCTTATACTCCGAATGTAGCCCCACCCAGCTTCTCAAATGGAAGTTTCAGAGGTTAAAAACAGCATCAGAAAAGAAGCTTCAGAAAAGAAGCCCCCAAACAGAGCTTCAGAGGCTTTTTTTCTGAAACTCTGTTTGGGAGGCTTTCAAAGGGAGGATAAAAAGCAAAAAAAAAAAAAAAAATACACAGCACAGCACAGAGCTCACAACCAAGGAACCTGTTGCTAAAATTCACCTCTGGGAACAGCTGATTGGGGGTATTCCGGGAGGCCAATCCACCTACCAATCAGCTTTTTTCTTATTTTCCTCCCCAAAAACTAAGGTACGTCTTATACTCCGGTGCATTTTATACTCCGAAAAATATGATATTTTAGAAATGTTCTGATCTAGTTTGCCAAAGTAGTTCTTCAAGTTCTGTTAATTCTATAAACAATTTTGAGACCTGAGTGTATTTATAAAGATAACACTTCCACATCATTGATTACATCATTGTTAGTGCTACTTACACACCGATAGTTCTGAATGTATTTGTACTTTTGTCTATCAGATGCATCTCAAGGATTTAGGATAGTTAAATATATGTATTATTGTAATATATGCTCTGTTCCAAATACTATAATGCCTTGTAAACGATGTGTTGCAATTCCATCCATACTTGTTGTCTTTTTCAAGATCTTTTGTATGGTTCCAAGTGTGGCAACCATCATTGGCACTTCATTTGTCAGTCTGTGTTTGAAGGCTATGTTTCCCTATTTTTCTTTTTTCTTTCTTATTGATCCTTCTATCTCCAGCTACTGAAATATCAATTATTCATACTTGTTTCTTTGTAACTCTAGGCATGTCTAGCTCATTATGGGGTAAATTTTTACGTGCTTGTATTTGGAAGGCCCACAACATCTCTGAACTCTTCTTCTTTGACCACTTTTTCAATATTGTGATTCCAAAAATTCTCTCTTAAGATTCCAATGAATCAAAGTGATCATTATTGTATCTTTCTGAACATTCCAGTTTGGTGATTAAGATGCTGATCTATAAACCAAGAAACTGTGAATTCTAGTCCCACTTTAGGTATGAATTGACCACCTCGGGCCAGCCAGTCTTTCTCAGCCCAGCCCACCTCTCAGGGTTGCTACCATACGGAAAATAGGAGGTGGAAGGAGTATTAAGTATGCTCCCTGCCTTGAGTTATTTATAAAAAAATAATAAAGGAAGGATACACAAACCTAAAAACAAATAAAATAATAAAACAAAACAAAGCAAAATCTCTTTATACAGTCATCTGATATCCACCTGCCAAGTGTTCAACAGTCTCATCCTATTCTTCGCATATCTGGTATATGTTCCCATGCTAAGCTTTTTCAATTTTAGCTTTCATTACCTTTGTCTATAACAACTGCTTTTGAACTACTGAAATGAACCCTGCCATTTTTGCTGTAAATGTAATTTTCTTAACCATTGACGTGGTTTTCATTATTTCAGCATGCTTTGAATTTTGTTAATGTACTGACCATGTGGCCTCTTCTGCCGGCTTTGCCTTATTATCATCATCAGTTACTTATACTTATATACTTCATTTATTTCATTGCTTTTTAATACATCATCCTTTATTAGCTCATTTAAAATACCTTTTTGACTACTCTTAGCATATTCAGCCAGAGCCTTTTTCTTTGCTGACTTGCAGCATTCCATCTCCAGCTTCACTATGAGTTGTTGTTGATATTATTGTTATTATTCCAAATCAAGTCAATGCAATATGAGTTTCTCTTGTTAGAAAGTAATGGATTAAAATCTACCATGCTGTTCCAGTGTGAGTTGATAGATATTTTTCAACTTCCCTGTTGTGGTCCGCCAGCAGCCTGTGGAGCTAGCAGTGGAGTCGGACAGTGGGGAGGCTGGGGAGGAACATGGGCCAGTCCTGGAGTCTGGGGAAGGCTCGGACGAGAGCTCTGTGTCAGAGGCAGAGATGGGGCCAGCGCCATCTGGGAATTATATGTGGACTCCAGAGCCTCCAGAGTCGGACATCAGAGAGGCAGAAGAACAGGGCAAGAACAGTTAAAACAAAAGGGACGACTCGGGAGTAAGGCTTGGAGATGATTGGCCCCTCCCATAAGACATAAAGGAAGAGCAAAGGCATGTGGGCCTTTACAGGAAGCAACGTTGTGGTTGGTGTCAGTTTGTACTTTGAAGCTCCATTTTTGACTCTGTGTTTCCATTTGGCCATGCCAAGATAATTGCCAATTAGGTCTTTGGCAGCATGTCAAAGAAGATAAAGATGAGTGTTTACCAGCCTTATCCGAAGGACTGTGGCAGACTTCTGTTGGAATATTTATAAACTCTTGGTGATTCAGCACGTGCTGTGAATGAAAAGAATTCACAGCCATTAAAATTTTAAAAAAAGGATTTGGGGACTAATTGTGTGCTTTTTACTATATCAGGAAGCCTAGGTCAGAACATTCGCTCTCTAGGGCTGAAAGAGAATAAATGATTCATCCAAAGTCACACAGCTGACTTCCATGCGTAAAAAAGAACTGGATAAGGCTGGTAAACACCACCTTTATTTTCTTTGACATGCTGCCAAAGACCTAATTGGCAATTATCTTGGCAAGGCCACACGGAAACACAGTCAAAAATGGAGCTTCAAAGTACAAACTGACTCCAATCACAATGTTGCTTCCTGCAAAGGCCCACATGCCTTTGCTCTTCCTTTATGTCTTATGAGAGGGGCCAATCATCTCCAAGCCTTACTCCTGAGTCGTTCCTTTTGTTTTAACTCTTCTTGCCTTCTGGCAGCTCCACACATGCATGCACCAGGAACAGGCTCACCCTCCTCTTCTGCCTCTCGATGTCCCACTCTGGAGGCTCCAGAGTCCATACATAACTCCCAGATGGCCCTAGCCCCATCTCTGCCTCTGATGCAGAGCCCTCATCTGAGCCTTCCCCAGATTCCAGGACTGGTCCATGTTCCCCCCCAGCCTCCTCACTGTCCGACTCCACTGCTAGCTCCACAGGCTGCTGGCAAACCACAACAGATTTGTGATTTGTAAGTCAGTGTGGGGTGGAATAATGGATAACTACTTGAGGAATATTTGGGCTTTATAAATCCAATATTTTGTAAAGAAACATTTTATAAGTGCAGCATCTTCTTTCACAGAGCCAAATAACTAAATAGCTAACATATCAGTGATGTTTTAATCTACCTATAATGTAAGTATTCTACTCGGTCCACTACTCCTTGATATTAGTGTGTGTTTATTACATATTCAGAGATGTCTCCCAAAAAGAATCAAAGGACAATTAATCTTCCACCTAATCAGGACAGACTAGTAAGGTCATGAATAACTGAGCTAAGCATTAAAATTTCATGCCGAGGATAGTTCTTGATTTTGAGCATGTGGAGGAAACCCAGAGGACATAATATCCATAATATGTCAACCATGTCAAAAAGATTTTTTTTTCAAAATAAAACATAAGGGAATCTGTAGATGGCTGCAGTCAAGTAAAAGTCACCCAGGTTGAAATTGTTGTGACAATTGTACTAGCAAACCTCTTTTCCTCTAGATACTGTCAGTGTTTCATTTGATGAAAACCATTTGAGTGACACTGTCATTTTTCCATCCTTCGGGTTCTGCCATCTGGTTCTTATTCATACCATGACCAGAAATAAACAAAAAGATAGAATCTCAAAAATGCTGTTAATAAATTATCTCGCAAAGCAGAGGATAAGACACAATTCAGCATTCCTAAATCCTCTTCTTCTGTCAATATTAAATGTGTATACAAATAAATGTCAAACATCATAATTCTAATTTTAGCCAAGAGTACCCTAATAAATTAAAAATCACAGTGTAATCAATTCATACTTTTTTCCCCAATAGCAATATCAATTTGTGGTGAAGTAGGAATATCAAGCATGCTCAGAATATGAATTCACATCTGTGCTTTATTATCCAGCATGTGACACAGACTCCTTAAAATGGACTTGATGCCTCTGGGCTGGTTCACATTTGACAATAAATGGTTGGCAGAGCAGGTTTCCTTTCCTTTCCAACTGGAAACGTTATCTCCAAGCTCACACTGAATGCTATTTTACCTTTGAATCAACACAGCTGAACTTGGGATGGTCTGTTTATTATATAATAAACCATAATCTAAAATTGTAATATATATGATACCTAATTCCGAGGGAATCTCCAGAAAGAAAAATTCTTCCTTCCTTCCTTCCTTCCTTCCTTCCTTCCTTCCTTCCTTCCTTCCTTCCTTCCTCATTTAGATTTCAGGAAGCCACGAAAAAACCTGAGGTTCTTTTACCTTTGATGGAACTGCAAATGTCTTTATTTGGAAGGATTTCCTTTAAGTTTCTAAGATTTATTGGTGGCATAGAACAGTGGTCACCAACTGGTGGTCTGTGGAATCACTGATGGTCTGTGGGAAAATTTTGGTGGTTTGCAGAAAAAATATTTGCATTTTTAATATTGCACTAAATCAGGGGTCCTCAAACTACAGCCCCTGAGTGGGATATGTGTTGCTGCAGACAGTTTCCCCCTTCAAGGTCTTTTTGTGTGGGGCAGAGGGGGGGAAGAAATTCCAATTTGGTGTCTGCTTTGGCCTCCTAGTGCGGGGCTTTGGGTGAAAGCTGGAGGGAAGTGCCGCTGATGGTGAAGAGCCAGAGGGTCATGTTCCAGTGGGACTGCATCATGGCCTGGAACTGACTGAGCATCTCAACCCGCTGAGCCTCCAGATGCCAGTACCTGGCCTGCACTGCCGCAGATCTTCCCTCTACTTGGAAAGCTCATAGTCCTCAGTGAAGTGCTTCTGCTGAGATTCCTTCTCGGTCAGATCCAATTTGAACTGAGCTGTTTTGCCAACTGTTTCTCGTGATGGTTGCTTAGCTCCAACAACTACTTCCTGTTGCAGGCCCTAAGGAGCCTGGGCAGGGAGGTGAGGAGTTGGCCATGCCCACCCAGTCACATGACCATCTAGCTGCGCCCACCCAGCCAGTCATTAGGCAGATCATATCAGTGGTCCGCGGGATTTGAAATTATGAATTTAGTGGTCCCTGACATCCGAAAGGTTGGTGACCCCTGGCATAGAACATTAGCCCCATTCTTGAAAGTCTCTCATTTTTTAAATCTTTTGGACATTTCAAATTTGGTTGAACATCTTTCTTTTGTATCCACAACACAAAGCTTTCTCTTTGGCTATGTTTCACTAGGGACCCAAATAACCTCTTGATATTCATTTTCACTATTTCACTATTGCTGTTCTCTTCTTGGGAAGATTGAAAGGATAAACCCTTGGGCCCTTTTTTTAGACCTGGTGACTGTCATTTTTCTCTTTTCAAAGACAGCTGTTAACTGGACAGCTAATGGGTTCTTGCCTTTTGAAATAGGCACTTCATAATGGAATATTTAAGGTTACATGCATTACCCTCGAGTGGTTTACATTTTTTTTCCTTCTCTCTTTTTTCTTTTAATGAGCACAGGAGGTTATGTTATTAGCAAATGTTGTCAAACTCAAAAGAAACAATCATATAAAAAGATTTTTGAATAGCCTGCTGAAGCTGCAAATTAAACAGAAAGAAAGGAAAAAGCTGAAATCTTGAGAGTGAATGGCTGGACTCTCGCATTTCTTAGTGACTCCTGAAAAAAGATGGCTTAGGTGAAGAAAATTTATCCCAGTTTCAGTTCATGTTTGAGAAATGTCTGTGATAGATTCTGTAACACCAGCCAACCCAGGTGTGAAATCCAGAAGGTTCTGACAGGTTCTGGAGAACCGGTAGCGGAAATTTGAGTAGTTCAGAGAACTGGCAAATACCACCTCTGGCTGGCCCCAGAGTGGGGTGGGAATGGAGATTTTGCAGTATCCTTCCTCTGCCACGCCCACCAAGCCATGCCCACCAAGCCACGCCCACAGAACCGGTAGTAAAAAAATTTGAATTTCACCACTGAAATTCCAACCTATTTTCCAATCAGGGCACACATTTGGGAAAGTATCCGCTTACCACAGTAGGAAGCAATTGCAATGTTCCTGGGCAGTGCGTATCTAACTAGAGTAAGGATTTGTGAAGCAGAGCCTTGTAACTTTAATAGAAATAGAGGAGTGATAGCAAACCTTTTCAGCATTGAGTGCTGAAAAGGGAGCGCCCGCACACATGCATGGCACCAAAGGCCAAAAAGGGAGCACTTCACAGACTTGTCAGGGCCGCGACCAGGAAGAGGAGCTGCCCAGAGGGCATCCCACGCACCAGATACTTCTGGTTTCTGGTGCATGCATGTGCACCGGCTAACAAGTCTTTCCGTTTCTGCCTGCATGTGCATGTGTCGATCAGCTGGCCAACGCACATGATTATGCTGGAAAATGGAAGACTAACTCTTCCGGTTTCTGACACTGCCCCACGCACAAAGGCGAGCTGATTGTTGTATGCACATGCATGCCAGAAACCTGGAAGAGGAACAGGCAACACTGTGCATGCCAGGCGACATGGCTCCATGTGCCACTTCAGGTACGTGTGCCATAGGTTCGCCTTCACAAATAGAATTTATGTCAGGAAATACAGGAAGATGGGCAATGGATAGCCATTTGGTGGTCAAGGTAGGTGAAGGAAAGGAAGGTGTGAGATGAGTGACATATAGCTTTGATAATTAAATAAATAAACATTGTGGCACAAGCCCTGTCCTCTTCTCAAGATATTGCATACAAGTATGTTTGGCAAACTGATGTTCTGACAAAGCCATTAGATTATGCAGATGCCTTTGGATAAGTGAATGTCTCGCAACTAACTAGGTCTTTTCAGGTATGAGTCAAGAGAGTCAGCGCCTACAAAAATGAAGGAAGGAAGCATCCAGAGATTAATGTCACACACAAAAAAAAAATCAGGCCAAATAAGATATAAAAAGGGAATAAGGGGAAAGTTCTATTTTATCTGGACTATATCCCACTTTATCTGGACCTCACTGCATGTTGTATTCAGTAGGATGTGATATGTTGTGTAAGAATAACAAAATTGGAAGGAATCTTGAAGGTTTTTTAGTCCAACCTGCTACTGAAGCCTCCACCATTTCAGACAAATGGTTGTCCAATCCCAGAGCAATGGAATACTTCGAACCATTTGAAATAAAAGCATCAAGAATAATGCATTAGAGCAATAGTTGCTTATCTTTAATCTTGATTCAGCTGTTTTGGGAAGCATTCATTTGTTTTTCACTGCTGTGACTTGTAACTTTCCCTCTTCACACTGGTCAAAACATCAAAAGGCAATTCCACCATCAAAACAAAGAAGAGGAATTTTTTGTACAGCATATAATTAACTTGTGGAAATTGCTGGAATAAAAAGTTATGATGGTTAGTGATTTGGGATAGGGAAATTAAACCAACCCCTAAGGAACATTTTAATCCTGATTGTTCAGTTAGATGATTTGGTGAATTAGCTAGTAGCTTTCCTCAGTAAAAAGATAGAAACAGTACATAGAAAGAAACACTAAAATAGGTAAGCTTTATTTAAGAAATAATATTGGGATAGGAATAAGTTAGATAAGTTTTCTAGAGTTCTCTTCCATTATGTAGAGAGAATCAGTCTGGTGAGAACTGAATTGTAAAAAAGAAAAGGACTGAAGCTAGAAAGGAAGAAAGTTATCAAAGTTTTGGAAGCATAAATCTAACAGGAGGCTATTTAGAAAAGAAAAGTGGATGGTTATTTGGTTTCATTTCATTATTTCAATTTATATAGCTGCCCATCTCAAATTCAGGAATCTGGATAGCTGACAACACTTTAAAACTAGGCAAAATAATGTAAAACAGTATAAGTATAATCAGCAGCTAAGGTTAAAAAAAAACATCTTGACAAACAAATTAACAAAAGTGTTACATGGGATCTACCACATATCTGGAATCCCAAGACTGATGACAGAAGCACCTCTTAAAGGTCTTGCTAAATCAGCCCTAAATACAGAGTTCTCTGCAAACTGTTTCCACATCTATTTCTCCTTCAGGACAATATGTATTGAAGTGCAAGAAGCTGGTGAATGCAAAGCTGAAGTCTGCCAAATTTAGATTTTATTAAATTAATGGTTGCATAAGAGCTTTCCTATTTTAGATGATATTTTGCATTATTTGCTTCCATCTGTAGTAGGACACCTCTGCTGCATTGTGGAAACCTCCAATTCATTTTATTTTGTGAGACCCATAATTGGGGTCCTTAAAACTTGCCTGGATGACACCAGTGATTCTAACCATAGACACATTGAGCAAGCAACTTCTGATAGTGTGAAGGTGGTATCTCACATGGTATGGGAGGCTTATAGTCAAAAATCTAATTTCCATCAGCCAAGTTCTGGAATAGATTTGAATTTTTTAGGGACATAATATGGGGCTTAATTTTTGCAAGGCTTAACACCTGCTTTTGCTCCTTGAAGAGCAAAACTTCCCTTGAAATGAAAAAGGGATCAAGGTGTTTGGCTTTGCTCATTCTGGAGATATCTAGGACCTGCAAAACAAGTGCTCCATATATACAGTATGCCTTATGTTAATAAGTTATGACAGTTTTTAAGTCCTGAGAACTAAGTGGAACCTGATGCTGAAAATGAGTGTGGTTTTGAACCTTAGATTTATTTATTTTTTATTTAGTTTGTCAAACATGCACAAGATAACAGGTATAAGCAGTGGTGGAATTCAAGTAATTTAACAACCAGTTCTCTGTCCTAATGATTTCTTCCAACAACCAGTTTTCCAAACTGCTCAGAAAGTTAACAACTGGTTCTCCCAAAGTGGTGAGAACTGGCTGAATCTCACCACTGGGTATAAGTATAAACATGGACATGAGCACATGAAATGAGTACAAGTTAATGGGGACGGTAGGACAGGGACGGTAGGCACTCTGCTGCGCTTATGCATGCTCCCTTACAGACCTCTTAGGAATGGTGTGAGGTCCACGGTAGATAGTTTAAGGTTAAAGCTATGGGAGTTTGAGGAAGTAACAATGGAGTCAGGTAGAGCATTCCAGTTATTGACCACTCTATTGCTGAAGTTGTATTTTCTGCAATCAAGTTTGGAGCGGTTTACCTTGAGTTTGTTTCTATAGTTTATCTGTGTATTATTGTAGTTGAAGCTGAAGTAGTCATTGACAGGTAGGATATTGTAGCAGACAATTTTGTGTACTATGCTTAGGTAGGTGGCATAGTTCAAGGTTGTCCAAGCCCAAAATTTCAAGCCTGGTGGCATAAAGTATTCCATTGTGAGCAGAGGGTTGGAGTACTCTTCTCGTGAAATATCTCTGGACCTGCTCAATTGTATTAATGTCCAATATACAGTGTTACAGATGTTGTAGATAGAGATATAGATATAGATGTTGCAGCTGGGGAGAAAAAATACTCTCAGTCCTGCTTATGGACTTACTGTTGTAGAAAATCCATGTGCAGAAACATCATAGAAATCAGAAAGAATGTATATATTAGTCTGCTCCTTAGTTTCATTCTGTGGGGTGCTTCTTAAATTCAAATGATATACTTGATAACCAAATCAATGTACTTAAGGTTTAAAAGTTTCTCAACAGGACAGCTGTGCAATTAATTAAGCCAGTTGGTTTGTTGGATATACAGCCATTGTACGATTTGCTACAATTCTATAGATAGCATAACAAGCAATTGATTGGGCACATTCGGATGGTATAGTGCCTCTATGAAGTTTTAGATAACCCTGTTCCAATGTAAGACACTTTCTAAAAAGAAATGGATAATTCTAGTTTGGGTTATGAGCTGACTTCCATTAAATAAAAATCCTAAACAGCTTATCTGAATTTTTTTTTTTCTCCCTGGAAATTGGAAGATTCTTTATTTCTTTTCACTAATAAATTATATACACAGTTTCCAGGAAGGGAATAATATGCCATCTAGTTTAAGATTATCAAAGGAGCGTAATATTTTTAATATGAATTTTACATGCCAAAGCTTGCTTTGGGAGGCAAAAAAAAAAAAAAAGAGAGAGAGAGAGAGAGAGAGAGAGAGAGAGAGAGAGAGAGAGAGAGAGAGAGAGACTTGCTAATGTCAATCATTAGATTTTTCTAAGGATCATTTCCTTTGACACTGTGATCAAAAGTAAGATAGGAAATGTCATTTCATTTAGAAGGAAATTAATTTAGAGAGCACAATCTCTAGTGTCTTTTACTTAAAACTGAAATTAGAAAAGACAAATCTTAAAGTATGAGAAACGTCAATGCTTTTGTCAGATGCATTTCAGAATATGAATAAGGATGTGAACCTGATTGTTTCTGTAAGTTACTGGCTCTCTTCTTTTTTCCTTTATTTAAAAATTTATTTAACTCATTTATGTAGCTGCCCATCTTCTAATCAATTCTGGGAGGATTTGAAGAGCACATTAAGGCTAATGTGTACTTTTGCATCCCTTGAGTATTTTTATTAGGTAAGTTTTATTAAGTAAGTTTCATTGAACAAGAAAGTTCTGTTGAGATTTCACATCTTCTCTGCAATCATATAAGAACCAGGGCATATGAAGAGCTGAAATGCCAAATAATTGTGCTTGATTGCAGAAAATACGACTTCAGCAACAGACTGGTCAATGCCTGGAATGCACTACCTGACTCTGTGGTTTCATCTCCAAACCCCCATAACTTTAACCTTAGACTGTCAACTGTTGACCTCACCCCATTCCTAAGAGGTCTGTAAGGGGCATGCAAAAGTGCACCAACATGCCTACCATCCCTGTCCTAATGTCCTCTTTTATTTGTATCCATTTCATGTATTCGTAATCATGTTTATACTTATATCTGTTATCTTATACATGCTTGACAAAATAAATAAATAAATAAAACAATCAGATGATTTAAATCTAGATTATAAACTTATTAATATATCCTTTCAACAATTATCAACAACAGCCACAAAAAAGATGGGGGGGGGGAGAAACTATGGATATTAATGTAATTAGGTTAAGTTCTCTCCCCAGTAGGCAGTGGCGGGATTCAGCCAGTTCGCACCACTTCGGGAGAACCAGTTGTTAACTTTCTGACCAGTTTGGCTAACTGGTTGTTGGAAGAAATCATTAGAGCAGAGAACCGGTTGTTAAATTACTTGAATCCCACCACTGCCAATAGGACTAGCCCACTCCTCTTGAATCAGCAGAAGAGGCCTGCTATGGATCCCATTTGCTAAAGAGGAGGGCAAGAAGACCTCATCCCCATGCTGTACACCTTTACATAGATTTACAATTTTAATTTGTACAGTTGAACATTTGACTATATTTTTATTATTATTTTTATGTTTGCTTTTTATAACCTATAAACCACCCAGAGTCACCTTAAAGGGAAGATGGGTGGTGTAAACATTTACAAAATAATAAATAAAAATAAAGAAACAAACTTTCTCTGCACAGATTCTATTTTAATGAGGCTACCATTGCAGAGGTGGTATTCAGCAGGTTCTGACCAGTTCTGAAGAACCAGTAATGGGAATTTTGAGTAGTTCGGAGAACTGGTAAATACCACCTCTGACTGGCCCCTCCCCCATCTATTCTGTGCCTCCCAAGTCCCAGCTGAACAGGAGGAAATGGGGATTTTGCAGTAAGCTTCCCCTGTGGTGGGATTGGAATGGAGATTTGACAGTATCCTTCCCCTGCCACATCCACCAAGCCATGCCCAACAAGCCACGCCCATAGAACCAGTAGTAAAAAAAATTGAATCCCACCACTGCACCATAGCCTGTCTAAGAGAACGGCCATTAACATCCTTCCAAAAGCCTAATTATAAGTATGGTCTCATTCCTATCACTCAGTTGTACTAGTCTCCACATTTTATACCTTTTACCTCTTACTTAAATAACTTACCCTTCTTCTTGGTTTGTGATCCACACTTCAAAACTGATCCTTTCTTCAAAGAAAATGAAATCTAGTACTTCAAAAATAGAGATTGTACTTTGCTTTTTACAAGAGCTAACCGAGGGACTCAGAAGACATACAGTGAAATATTTTTCAAGTAAACAACAGGTAGAAGAAGAAGAAGAAAAATCACTGAAGTTGTTCCTTTGCTTTTTTGGGGGGTGGGGTGGGACTTCCTAGGACTGTGATAGCAAACCTATGGCACGTGTGCCACAGGTGGCACGTGGAGCCATATAAGTGGGCACGTGAGCTCAGCTCCGGTGCCCATACGTGCGCCGGCCAACTGATTTTTGGGCCTTCTGGTCCCGCCAGAAGTCGGCAAATGAACCGTTTCCGGCCTCTGGAGCAGGGTGGGGAAGGCCGTTTATGCCCTCCCCAGGCTCCTAGAAAGCCTCTGGAGCCTGGGTAGGGCAAAAAACAGGCCTACCGGGCCCACCTGGCCATCACGTGCCAAAAATGGGAGTGTGGAGATGTCGCGCATGCATGCGCAGGGGGTGGAGAGCATAGAATTCTGGGTGTGGGCGCATGCGACTCCCCCGCGCTCCCCCCGCTTTTGGCACACAATGGCAAAAAGGTTAGCCATCACTGTCCTAGGATGTCCAAGACATTCTCTTTTAAAGGACAGAAGCACAGTTAATACATTATTTGTATGAATGGGCTACATATTAAGAGATGTGTGTCACCCCTCTTAGGATCACAAAAGTATGATTTCAATAAGAGTGGGAAGAGATCTCCATGTCCTGTTTGGAAGGTTCTTAGAGCATTCTTTTAGTCATTATACACAATGGCTGAAGGTTGACTCAGCTTTCCATCTTTCTGAGGTTGGAAAAAGGAGGACCCAGTTTGTTTGGGGTCAATATGCTGACTTAGACTGCTTAGAGAGGGCTGTAAAACCACTGTGAAGCAGTATATAAGTCTAAGTGCTATTGCTATTATGAGGGAAAGGATGATGAGAGAAGTGGTTGGCCCAATCCAGCCAAGCTATTAAAGTGAGACATAGAATATCTCTTTGTGCTTATATGCACCGTCCTACATGCACAGAACTTCATTTAGTATGAAAGACAATCTATGTGTACATACATTTATAGTTTATAGATTCTGTCCCACTTTTCCTGTTTCGTTTTGCTTCTTTTTTTCTTTTCTTTTTTCTTTCTCCCCCCCCCCTTTTTTTGCATATGCTTAATAAAACATTCATACAGAACCATCCACATGCAATTGTAAGGAAACATATTTATACTAATGGGTCTTTGCCACATATACCAGATATACTGTTCAACATGCTAAGTCAACATGTGAATACCTGCCTAAAATGTACTGTATATGAGAGCACAGCTCTGTTTTCACAGCATCTTTAGAAAAGCTTTCTTAATCTACTGGAGAAAATTACATAGGAACAACAGAGAGGAGGATTGCTGAAAACTACAATGAAGGATTCCCAAACTGAGAGCTCAGGAAGATTTTCATATCTAACCACTGAAATATCACTGGAACTCTCACATCTTAGTATTGATTCCTATGCTAAATGCGTTCATTGATTTGGTCTTTAGGAAATGCTTGAGACAAACATAAAATTATTCTTTTGAAAGAGTTAAGTCACTATCATAATCTGAATTGGTTGGGTGGGTGTTTTCAATTTCAATGTATATTTTTCTACAAGGAAAAATAAATCACCAATATATCATCTTCCAGATTCAAAGGATTAACAGAGTATGTTATCTAAAATTTAAAATAAACAGAATATTATATGTACTAAGGAATAGCAGGACTGATATCATTTGTATTCAGCTAAATCTGGTCATCAGGTTGGGGAATTAAATAAAAATTAGTCAAAATCTCAAATGATTTACAACTAATTAAGAATTAAACAGAGTTTTTAAGAAGGTTTGAAGAGTAATTTATAGTACACAGAGAAAGATTAATCAACTGAGACAGTTGATTAGGAATCCTGGGGATAAAAGGTCACAAGAAAACGCATTAATTCAATTGAGTTGATTTTTAGTGACGATTAAAATGTGTCCTCAAAAAGGCTGTAAAATATTGTACAGGTTTTAAGAGCATAAACTCTATCATCATTTACATTTATGCAGTTCAAGACTTCTTCATATGCTTCCTTAATGAAGGAATGTACAGACATATTCACCATCTCTTGTACTCCATTCCAGCAATAAAGAATGATTCAGTAATTGTAATCTGAAAAATCAGTAATTGGTAGATCACAAACATCCATGGAACAACCCGGGGTGAAATCGAGCAGGTTCTAAAAGGTTCTGGAGAACCGGTAGCGGAAATTTTGAGTAGTTCAGAGAACTGGCAAATACCACCTCTGGCTGGCCCCAGAGTGGGGTAGGAATGGAGATATTGCAATATCCTTCCCCCAGGAGTGGGGTGGGAATGGAGATTTTGCAATATCCTTCCCCTGCCATGCCCACCAAGCCACGCCCACAGAACTGGTAGGGAAAAATTTTGGATTTCACCCCTGAAATAACCATAATCCTCACTGATATTTCACACCAAATAGTCTATTGGTTTTTTGGCTGGGAAAATCAGCAGAAAGATGAAGAATATGATTAGGAGATTATTCAGAGAAAGGCTGAAACAATTTCCTTGGTCAAGATTGCTACTTCCATCTGCTAGTGGTAGTTGAAATCATTGATCTGTTCAGGGCTACTTAAGAAGAAAACAACAAGGTTATTGTTGCCTGTTCCTTCTTGGTGATTTATTCAACTCCACTATGAGGAAGAAAGGATAATTAATATGCACAAAGACATATAGCCCTTGGATTCCCTTTTTTAAAAAAAATATTTTTTATTAAACAATTTTGTGTTTTTTTTGAAAACAAAAAATAATCTTTTACAATTTTTTCTTTTCAACAATTTCGCATCAGTAGATATTTCTTACTTATCCATTTTTTCTCCCTTATTTCAATTTATCCTTTATACATATAATTCTAATATTGATTTATTTACATATATACATATAGATAACACTGTACACAATTTTGTTTCTACAATCTGCATCTTTTCTGTTTCCTCTTATTTGTTATTACATTTCCACTCCTATATCTTCCTCATTTGCTCTTTTCTTGCTTTTTATCTCTCTCCTCTAACCATTCATACCATTTCTCCTACACTATATAATATTCTGTTTCTTCTTTTTCTTGTATTTCCTTTGTAAGTTTGTCCATTTCTGCACATTCCAAAACTTTTCTAATCAAATTATCTTCCGTTGGTATATTGTTATTTTTCCAATTTTGTGCATAAATTATTCTTGCTGCTGTTATGATATGTATAGTTAAATATTGTATTTTTTTCATTAAAAAAAATAGATTTATATTTCTTTGGATTCTTGATTCACAAATCAGCAACCAGAACCTGAAAAGCTTGCTCACCTTAAACAAATGATAGAATTTACTCAGAATGTTGACTTCAGCACTGGAAAGACCAAATGAAAAATAGAAAAGAGACAGAGCAAGGCAAGGCAAAGCATTATATGGTCAGTACATTTTTTTAAAAGCAGGCAAAGCAGATAGCAAAAAGATCTGGGAATGACTAACAGCAGGAGTATTGAAGAGAGAGAGGGGGAGAGGGAGAGGGAGAGACAAGAAAGAAGAGAAAGAGAGTGAATCTAACTCTGGCTGCACAAAACCAAGTCTTAAGAACAAATGCAAACCTAAGTAGACAGCAACAGATAGCAAGTGCTGCCTCTGCAAAGAAGCTGAAGAAACAGTGACCCCCTGGTTAACTGCTACAAGAGAATCACACACACTAACTACAAATAATAGCACACAATCTAGCAACAATGGTGCATTAGCAGATCTGCAAGAAATACTGGTTGCCTGCAAGGAAGAACTGGTGTTGTGGCTCCGTTGCCTGAGCCTGTGTCATCAGCAGGAGAGAACTCTGAGAGTGAGGGAGAGGAGCTGGCAAGGCCTCCCACTCCAGGATCCTCCTCTCTGGCAATGCCTCCAGAGGACACCGAAGGGCAAGAGATAGGCCTAGAGCCAAGCACATCCCCGCAGCCACAGGTGGACAGTGATGAGGGTAATGAGTCTTGGCTGGACCCTCGTCAGCGTCGCAGAGACAGGCGCGCGCAACAGAAGAAAAGGCATGCCTGTGATTAGCTGACTCACTGGACCACACCCCACAGGCTATAAAAGGGGGGTGAGTTAACCATTCAGACTCTGTGAAGGACAAAACTAACTTCTTTGAGTCACATGGCATCTCTGGAAAACAGCAATCTGGGCCTTGGAAATATTCGGACAATTCTGACTGTGGGTATTTTTGTTTGTTGATAAAGTTCTTGGCAAGCAGCTGCTGGGATTGCTGTCAAGTGTCTTATCAGACTAATTGGTTGCCTGCCAGTTTATTTAACCCCCGGCTGTCTGTTTGTGTGTGTGTGTGGGACGGGGACAGAACAACTGGTGAGACCACAGAAAACAGCAAACTAATAGAAAATGAAAAAGCTAAAGCACTCTGAGACTTTAGAATTAAAACGGACAAGTTCCTGCCATATAACACTCTTAATAACTGTCAATAAGAAACACAAAACATATCTGGATAGCAGACATGCATGCCTGGAGACAGTAGAATGGAAGAGAAAGAATGGTAGAAAGTCACAAAATATAAAGACCTGCAAATAGAAGTAGGATGACCATGGAAAAAGAAACCAATGTTAATACCAATACTAATAGGAACCTTTGATACAATTCCAAACTATCTGGACTATCATGAGAACACATTGGCATTGACAAAAATCACCATCAGTCAATTGCAAAAGACAGATTAGGTAGGAAAAGAGAAATGGTTTGGTGCAACAATTCATTTATCAGGGGAAAAAACAGTAAGACAATAAAACATCATTTCTAATTAAAAGTAATAATAACAATAACGAAACAAACAAACAAACCTTCCAGTTGCATGTATTTGTTGGTAAACAAAGAGCCTGGATAAATTACAAATGGGATTAGTAAAGAAAACATCCAAAAGATGAGAAAAGCACTAAAGATAAAATTGACTACTGGAAACACCATCAAAGTCATCAATACCTTGTCACACTTTGATGTAATATATTGTTGTAATGACTAACTGGACACAACCTGAATTGTGCAATTTGGATTGATAAACAAGAAAACTGATGATTATTCACTATGTATAACATCCCCACAGTGATATTGACAGATTGTACCTGCCCTTTAGAAATGGAGGCAGAGGTTTGTTTCAGATAAAACAAACTGTAGGAGAAGAAAGCAGTTTGTTTGGCTGAAAAACAGCCAGGAACAAGCATTGAAATAACTTAAATATTGGAATTTAACTATTCCAATGAAAATGAAAAGTGGATATCAAAATAATGCAATGAAAATACGAGCAGGATGCTGGTGAGGACATGTTTAACCATTACATGGTTAATTTCTACAAAAGATCAAGGGGAAAGTGGATAAAAATAAAACCTGGCAATTGCTTACAACTGGAACATTAGAAAGAAACTGGAGGTTTGATTTTGGCTGCTCAAGAGCAAGCTATTCAAACTAAATGCAATCAAGGCCAGAACTGAAAAAAATCATCAAATGATTCAACATGCAGGTTGTGCAGAGAAGCAGAAAAGAAACAATAGATCATATTGTCAGCTTGTGCAAGATCACACTGATTATAAACATAATGTAGTCATAGCCAAATGATTCACTGAAACATTTGTAAAAAAGATCATGTACCAATAATGAAAAATCGATGGGAAAATAGAGTTGAAAACAGGGGTGAAATGCTCCCGGTCCAGACCGGATCACCCAATCCGGTAGCGATGGCGGTGGGTGGTTCAGAGAACTGGTGGCAAAAATACCTGTGCGCCCCCCCCCCATGTCCAGCTGAGCCGCAGGATCATCAGAGACTTTTTTTTTAACTTTTAAAAGCATTTTTTCTTCAAACCCTCCCGATAAAAAAATGCTTTTAAAAGTAAAAAAAAAAAAAAGTCTCTGATGATCGTGCGGTTCATCTGGGATAGCCAGAGGCTTTTCAAAGCATTTTTTTCTGCAACCGCTTGGCCAAAGAGGTGGTAAAAAAAATGTTTTGAAAAGTCTCTGATGATCCCAGCTGAGTTGCCTGATCAGCAGAGGCTTTTCAAAGCATTAGAAAAAATGCTTTGAAAAGTTTTTTTTTTTAAAAGTACTACTTGAAAAAGTAGTTGAAAAGATTAAACTATTGTGGGATTACCAAATACAGAATGATAACGTCTTGGCTCATAAAATATAACTGTGGTTGAAAAGAAGAAAGTGTGGGTAATAGTATCCCCAATTCCTGGGGATACTAGAAGACAAAGAATTGGAGAAGGTCACAAAGGATCGAGATCTAAAAATCAAAATTGAAAAATTATGACATAAACTGGCCATGATGGTTCTAGTGGGTCATCGGCACACTAGGTGTGTTCCAAAAAAAGCTTGGACAGGTACTTAGAATATCCGTGCATTGACAACATTTCCATCTGTCAGTTGCAAAAGGCTGTACAGCTGGGATCCACACATATGCTATGCTGATATAGTCTGACATCCTGGGTTCTTGGGAAGGACTCGATGTGTACAAAGGCCAACAACAACAGCTAGAGAACTGGCAGCTATGACTTTACATTGTTGTGAACAGATAATAAGATGCCAAATCCAGTCTAAACATCTGCTGACTGTGTGACCAACCATAACAATATTGTTCAATCAACCATACACTTTTATCTTCAGATTTAGATCAGAGAAAGAAGTGATTTTTCTCCTCAGTGTTTCTGTTGTTTTTGTGTCTGGTTCTGGGCCTTTAAATCTCTCTTTTTTTGAACTGCAGTCTATGACATTATTCTCTCCTTCAGAGTCAACTGTGGGTGTTCAGTGTTTAATGTAAATAAGCCCAGGCAGTCAACACTGATACATTTTTGAAGATATATGTCTAAGAGGAACACATGGACCATGGCAATAGTTCTACTTGTTATATAGCTTCTCATGGAGTGAGATTTCATTGGTCTCCTGAAGCAGAATTATATACACTTTGTCCCATTCTCTCTCCTTGAATGATATGTTTGATTAACAAATGTTTCCTTATACAATTAATGTTGCCTCTCGGCCACTGGTTTTCCCCTGCTATAATTACAACATTTCCACCGGAGAGCAATAAAAGCGTTGAATACAACAAGCTAGCTAAGGTTAATGCAAATCACATAATGCATATATCGCAAATTTGCTGTGACTAGAAGTTCATGTAATTTTCCTTTGCATTTGGTTCCAAAAGTTTGTATTATGTGATAACACCTCTGTTTTTGTGCCACAATTTGCAATGAATTAAAAAATAATTTTTATATTTATTTAGATTTTTATTTTGCTCAGTATTTTCCTACAGCCCCTTCTTATTTTGTTACTTCCTCCCTTTACCTGCCAATTCTTAATACAAACTCTGGGTTTTTCAATTACCTTTATATTACCTACTTGGAAGCATACTTGTAAAGGTATATTTTAACTGTGCAATTTGTTTTGACAGCATGATTTGTAGAGCTGCAGCAAGCTGTTCACCAGAGATTTGAAATCTGGTGAACAAACTCCCTAACCTAGCAAGCCTTAATTCACCAACACACTGCCGTTCATCCATTAAGTCTGTGATGAAATGCAAATCAGAAAGGGGGCTGCTAAGAAGACAATGCAGAAATGCCAGGCTATTTTAAGCTTGAGAGTTAAGTGGAGCCACACAAAATCTGGATGAGTCAGTAAAAATGGCTGGAAGGTAAATCTAGTTAAAAAAAAAAAGCTGGGTTTATAACAGGCAGAATAGTAATAAAGGAGTATGGATCAGAGGTGGGTTATAGCAGGTTCTGACCAGTTCTGAAGAACCAGTAATGGGAATTTTGAGTAGTTCGGAGAACTGGTAAATACCACCTCTGACTGGCCCCTCCCCCATCTATTCTCTGCCTCCCAAGTCCCAGCTGATCAGGAGGAAATGGGGATTTTGCAGTAAACTTCCCCTGGATTGGGGTGGGAGTGGAGATTTGACAGTATCCTTCCCCTGGAGTGGGGAGGGAATGGAGATTTTACAGTATTCTTCCCCTGCCACACCCACCAAGCCACGCCCACCAAGCCATGCCATGCCCACCAAGCCACACCCACAGAACCGGTAGTAAAAAAAATTGAAACTCACCACTGGTGTGGATCTTACCCATTTAAAAAGAATGAGGAAAATAAATAATAAGTCAGACCAGTAAGATCTCAAATTACATGTCCCAAGGGCCAGGTGGAGCTCCTGGGGAAATATCTGCTATTTCTTTGTTGCATAAAACAATTAAGATTATGGCTACTTCTGGCTATCTGATTTAGAGACCAGAAGATCAGTGAATGGATATCTATAGCAGGGGTCCCCAAATTTTTGGACCTCAGGGACCACCAAGTTCATAATTTTAAATCCCGTGGACCACTAATATAAATCCAGTGCGCCACTTGCTGAAGCACCTGGACTTCCAGTGATGGGTTGGGGTCCTTCAGGCACTCTTCCTCCTCTCTTTCTCTCTCTCTCCCACTCTTTCTCTCTCTCTCCCACTCTTTCTCTCTCATTCTCTCTCTTTCATTCTCTCTCTGATTCTCTTTCTCTCTCTCATCTCATGGGCCAGCCAGTGTCTTGGGGCTGAGAGGAAGTCAAGCATCTTCCCTAGAGACTGAGGTGCACAGAGCACCAACAAGGGCCAGAAGAAATGACTGTGAGATCCAGCAAGAGACAAAGCTTTGCTCCCGCTCTGGAAAATGGAGCGAATCTCCATCTCCCGCCCTTCCTTTCTCAGGCCAAGCAAGGAGTGACTGGGAAGGGAGGGCGAGGGGCGGGGACAGTCACTGGTGGATTCAGCCGACAGGAAGATACAGCAGGGAGAAGAAACAGCCTGGGGATGCTGCCACCTGTTGCTTCAGCCCGTCTGCACCGCCACCCCCCATTGCACCATTACCTCATTCCAGCCAACGAGGACTGCACTGCAAAGTTGCAAGTTGCACAAACCTCCCTCTACAGTGGAGATTTACAGCCACACCATGCCTGGCCAGCCCCATATTCCAGAGCTCTAGTCACAGGACTGGCCATTGCTCACCCCAAGCAGCTCCTCCACCTGGGTGCACCACGGACCACCAAAATTTTCTCCCGGACCACCAGTGGTCTGTGGACCACCAGTTGGTGACCACTGATCTATAGGGAGATGAAGAGAGCAAATTATGTTGTGCTTCATGGCACCATCATATAAATGAGACAACTGATAAATGATATAAATTATGTACAATTACATAATTTGTATCATTTGCTCAACAATTTTATGAAGAATATGATGTCATTTTAGCTCCTACCAGAAACCAATGGATCAGTCAGGTTCACCCAGAATATTCCTGAAAATTGATTACATCTTTTTAAAGAAAACCTTTTCTGAGGTATAGTGTCAAAGATCTCTATTGCTTTAGAAAGGCTCAAAAGAGGAAATGCTTCTTCCTGTAAAAAAATAAAATCCAGACACAGGAAAAGAAAATTTAGCAGAAAGGTTAGGTCAGGTTCTTGCCCTAATATGTAAACCTTGTATAGTTATTACTGATGGGTAGACGGAATGTACTGTACATATGGGCAAGAATATGATTATCTCTGCTAGTTTGGTATAGCAGTTTTACCTGGAAAAAAGTTTGTGGGGATTGGGTATGTCTAGTTTAATCAAGAGAAGGACTAGGGGTGACATGATAGCAATCTTCAATTACCATGTTTCCCCAAATATAAGACCGCATCTTATATTAATTTTTGCTCCAAAAGACGCATTAGGACTTATTTTCTGGTTAGGTTTTATTTTGGGGAAAATATGGTACTAAATGCATCCATCTGGTCGACAATATTAACTGGGGCTTATTTTGGGGATAGGGCTTATACTACGAGCATCCTGAAAAATCATGCTAGGACTTATTTTGCTGTTGGGTCTTATTTTTGGGAAAACAGGGTAGTTGCCACAGAGAAGGGCGGGTGAGCATCATCCTATTTTTCCAAAGCATCTGAGAGCAGAACAAGAAGTAACAGATAGAAGCTTAACAAAGAGAAATCTAACGAAGAATTAAGGTTAAATTTCCTGCCAGTAGTTAAAAATTAATCGGTGGAATGGCTTACCTCTGAAAGTTGTAGATGCTCCATCACTGGAGATTTTTAAGAAGAGATTGGAGAGCCATTTGTTTGAAATGGGATAGGATTTCCTGCTTGACCAGAGGGTTGGCCTAGAAGACTGCTCTGGATTCCGAATTCCAACTCTAGTATTCTGTATTTTGTATTCTGTAAAGGTATGTGAGAATGCCACAATATGCTTATATTCAAAGAAAGGAGAATATGAGGAAACCAGGAAAAACAAATTCCTAGTCATGCTGATAGCAAGTGCATCTCCATTTGCAAACTGTTCAGAAGTTGTGCAGAATGAGCAAGGGAGTGTTAGACATTCAAACCAGCATTGCATACTCTATATAAGGTCATTAACTTGAATTTAATATACACAGGTTATCTCGTACGTATTTCATGCATGTGTATACACTCAATATAAAGGCAATCCAATATGCCTTTTGACCTTTGCTGTATCAAATCTCTAAGCCTTAATAATTCTATCTGGACTCCTAGTTTAAGAGTTTAGTTTAGTTAAACAGAGTTTAGTTTCTAGAAAAATTTTGATTTGCTATGTAAACCAGGGATATTAGAGATGAGGTGCAGGGTTTTTTTTTTTTATTGAACAAAGTCTCACAAAAGAGATTTTAAGGCAGGGGTAAAATCTAAAATTTGTTACTACTGGCTCTGTGGGAGTGGCTTGGTGGGGAGAGGGTATGTGACTGGGTGGATGTGGCCAATTTTTTTTTACTTTTAAAACCATTTTTTTACATGTAAAACCATGTAAAAAATACTTTCAAAAGGCTCTGATGATCCCAGCTGAGTTGCCTGATCCACAGGCAACTCAGCTGGGATCGTCAGAGCTTGGATCATCAGAGCCATTTAAAAGCAAAAAAAAGGCTCTGATGATCGCGCGGCTCAGCTGGGCATGGGGGGAGGGGGCAAGGATTTTTGCTACCGGTTCTCTGAACTGCCCGCCGTCATCGCTACCTACTCGCCTGAGCCGGTCCGAACCGGGAGCATTTCACCCCTGTTTTAAGGGATGTGTGGAATAAAGGAGCAAGATGACTGCTATGGTCTAACTGGCTTGACTGGTATTTAGCATATGCAAAATTGTGGTTAAAATATGAAATTTGAAATATGAAACCAAGATGAATACAAAGGAACAGAGGAGCTGAAATGTATTTGGCTAGGTGGCTCAGTGGCTAAGACACTGAGCTTGTCAATCAGAAAGGTCGGCAGTTCAGCGGTTCAAATCTCTAGTATAAGACTCCTGCGTGAGCAGGGGGTTGGACTAGATGACCTCCAAGGTACCTTCCAACTCTGTTACTGTTATATTCTGTTATAGTATCTATAACAGCGTAAGGGGCTTGTCAAAACAGCTTCTCTTCTAGGGAAATTTCTCAATATTATAAAACCACTGCCTTTATCAACTTGAAAGCTGTAGATACATGGAAATGTTCCTTGTAACCTACTGATAATAGTTTCACAGATACTTGTGCATACACCAATTAGACTTTAAGCAAGAATTTTCTAGATTACTTAGAAAAAAATCAAGTATTGAATAATGTATTAGCCAATGCAATTGTATCACCTAAAACTGTTTGTGTATTAATGACTCTAAAAGCTTGCTTGTGTGTGCCCGCCTTGGGTATTGCCCAAGGACCTTTTATCAAATGTATTTTTATATGCTTGACCCAACTCTTAGTAAACGTACTGGAAACTTCACAAATTGTTTCCTGTTCGAGTAGAGGAGTAGACTTAAATCTTATTAGTAGGTGACCAAAAAGGGAGAAAAGCAATGAGGGAACTCATTTTTTCTCTGATGTAAGCTAGAATTCAAGTATTTCTCACCTGTTTTAAAATTTATGGTCAATGCTCAGGAGAAAATAGGAGAAATAAGAATAGGAAGGGGAAGGGGAGGGAGAAGGAGAAGGAAGGGAAGATCCTATTTACAAACATTCAATTTAAAACAATAACAAAACAACAAAACCCCACCATCCTTTGCCATCTTCTCTTCAAGAGAATCTCTGTGACAACTACCCTATGCTCCCCCCACTTTTGGCACGCAATGGCAAAAAGGTTAGCCATCACTGCGATAGACGATAGACCATAGACCATAGACCATAGACCATAGACAGACAGACAGATACATAGATGATAGACAGATGATAGATAGCTATCTAATTATCTAGCTAGCTTGACGATAGACAGGTAGGCAGGTAGACAGATAGACAGATGATAAATACTTAGATCTCCTATGAGGTAGTTTTAGGAGGCCTTTGCTAGTGGCATTTCATTCTTTCCAGCAGCACAATTTAGTTAGCTGACAAGGACTTGGGAAGTGCTGTAAACAAAAGTAGCCAAAGATCTGTGACTTTGCCAAAGTTTCATACATCAATATCCATCTACATGTTTCCCCATAAGGCTTCCACTGACAACAACAAGCATCAGTTTAGTAACAACATCTGCTCCTTCTGCTGAACAGTCAGGGATTGACCCTCCTCTTTGCAACAAGCCTTTCTTATATATCCTGGACATGTTCCAAATATCTTTGCTTTTGGATACTTTCGGTTCCCAGAGGAAAATATTACTTGCTGCATCCAAATTCCTATCTTTGACCCTAAGGACCTGCTAGTATAACAATAATTCCCATTTCTGACATTTCTGCTTCTCAACCACTGATGAGAAAACTGACATGATTTATTTCCTGTGTTCTAGGCCTACTCAAAATGTATATTATGGAAAAGCTTTTCCTCCCTGACAAGTTCACTGAATTTATAAATTGTTCTTCTTGCAGTACTGCTGTAAAAAAAAAAAATCTAACCTGGTCTGCAGGAAAGATCTCAGAAAGGGGAAACACTGAACATAAAATGAAGGTATGTAAAATGTTAGGGTCTCCAGCTAGGCAGCTCAGGCAGTATCAGCAAGAAAACCAACTTGAGTGATGATAAGGTGCTTCTGAGAACCAGCTACCTTGAATAGGTAAGTCTTGGTAACTTAGATGTGCATTCTGTGCAATGCACAGAAAGAATGGAAGGGAAGGGAAGGGAAGGGAAGGGAAGGGAAGGGAAGGGAAGGGAAGGGAAGGGAAGAGAAGAGAAGAGAAGAGAAGAGAAGAGAAGAGAAGAGAAGAGAAGAGAAGAGAAGAGAAGAGAAGAGAAGAGAAGAGAAGAGAAGAGAAGAGAAGAGAAGTTGGTCATCTAGTCCAACCCCTGCTCAAGCAGGATACCCTAAGCCATTTCTGACAGATGGCTGTCTAGTCTCATCTTGAAAGCTTCCAGTGATGAAGCTCCCACAACTTCTGAAGGCAACTTCTGTTCCATTGGTTGATTGTTCTCACTGTCAGAAAGTTTATCCTTATTTCTAGGTTGAATCTCTCCTTGATCAGTTTCCATCTTTATTCAGGTGCCTTGGAAAATAGCTTAATCCCTTCCTCTTTGTGACAGCCCCTCAAACATTGGAACACTGCTATCATATTTCCCCTGGTCCTTCTCTTCACTAGATTAGCCAAAGTCCAGTTCTTGCAATGGTTGTTCATATGTTTTAGCCTCCAGTCCCCTAATCATCCTGGTTACTCTTCTCTGCTCTCTTTCTAGAGTCTCAACATCTTTTTTATGGTGTGGTAAGCACAACTGGATGCAATATTCTAGAGGTGGTCTTACTAAGGCTTTATACAGTGGTATTGGTACCTTTTGTGATTTTGATTGAATCCTCTGTTAATATAATTTAGGATTGCATTGGCTTTTTTGGCTGCTGCCGCACACTGCTGGCTCATAATTAATTGATTGTCCACTAAGACACCAAGATCCCTCTCAGAGATACTGCTATTAAGCCAGGTTGTTAAGCCAAAATGCAATGTAATTTGTTTTCTTTTGACTTTACTTTCTTTTGACTTACTTGATGTGTAAACCTACATACTAGGACTAAATGTGTGAACCCAACACATTGTTCAATAAACCATTCTAAAATAAAGACAAAAAACAAGCAAACAAAAACTACTTTGGCTTAGGTTAATTAAAAAAAAACCAGGCTATTATGAGAAGGAGAAAATAGGTTTGAACAAGTATAAAACTACAGGTAGTCCTCAACCTACAATCATTTGGTTAGCAGCCTTCAAAGTCATAGTAGCATTGAAAAAAAAAAAGTTCTTACAACTGATATTTGCACTTACAACTGTTGCCGTATCCTCATAATCATCTGATCAAATTTAGGCATTTGGCAACCAGCATGTAGTTACAATGAGTGCAATGGCCAGCAGTCTAATGATCACTATTTGTGACCTTTACAACCAACCAACCAACTTCTAACAAATAAAGTCAATGAAGCAGGATTCGCTTAACAACCACATCATTCACCTAAAAACAGCGGTGATTCACTTCACAGCAAAATGTCATAAAACTGGCTGTGACTCATGTGACAACCACCTTGCTCTGCAACAGAATTTCTTGTCCCAATTGTGGTCATATGTCCAGGATTTTCAATCAGACTCGTATTTATTGCAAATATATGACTGTTCAAGCAGGGGGGTTTCACATTTTGTTACCATCAGTTTGCCCCCCAGGCGCACACACTCGCTTTGTATGTGCACGCATCTTCAGCGCATGTGCCCAGTCTCAAACATGTGCCTAAATAGGATGGCATAGAGCAGTGGTGGGTTGCTACCGGTTCTGTCCGGTTCTTGCAAACTGGTAGTAAAAGTGGCAGGAGGCTCCACCCACCCACCCAGATGTCATAATGGATGATCTGTGCATGCAAAGCGAGCATGCATGTGTGCTCCCGTTGTGAACTGATAATAAAGGTAAGTAGAACCCATCCCTGCATAGAACCAGGGCAGGTGGGCAGGCCCACCCATGATTTCCACTATCAGTTCGCTCGAACCAGTCCAAACCAGCTGAATACTACCTCTGAACTGCTCACAGGAGATGGTACAGAAGAACAAATCATTCTTCCAGATAGACATGTGGATTCATGTTAGTTGCTTGAGATAGTTCAACTTGATGCAAGGGATCCTTGGAATGGTACTGTCAAAATCACAAAGATGTTAGGAATAGCATTACAAGTCAAACCTATTTCTTTGGTACATCAACATATGTACAAATAGATAGGGTTTCAGTCAAGATGTGTTTACCAGCACCTTGCAGATTTTTAAGTCCCCTTGTGTACCCTAGTTTGATAAGCACCCATCATCTGGCTCTATTCCCAGATAAATCTAGGTTTATCAAGGAAAAGAAAGAAAAAGAAAGAAAGAAAATATTACATGAACAAACTTGTTAGACGAGTAATTTTCAATTGATTACAAAAAGTATGGCAATCACTTCTTTCTAAATGCTAATTATCACAGAGATTTCATATAATTACATGTTTGTATACCTTTGTCTTCCTTTCTCTCTCACACCTAAAATAGGTTTTTGAGAAAAGGGCAAAATCAAAGGCAAAGAAATGAAAAACCCATGTGGTGGCTGTCTTGTGGTCTGCATATTAATCCAGGACATAATAATCAAACCAATTTATTTTGAGAAGCGGACTAATAGTAATAATTATGAAAGGCTACAGTCTACACATACACTACATGAGTACATTGCAACATCCTTAGATCTTGGGAAGAATTAAAAAACTGGCAGATGTAACACTGTGTTCATCATCATCATCAATCATCCTTGACCATAGTTTCTGGGCAATTCTCAGGAATTCTAGCCCTAGATCTAGTCTTTACTTTCCACAAACTTTTGTAAGCAAACTAACCTTATCCAACAGGATTCTTAAGGGAATGGAAGTGAAAGAATTTTCCAAGAATGGAAACAGAACAATTAATGACTTGGGTGACTTAACCAGATATCTTCCATCTGACTCCTATGTAACTATTAGATGATTGAGCCATGGAGTTAAACTTAAAATGCTTAGGTAAAAAGAGGAAGATTGGAGGAGGGGACACCTAATTCATTGTTAGCATGAAGCAATTCCATAAAGAGAGCCACGCTTAAAATAAAGATTACATGGGAGCAAATTGCATAGGAATAGGGCTGATCCATAAATAAAACTTTATATGTGAGACCCATTGGGACATGAAGAAAATGGAGATGAAGCAGCAAAAGCAACATCTGGAATGCCAGAGGACAATGGTAAAAAGTGAATCTGACCAAGCAAGGCAGTGGTGGGATTCAAATAATTTAACAACCATTTGTCTGCCCTAATGACTGGCTGGGTAGGCGTGGTTGGGTGGGCATGTGACTGGGTGGGCATGGCTAATTCAACATCACTCATCACAGCCAGCCTGACCTCCTGGTCACTCTCCCTTTCTCCAGGCCTTGGGCCTATATGCAACACCTCCAGAAATGAAAGGGTTAACCAATCCTAGAGTTTCCTGGTGCAAATGTCCTTCCCCACCCCAGTGAAAGGATGGGGAGAGACCAGCAAAGCATTCCGCCCTCATCACCAAGGAAAGTAAGACATTGGAGGCTGAGCTTATTGTGTCATAACAGCCAACATTTCACACCTTAGATGGCAGAGGCAATAAATCCCATTGACTCCTCATAAGCAATTTACAATTAAAGCCTATTTGCACCCAAAAAATAATAAATAAATAGCAGAAAGAGAAGGATTGACAATACTTCTGTACAGGCTATTCTGAAAGAGACTAAGCTAAAGATTGATTAACCCCTTCCTTCCTTCCTTCCTTCCTTCCTTCCTTCCTTCCTTCCTTCCTTCCTTCCTTCCTTCCTTCTCCTCATTCCCATCTCTTTCCTTCCTTCCTTCCTTCCTTCCTTCCTTCCTTCCTTCCTTCCTTCCTTCCTTCCTTCCTTCCTTCCTTCCTTCTCTTCATTCCCATCTCTTTCCTTCCTTCCTTCTCTCCTTCCTTCCTCCTTTCCCTCCTTCCTTCTCCTCCTTCCCATATCCCTCCCTCCTTCCTCCCTCCCTTCTTTTTTCAGCCTGTTTTCTAGGGCATTTGGGGGCCATTTTTCAGGCCATTTTTCACTCGAAAAAATGTCCTGGAAAACGTCCCAGAAAAATGGCCTGGAAATGGCTGAAAACCAGCCAAAAAGCAGCCAAAAATGGCTCAAAAATGACCATTTTGGGGGGCATTTTTCAGCCATTTTTCAGCCTATTTTTTGGGCTGTTTTTCACCCATGGGCCACCAGTTTGACATCCCTGCTATAGACTCATTCAGTTGTGGGGGGAGATGTTGAGATTCTTTTTCACTTCCCTTACAACTGATGGACAATTCTATAGAACCTTAAAAACTTAAAAGGAAGGAATTTCTATTCTTTAACTTTTAATTCCTTTATTCCTAATGCAGAAAGGGCATTTTTCATCCAAGAGATTGCTCTTTGGATTTTACTTAAATATATCCAATCTAAGGGGATATATTACTTCAGGAAATAATGGAAACAGGTGCTAACATTCTGTGTGATGTTGTTTCAGCTACTTAAGAATGCTATTATATTCTCCCTCAGTTTTCTCTTCTGAAGGCAAGATGAACTCAGCAATTTCAACATCCCTTCACAAAATCTTCAACAATTCCACATGGGCCAAACTGAAATTCTATCTTCCTGTTCTTGAACTAACAGTAAACAAAGGATTGAAATGCCATCAGTAAGATATATAGTAGATGAAAGATAATTGATACTCTGATTACAATTTTTATCCAACTCATTCAATCGTGCTGATTGTACATATGATAAATATCCAGTTGTTGTAAATAAACTATATAACTTATCAGGCCCAATTTTATTTGCTATGAAACTTTCAGCACAGAAACAAAACAAATAGATGGATTCTCATACTTGTGGATGCTTTCTGTTTAGGCACACAAGGAAGATATAACTTCTCTGACATTTCTGAGAGTTGTAGAAAAATGATTGAGACCAGTGGTGAGTTTCACTTACTTTTGCTACCGGTTTGCTTGCATGCACAGAGCGTATTTGATGACATCTGGGCAGGTGGGCGGAGCTTCCCATTGCCGCTGCTACTGGTTTGTCTGAACCAGGGTGAACTGGTAGCAACTGACCACTGACTGAGACATTATTGTCAGTTTTCTTTTTGCTCTGAATGAAGCACTTTTCAACACAACCAGACTGAAAAGAATGATCAATACCATGTGGGTTTCTTACATACTTCAAGCCTACCCTAAATTCCTGTTTAAAAAAAGACATTAGTAATATAGTATCCTGTAATATATACGGATGAATCACATTTGACAGGTGCAAGTTGCCAAAGAGAATTGAATGGTATAAACATGTCCAAAAGAGACTTCTCTGTTCCAAAAAACAGGCAATTCATGAGTAACACAAACTGCTGTGAGATAATAAGCCACTTACGGTGTGCAGTTCCATTCTTCATCAGCTGACTACTTTCCACACCATCCCGCATCCTGGAAATGAAACAAATGACTGGCTTTGACTACAGTTGCCACAGATGCTAGGAGAGTGTTGCACACAGATCATCATAAACTCTGTCATATCAGCCTGAGATGAAAGATAGAACTATAAAAAAGAAAAAGAAATCCTATGATGTTGCCAGCAGTAGCCTCATCCCAGCTTCTCTTTTCTGTGTTGATGACTTATTGAAAGCCTAGCAATCACATCTCCATTAAAGCCCAAACAGGGAAACAAAGGGAAACAAAAGGAATTTTCAAAACAACAGACAACCTATATTCAATTACTTAAAATTGCTATCCCCTAAGCTGAGGGACAGATAACTTATTCCTACCATTCTTCATTATCAGAAAACAAAGAGACAAAATAATAAGAAACTTGGGCTGGATAATTAAATCTGAAAGAACTTCTGTTTCCTCCATGTAAAGACACTTTGTGGAATACTGTATGGATAATGTAAATAATACAGTTGTACAGTGTGTCAGACCTGGAAGCCATTTTTTGCATTGGGCCTTCAGGCCTGCCACATTTACTGCTGTGGGAAACTGGGAGGAGGGATTGTATGGAGCAGGGGCAGGAGTGAAATGTTCCCGGTTCGGACCAGCTCAGGCGAGTAAGTAGCGATGATGGCTGGTGGTTCGGAGAACTAGTAGCAAAGGCAACCCACCCACACCATTCCCCGGAGTCAGGGAATGCACCATTCTCCGACTCCAGTCTTGCTGCGGAGCCGCTGCCTGCTCGCCCTTCGCCATGCGGTGTATCCTACTGCTCACCTTTCTCCCGCGGCTGGCTGTCAGGGAAGGCAAGTGCCCAAAAGTTACTGGAGTTGTTCACTCTCCTTCTTGAATGAGCAGCTCTGGTCCACGTGGTGGCTGTGCAAACACACACTGTTTATTTAATTCAGTGGCAGGTTGAGTGTGCGCTTGCAGAGCTGGCGCATAGACCAGAGCAGCTCATTCAAGAAGGAGAGTGAACAACTCCAGTAACTTTTGGGCACTTGACCTCCTTGACCTTTGACTGACAGGCAGCCGTGAGAGAAAAGTGAGCAGTAGGAGTTGGGGAATGGTGCATTCCCCGACTCCGGGGAATGGGGCGGGTGAGCAGAGCCGTATGGCAGAGGGCAAGCAGGCAGTGGTGCCACGGCGAGACCGGAGTAGGGGAATGATGCATTCCCTGACTCCGGGGAATGAGGCAGGTGGGCGGAGCTGTGGGAGAAAGGTAAGGACACGCCAGCAGCATAGAAATTTAAAAAATTTTCCCTACCGGGTTTTGTGGGCGTGGCTTGATGGGAGGGGTTCTTGTGACTGAGTGGGCATGGCTGTGAGTGACATCGAGTTGGCCACGCCCACTCAGTCACAGAACACCCCCCCACACACCAAGCCATGCCCACAGAACCGGTAGGGAAAAATTTTAGATTTCACCCCTGAGCAGGGGTGATATATAGTCATAATAACATTCCTTTCTCAGAGAGTCAAGGACATCTTGCCCTGTACTTGGAGGGGTATGACTGGGAGCCATCTCCAGTTGGAACAGTGTTTTGATTAGACCACATGATGGACATGTGGGTGCTGGGCAGGGACTTGGACATTCCTTTGGGTGGGAAAAACTGAAAACTTTCAGATTCAGGTTTTCCCAGATGTGCCAATATGACATCTCTAATAAAATGGAACTTTGAGGAACTTCAAGCCTCAGAATCTTCTTTCGTTGGGGATGTTACTTAAAACCCTGACACAGTGTTGTTCAGAATAATAATTTCACAATAAGTAGACACAAATGTTTGTATGCAGTCATTTGAGTTTTTATCTAGAGATAAATTGATTGATAGAGATAGATAGATATAGATAGATAGATAGATAGATAGATAGATAGATAGATAGATAGATAGATAGATATAGATGATAGATAGGTGATAGATAGATAGATAGATAGATAGATAGATAGATAGATAGATAGATAGATAGATAGATAGATAGATAATGTCCTATGAAGCACTATGAAACCAGAAGTCTGCGAGTTCTAATCCTGTCTTAGGTCTTTGGGCCAGGCATTGTATCTGCTTAGCCCTTGGAAGGAGGCAATGACAAATCACTTCTGAAAATCTTGCCAAGAAAAGTTCAGGCACTTTTTCAGATAGTCATCAGGAATTAAGACTGACTTAAAGGTACCAACCCCCCCCCCCCAAAAAAAACCCACCAGAGCTAGAACCTGCTGAATATTTAAAGAAACACCGCCAAAAGATATTTTCTATACATTTCTGGTGGTTTCAGCAGCTATTTTGTACATGATCTTACAAAAAAAAAAAAAAAAAAAAGGCTATGAAAATTGAATCTACTTATTTGAGTCTTCTTGTTATGAGGTTTCTCTAAAAAAAATGATTTCCTGGGAGCCGTTTTTTTAACAATAATGTTCCTGTTTTTAAAACCATCGTCAAGATAGTTAGATGTTAATTTTGGAAAGCATATATGTTGAATAATGGGCCACTGGATATATTCATTTTTTTTCTATTGTTCCTGTGAAGCACCATTTCTTTTTCTTAAGTCTCCTATGGCTTAAAAATGTGTACCATATTTTCTCCAAATAACTAAATTGCCTTCCCATAAATTTTAGCTTTACCATACTGAAAAGGTGGGTAGTAGACTAATAGATGGTGACTTAACCCAGGTTAAGAAGTGAGCTGGCTCAGTGGGAATTCAATTTTGTGTCTCCTTGACCTTTGTAAACCACTCAGTCCACTTCACATGTTCTTATGAACTTGGAAGCTAAAAATATCTCTTCTAGGGCAGTAACATCAAGGGCATAAAATGAACTGGAATCTTATTATATTGCAGAATTTCCAAAGCTATTTGCTTCAAAGTTTAAGTGAAATATGATTACATACAGTCCAGTGAGATCCTGAGTGGTATAGAGGTTAAGATGCTGGAGTAAAAGTGGGGAGACTTAGGTTCTATTCCTCCCTTAAGCATGGATGACCTTAGATCAGTGGTGAAATCCAATTCTTTTTACTACTGGTTCTGTGGACGTGGCTTGGTGGGCGTGGTGTGGTGTGGTGTGGTGTGGCTTGATGGGCATGGCTTGGTGGCATGGCAGGAGAAGGATACTGCAAAATCTCCATTTCCACCCACTCCAGGGGAAGGATATTGCAAAATCTCCATGTCCACCCTACTCTGGGGCCAGCCAGAGATGGTATTTGCCGGTTCTCTGAACTACTCCAAATTTCCGCTACCAGTTCTCCAGAACCTGTCAGAACCTGCTGGATTTCACCCCTGCCTTAGATCACTTTCTCTTAATACAAGTCAACATTAGACTCTATAATAAGCCAGATTTTTAAAATGCACACCCCCCCCTTATCATATCATGCATCAATAAGCTTTGATGTATGAATTAGCACTGCAAAAGCAAGTGCACACTGGACCCCATGTGGGATAATCACTTTTTTAAAAAACTCAGCAACAATATACACACTACAGATGGAAATATAATATCATATTGCTGACTGAGACATAGTACAGAAAAAAATGAGCCCGTGTGTATTTTTGCTTTCAGGAGCTGATACCCACAATGAAAAATTTAGTCATAGTAAGAGTGGGGGCCATGGGACAAAGGATATCATAGGATGTAAGAATTGTACTAATTGTACTAATTGTTGGGTTTACATGAAATAGCATTGAAGAAAGCCTCAGATCCCTAGGGTACTGTTGAACATGGAAGTAGGAGTAAGTCTTACATCAGCCTTCACTCATTGGTTCATTTTCCAGGGCGGGAAAATGAACAAGCATCAGTGGCTGACAAGCTGGACAACTCCCTGTAAAAGGAGCTGCAGCCTCGGGCAGCCCTTAGTTCATAGTTATTTTTGTTGTTGTTCCTGTTGCCTGAAATAAACGGTTGTTTTACTTCATTACAATCGTCCTGCCTCTCTTTCATGTCCGGACTTAACAGGTACTACGTCCACACAATCTATTCCATGATGGAATCTATTCCTTTATGCAATGTTCCCACAAAGTGGGAAAGTGGGAAACATTTATACAATGTTCCCACAAAGTGGGAACAAGCACAGTTTCATACAGAGCCAATTTAATGTCTTTAAAAATATTCATTACAGGCAGCAGACTACCCTCTATAACATCCACTATTCTTTTATCAGTATTTGCACATTTTAATTGTTTTTCCATCCATTTTTCCACATTTTGTAAATAGTAATTTAATAAATTGTATCAAAATACATAAATCCATCCATCCAAATTCATACAAAACATTTGATCTAGTTTTCACTATTTATGTTTAACATACAGTCATAAATTCCTTTTCCCTAGCAAATGGAATGGGTATTTTATTGTTTTGCTTCCACTTTGGCCTTTGATACATTAAATTTCACATCCATCTTTGTATTGCATCACACAATCTAAATAATATTTGCTGAAAATCACTTGAGTTTTACAAAAAGTCATATTCATGTCCCAAATCAATGCACCTTTAATATCAATACAAGAATTGCTTAGAGATGAAAATGAAGGATAATATTGGTAAAAAAAAATAAATGAAAATAAATATTATGGGGGGGAAAGGAGATATAGAAATTGTAATTTTAGTTGAAAGGACTAAAAACTGTTTAAATTTGTTAACCGGCCAAATACTCTGTTCAGCAAAAATATATTGTATGTTTGTGTGTGTGTGTTTGTGTATAAAATAAAATAAAAACTTTTTATAAATAAATAATAAAAAAAGAATTGCTTAAATATTTATCCTTAAATAGATTATATAATCAAGATGACATCACACATATTTGCATTACTAACTGGTCAGTATTGAACCCCTCCTTAAACTTTCCACTTATTCTGACTGCATTCTTTGTATTTGTCATATACAACCAAGCTTCAGTTCCACATTTGTGCAACATATTTGTCATTCAAGTCTAATCACTTTATCATCACTGTAATTTTATTCTGTTACCATCAACAGTGAGCTCCAACAGGTTGGAGATGATGAGTTTTGCCCTTCTTTTTCAGAAGCCAGGTTGAAATAGCATTTTATTTAATAGTTCTTCAGTGTGACCTTTGAAATAGTTGAACTAATGGTTATGCCTTACAGCATTTCTTTTCACAGTTTTTGTCTCATTTAATTAGCTGTAGAATCATCAAAGTCTTGACCTATTAATGACTGAATAAGTGATTAAGCCATACATTTTCTTTATTGATTTGAATAACATCATTCTAAAAGCAGTTCTATGTATCTGGGATCCCATCTCCAAGGCAATGGCGACCTCAATGGTGAGGTGCAAGCAAGGGTGAATGCAGCCTGGATGCATTGGCAAGAACTCACAGGTGTGTTATGTGACAGACGAATGCCAACCATCTTAAATCTAAGATTTACAAGACAACCATCTGCCCTGTTGCACTGTATGGCACTGAATGCTGGGCAAAACAACAGGGACCTAAAGCTATCTCCATGCCATGGAAATGTGAATGCTCCACTGGATATTGGGCATCTCCCTTCTTAACCATATCACAAAGGACACCGTTCAACAACATTTTGGTGTTGCACCAATTATAGAGAAGATGAGAAAAGGCCTGCTCCGTTGGTGTGGACATGTCCTGAGAGCAGCACCTTCCTTCGTTGCCAAGACTGCTTACCAACTAGAATCAATGGCTAGTGACCTTGCAGGCACCCTGCAGAGATGGCAAGATATCATCAACAAAGATATGCAAGCGACTTCCGCTGGTGCCGCTGGTGCCGCAGCAGCTCTTTTGGGAGCTTCGACTCCTGCGATCTGTAAAGCCACCAAAACAGCGAAAATCAGCTGTTCTGGCAGCTTGGAACTTTCCCCTTGGGCGAAGAGGGGAAAGCGAGTGCACAGGCATGGGTAGAGCTCCCCAAAACCTCCAGGATTAATTCTGGGGGTGCAGAGGGTGAAGGCTCCCCAAGCGCCTGAAGCAGCTCCAGATCCGGGATGATTCTGTCACTGACAGAACAAGGCGGCGCGACCATCCCTGCGAACCAACTGATCCCAAGGAGTGATTTTAATGCAGGCAGAACAAAACAGGAGAACTTTTGCAAGTATTTTACTTTACTTTAACTCCGATAAATATTACTTCCTTCCAGAGGCAAGATAAAGTTTTTAAAGAATCAAAATGGCGCTGATAGAAAATGAAAGCTAAAGAAAAAAGTGATTTTTAATGCTCGTTTGCGCTTGTTAAAGCTGTTAAAGCTGTCAGTACTTTGAAGTTTTGCTGAATGAAGTGGAAATTAAGGTTTGCAGCTCAAGAAAATAGGACTTATGGACTATTAAAGGGTAATATCTGTTAGAGACTGAGAATAAGAATTTCACTGACTTTGTTGTGACACTGCTAGAAAGTGTTTCTTGGAAATGGCGGTGAAGAGGATGAAGAGGATGAAGGCTTATTATCACATACTTCAGCAAATGTACAAATACTGACAGCAGATCCTTTGGAAGAAAGGCTAGAATTATTTAACTCCTCGTTAATGGAAAGATTGGAAGGGCGTTTTGACAAGATTTTTACTCAAATCTGTAATAAAGATGCAAGGGGAGACAATGTATTGGTATCTCAGATCCCAAATAATACTGAGATGCTAAAGGAAGAGGTGGAAGAAGTAATCCAGATAAAAGTGCCTGTGGAAAATGGATTGGATGTTTTTCAAATTAAGAATGGAAAGCTGACAAGCTCCTGGAAGCACGAAGCCAAGAAAACCAGCCTGAAGATGACGAATGAGACTTCGTCGAAATGTCGCCAAGATACTTCCAATTCTACGTGGGAGAAGACCTGAATAACCAAAGACCTACATATATATATATATATATATATATATATATATATATATATATATATATATATATATATAAATAATTTTGTTTTCGTAGGTCTTTATGTGTATCTTTCTTTATGCGAGGGATTTTTCTACGTATATTAAGATGTTTCATGGCCTAATTTTCAGTGAAATCTCAATTCACCAGCTTTTAGGCCTTCTTAAACATTACAGCAGCCATATATGCTATCTGTTTGAGTTTATGTGGGAGACTAGAATGGAACCATTTCTACCTCGTTAGGTTTTTTCAACTAGCCACACCCACTTTTCTTAATTCTGCCCTGTAACAGTCAAATATTTATTATTTTGTTTTCGTAGGTCTTTATGTGTATCTTTCTTTATGCCAGGGATTTTCCTACGTATATTAAGATGTTTCATGGCCTAATTTTCAGTGAAATCTCAATTCACCAGCTTTTAGGCCTTCTTAAACATTACAGCAGCCATATATGCTATCTGTTTGAGTTTATGTATATTTATATATATTTTATATAGTTTATATATATTTTCGGTGAAATCTCAATGAGTCCATTCTAGTCTCCCACATAAACTCAAACAGACAGCATATAGCTGCTGTAATATTTAAAAAGGCCTAAAAGCTGGTGAATTGAGATTTCACCGAAAATTAGGCCATGAAACATCTTAATATACGTAGGAAAATCCCTGGCATAAAGAAAGATATATATATACATATACATACATACATATATATATATATATATATATATATATATATATATATATATATATATATATATATATTTATATATATATTATATATATATATATATATATATATATATATATATATATATATATATATATATATATAAAAGTTTTCATGAGTATATATGTGTGTACAGATAATATCTTGGGTTTCTTCCCATGTAATTGTAAACATATCTTTAGAAGGGTGGTAGCGACGTTTCGACGAAATCGCATTCACCATCTTCTGGCTGATGTTCTCGGTTTGGTGCTTATGGGCAAACTGTGATCATAACTGACATTTTTCTATGAAAAGAGGTGAAGGTTTATTCTGATTGGTTGACAGTGTTGTTGTATTCCGATTGGCTGATGTAGTAGTTATATTTTGGTCGGGTGGAAGTGCTGTTGCTAGGTTGTGGGTTGATGGATAAGTTATGCTGGAACTGGTGGCAACACAGGCTTTTTAATGAACCTTTGATCTATGGTTTATATTTTGTGTTAAGATTCGTCTATCTATGAGAGCAGGTTTCCAAACAGTAGGCAGACGGGAAGTGTCATCACGTTTATTCATACAATATGGTCTTTTCTCTATTTCAATGGCCTCTCTGATTATTCTGCCATTGAGATGTTCTATTTTTGCAACTGTTTTTGTGTTATTAAAGTTAATATTATGTCCTGTGGCATTATTCTGTTGTACTAAAGATGATGTGTGTTCTTTCTTTTGTACTGAGTTTTTATGTTCCTCGATGCGCACACTCATTCTTCTGTTGGTCTATCCAATATATGCTTTGAGCCTGGTTAATAGCTCAGCAGCTTGGAACAAGACAAGGTTGCCGTTATCCCCACTGTTGTTTATTTTAACTTTAGAAGTCTTGTTGAATACAATACAGGATTCGAGTACTTTGAATGGAATAGCTATAAGGCAAGAGGATTACAGAACAAGGGCATTTGCAGACAATCTGGTTGTTACCCTAACACAGCCAATGGAATCAATAATCCAGATGAAAGACATTATAGAAGAATATGGTATGGTATCAGGATTTAGATTGAATCAGAAAAAAACCAAGATGATAGTCAAAAATATGTCAGAAGGTCAAAAGAAGGAACTTGAAAGGAAGGCAGGCTTTGAAATAGCAGCAAAGGTGAAATATCTAGGAGTTCAAGTTGCAGCTTCAAATATAAAACTTTTTCAAAATAATTATGAGGTGTTGTGGCGAAAGGTGCAAAAAGATATGGAAACTTGGAAAAAGCTGCAGCTATCTTTACTTGGAAGAATAGCAGCAGTTAAGATGAATGTTCTACCTAGATTTCTATTTTTGTTTCAAATGATTCCGGTGCTTAAAAGTGATAAACACTTGATGGAATGGCAAAAAGGAGTGAATAAGTTTGTTTGGAATGAGAAAAATCCAAGAGTTAAACTGAAAATTATGCAAGATGTTCGCAAAAGGGATGGCCTTAAACTTCCAAACCTATGATTGTATTATGAAGCAGCAGCGTTGACACAAGCGAGTGATTAGTTTGGAATGACAAAGACTGGAATATTGAATATAGAAGGCCATGACTTAGAATTTGGTTGGCATGCATATTTATTCTACGAAAATAAAGTTGATAAAGTATTCAAGAGCCATATATTCAGAAACTCTTTGATGAGAGTATGGAAGAAGCACCAGCTTAAACTGGATTACAAAATACCTTTGTGGTTGGATCTTGGTCATATTTCACGGAATATAAATATAAAGTCACTCGGGGGGATTTTATATAAAGAGGTACTTTTTAATGATGGGGTAGATGGCAATTAAAGACACTAAATACACTGTTGGAAGAAGGGATTAATTTAACTTGGTTACAGTATAATCAAATTCAATTGAGATGGAGGGAAGATCAAAAAACTGGTTTAATGTTGTATGAAGAGGAATTGGTAAGACAGATAAAGGAGAAGGCTCAATGCATATCAAGAGGGTTTATAACATTTTGCTAGAAAGAGAGTCTGAAAATGTACTGATTAAAGATTGTATGATAAAATGGGCGCAAAACTTTGCAGAACCAGTTATGATGGAAACGTGGGAAAAAATATGGATTCAGAATGTTAAATTTACACAGTCACAGAACCTGAGGGAAAATTTCTATAAAATGTTTTATAGGTGGCATTTAGATCCTAAGAAATTGTCGTGCATGTATCCTAATGTTCAGCCAAAATGCTGGAGATGTGATTGCTTAGATGCTACATATTATCATATATGGTGGACTTGCAAGAAAGTGAAGGCTTTTTGGATTAAAATTTGGTGGGTTATGCAAAATATTTTGAAGAAAAAACTCCAATTTTCTCCTCAATTGTTTTTATTGGGCATAGTTAAGGATTCTTCATTGACTGAAACAAAACTGATATTATATATGATTACAGCAGCCAGGTTACTGATTGGTCAATATTGGAAAAAAGACGTTACTATTGAAGAATGGACTCTGAAGGTGGCCAGTTTTGCAGAAATGGCAAAGATATCAGCGTATTTAAAAGATCGGACTCAAGAAACTTTTGTGTGGAAATGGAAGAAATGGATAGACTATGTGCAGAATAAATATCAAACAAGGAAGTATCAGATAGCTTTTAGCTGAATGTTATGTAGAAATTTATAGTATAGACAGGGGGCAGAATAGTTGGGGGGTATTATATGATATAGTATGATTTGGATTTCACCTTGGGAAGTCATGGGGGGGAAGGGAGGGTTAGGGAGGGTTAGGGAGGGGAAGGGGGGGAAGTGGAAAAAATTATGATTGTAAAACTTTTTCAATTAAAAAAAATAGCTCAATAGCTTGAGTCCTAACCAAGGACCTAGGAATTGTTAAGGTATCGTCGGAGGATGTAAGCTGTTCCAAGTAAGGTTGTTTTTTGTAGAGTCAAAATGTTCAAGTCCGGTAAATTTAGAATTTCTAAATAGCGGGGTAGCCCTTCGGGTATTGCTCCAAGGGCTCCAATTACAATCGGGACAAGACACAATTTCTTTTTCCACAGTTGCTCAACTTCAATTTGCAAGTCCTGGTACTTTGTGATTTTTTCTTGCTGCTTATCTTCAATCCGTGCATCACCAGGTATTGCAATGTCAATGAACCATACTTTTTTCTTTTCAACTATTGTTATGTCAGATGTGTTGTGGACCAAGTGCCTGTCAGTCTGAATCCTAAAGTCCCACAAGTTCTTGAGTTTCTCATTCTCTAAAACTTTCTCAACCTGATGTTCCCAGTGGTTTTTGCTGTATTCAAATCCAAACTTCTGGCACAATTTCCAGTGAATGATCTTAGCAACGCGGTCATGGCATCGTAGGTAATCGGTTTGTGATATTTTGCTGCACCTACTGATCAGGTGGTTGACTGTCTCATCTTTCTCATTGCAGAGGCGGCATAAAGATGAGACAGTCGACCACCTGATGATGATGATGATGATGATGATGATGATGATGATGATGATGATGATGAATTTGAGAAAATCTGCTCTGGCAGATTATGTGAAAGACAGCTCTGTCTGGAGATCAACAAGAGGTAGCTGTTCAAAGTGGAGCAAACCAAGACTCAATATAGGAAAACAGCGATGCAAACTCGGGCTGACAGCTGGTGTAACAAAGCACTTCATGGACAGTTCCTTGATAAGATCCAGGGAAAAGTAGATTAGGAAAAGACCGGGTTATGACTGACCAACGAAACCCGGAAGAAAGAGACAGAAGGCTTCTTGTAGCCCAGGAACAAGCCATCAGAATGAATATAATCAAAGCCAGAATAGAAAAATCTGCCGATGACCTCAAATGCAGACTCTGCAAAGAAGCGGATGAAACCATTGATCATATACTGAATGGTTGCAAGACAATAGCTCAGACTGACTACAAACAACGCCATAACACAGTCGCTCAGATGGTCCACTGTAACTTGTGTCACAACTACCATCTGCCTGTAGCAAAGAACTGGTGGGATCAATAAGCCTGAAAAAGTGGTTGAAAATGAGCATGCAAAACTACTCTGGGATTTCCGAACACAGACTGATAAAGTTTTGGAACACAATACCCCGGATAGCACGATTGTGGAGAAGAAAAAAGTGTGGATCATCAACATTGCCATATCTGGTGACAGCAGAATCGATGAGAAACAACTTGAAAAAGTCACCAGATATCAGGATTTGAGAATCGAACTGCAGAGACTCTGGCATAAACCAGTGCAGGTGGTTCCAGTGGTATTCGACACACTGGGTGCTGTGCCTAAAGACCTAGGCAAGCATTTAAAAACAATTGGCACTGACAAGATCACCGTCGGTCAGCTGCAGAAGGCCACCTTACTGGGATCTGCTCGCATAATCTGCTGATACATCATGCAGTCCTAAACGCTTTGGAAGTGTTCGACTAGTGATTTGGGATACGAAATCCAGCATGATCATCTCGTTTGCTGTGTATACTATCATAATAATAATAATTTGAGAAAAGTCAGGAACTCAAAGAAACATTTTGGCCATTGAAATAAATGTAAAAGAACTCACCCATGAAAATGTTTCCAAATGTCCTCTTTGTAAAAAATAACAAGCAAAAGCAACATTTCTCTGCAAAATTGAAGAATAATGGGTATAAAAATAAAGAATACAATTCTGATATGATTTTAATGTTTAATATTAAGACAGTTTTCTAAACTGTTCTTCAGAGCTATTAAAGGAATTGGAGATACCCTAATAGTTTTTCAGCCTCCATTGTTAATATTTGGACTGAAGTATCTCCAGAATTGATGAACTAGGTCTCCTACGTTTCCCTGAAATTAACTTTGCTATCTGAGAATTGAAGAACATCTAGAGATTAGAATCAGTTTCCTACTGCACAACGCTCACTGGGATAAACATTAAGTTTCTCACTTATAGTCACCAATAATTTGGAACCAGGAGGAAGAAATCTGATAATATGAAGTTTATCTTCATAGACAGCAGAAAAAAACAGCTCCCGACAGAACATAGGTCTAAAATCCTAACATATCCAAGTTAGAAGCACCTCATCAATAATATTTTTACTGCCTCACATTGAACGTCTTCATTCATCAGAAATATTTTTGTCTCTTTTATTAAATGTATATATCTCCTGTTTCATAAATGATCATTTTTCTTCTTGGCTAGATTATTAATAGTATTAGTTTAATTTGGTCGTATTAAAGGCAGAAAATAACAAGGTAACAAAACTGACACTTGGTGAGACAAAAGTGATTTGAAATGAGAATTATGAACTTAGTCAACTGAAGATTTATTACCCCAGTCTATGATGTCCCATGGTCATTGCCCTAATAAGTTATCAGAGCTACTGAAATATCAATTTGGCACATGGATTCACATGGTTGCTTGCATTTCTTTCCCAAACTTATTACTTAACTCTTCTGTCATTAGGAAATTAAATCAATGATTCTTGCAGAAACAAGAAAGTTAGGAGCCTAGGAGTATTTAAACTGCCTCATTCATTATTACCCAAGAAAAGTATTTTAAAGCATGTGAGTTTTTTTTAAACAGACTATTTATTTGAACATTTCTTTCCCATCCTTTCCCCACTCCTAACTCTTGCCAACAAAGGGGAAAAATTATGTTGCTGAACAGCTTTTCATAGGGCATGAGAATTGATTTTCTTGAGAAAAAGTACACTTGTTGATGCTTAATTAACTGTAAAGAACAACCTATAGATTTTTCTTATTTCCAACATGGACAGCAGAGACCCTACAGTGCTTCATTTCTATCTTGGTAAATACATATGACCTGTGGTACACTTATTTTCAGTGCCATTAAATATGAAAGCATGTTTCTATTGTTGCCTAATGAGCATATCTGTGAGGTAATAACCCAAATAAATAAATAAACAAACAAACAAATCTAGGAGGCATTCTTGAAAGGCTCCTTCCAAAACTGTAAATTTGAACTAACTTATATTCCCTTTTCTCTTTTTCTCAAGCATGCACATACACCATGTTAGGATATGATTTGGGCCTAACAGTTGTCCAGGCAATATATGTATTCTGTTACTTTAAGTTTCAATGCTGCATCATGCTGTAATGCTGAGTCATGCTATAATTACTTGTAATTTAACAATGTATTTAAGCAAGGTACTGTAACTGACTGATTAACTAACTAATATGTATGTATGTATTGTATGTATGTATGGGGTCTTCTCAGTGGTGGGATTCAAATAATTTAACAACTGGTTGTCTCCCCTAATGGCTGGCTGGGAGAGCCTGGCCATGGTGAATGTGGTCAGGGAGTGTGACAGGCAGCACTCGGCCTCCTGCAACCCCCTGGGAGCAAAAATGGGCCATGGGGGGATGCACCACCCCTCTGAGCCCAGTTTTGGGCCTAGTAGGCCTCCCTGCAGCCTCCTGGGAGCAAAAATGGGCTGGGGGGGGCACACCACACCCCCCACCCTGTTTTAGGCCTAGTAGGCCTCCCTGAAGTCTCCTGGGAGTGAAAATGGCCATGGCGGGCGCCGCACTCCCACGTGCCCTGTTTTGGGCCTAAGAAGCCTCCCTGCAGCCTCCTGGGAGCAAAAATAAACTGCCCCCCCACACCCTATTTTGGGCCTAGGAGTCCTCCCTGCACCTACCTGGGAGCCAAAATGGGGCGAATGGGGACTTCTGGAAGGGGCAGGGCGAGGCCAACCAGTAATTTAACTACCGGTTTGCTCAAATTGGCCCAAACCACCTGAATCCCACCACTGGATCTCTTGCTTCAGCAGTAGAAGATATCCAAGGTCCCTTCCAGCTCTATTCTATTCTAACCCATTAACTAATGAATAATACCATTAACTCAGGGATATTTGTAACAGATATACTGGCTTTGCTGCTAACACCAAACCCTTTCCTGATTTGGAAATTTTTCAGTTTTTCTCTTTAACTTCTTTATATATGTCTGAGATGATGTTATTTGTTAGAACAAAAAATACTACTAATAACAAATAATAAGAGATATACTGACACAGTTACCTTGTTAATATTTAAGAGCAGAACTGGATTATTTTTATTATATATATTAAAATATGTTGTACATTGGCTTCACTATATGTATAGGCTGCCAAGCCTTCCTCAGTATCAAATCTGTATTCACAAACTTGGTACTCAGACAGATGGAGGTTTTCCCTGATCTAGGCCTCTACATTTTCCCCCAGTCTTGTGCTTACACTTCTCAAATCTCTCTCCTCAATCTCTCTACCTTCCAGAATATAAACTGAGAGAAGATGACTTGACAGTTCCATTATTCAATCATCTCACAAGTAAAAAATCAGGTGAGTCACATTTTTGGACACCAGCAAGTGAATGGGTAACAATAATTATAAGTGTCATGATATTTAACAGAAACAAAAGCAATGCTCTTTACTTTGTGTGTCTTCAATTCAGTCTGGACTTGTGTATACGATTTCTGTTAAGAAAGAGAAACTGGCTCAAAGTCATCCAACTGGTTTTGTATCTAAGAACCCACAGTCCCCTAGGTTCTAGCATGGTGCATTTACACCGAATTGATTGTATTATTTCACTTAGAAAACAAAGAAATAAAAAAGAATTTTTAGATAGGAAACGGGTGATACCTGGTTTACTGAAATTTTTGTGTGTGGTGCAGCTGCAAGAAAGGCAAATACGATTTTAGGTTTAAGGTTTATAATGTGCAAATCATGGGTAATAATAGCATCATGGTATTCTGCATTGTTACAATTCCATCTCAAAGACTAGGTCCAGTTCTGACACTACACTTTTCCATAGAGAATGGAATAGCTTCAGAGAAGATCAACAATTATAGCAATAGCACTTAGACTTATATACCGCTTCACAATGTTTTACAGCCATCTCTAAGTGATTTACAAAGTCAGCATATTGCCTCCAACTATCTGGGTCCCCCTTTTACCGACCTCAGAAGGATGGAAGGCTGAGTCAATATTTCTACATATTGCAGCATTTTTTAAATACTTGAAAAGAAACTGACTAATGAGTTGAAAAAAAATCTAAATGGTTAATAATGAATAGTAGAGAAAGAATAATGCTTGTTCTCTCTCACTACAAAGTAAAATCACAAAATAATAGATTAAATTACAGGAAGGCAAAGTCTGATCAAATGTTGTGTGTGTGTGTGTGGGGGGGGGGAAGTTTTAGGAGTAAGAGCAATTTGACAGTATAATTAATTACCAGGAGGATGGTGGGCTGCCCAACTCTTGAAGCGGACAACTATCCATCTAAGATGCTTTAATATGTGTCTATATAATAGTAACGTTTTGATAGACGTTTTAAAAAGCCTCTGATATTCCCCCTCCCGCCTCCTTTTAATAGCCTTCTGATCTAGAATCAGAAAAACCTTGTCTCCATTCATACAATATCATGTTTCCTTAAAGACAATAGAATGCTGGCAGGCAGGAATCTAAGCGCAAGAATCAACCTACATTTGAAAGAGATGGAAATTTCATAATCAGAGGATTATGATAAAGCGATCATATATTTAGTGTTATACATACTGACAGCAGCAAGGATTACAAAGTACTGAAAAATATGAACTTCCCAATGGACGAGGTTTTAATTAGAAAAATTTGGGACTGTGCTGAAATGAACAGACTAACTTTAAAAATTAAAGATGAAGATTCAGAATACTATCGGACATGGAATAAATTTTATGAATGAATAGAGAAAAGAGGTAGAAATTTGATAAAATAAGATTATGAAAGTTAATATAAGTATAAAGAGGTATATAATTATAAACATAGTAATTAGTAAAAATGTAAATAAGCTAATGTAAGAAGAAACCTAGTTTAAACTTTTTGGTTATATTATTATTACTGCTATTATATTATTACTATTGCTATTAGTTTGTGTTCTAATATTTACTACCAACTTTCTTTGGTTTTGTTCTATTTGTAAATGATGCGCTGACAACACAGTGCTTTTCAAAAATGTTTATGAATGAAAATTTACAATAAATAAATTAAAAAAACCCAGAAACAAAGAAAAGAAAAAAGAGATGGAAATTTTGCATCTAGGTCTATGTTTTTCTTGAGCCGTGGGGGTCAATTAGGAAGAGCCATGTGCCTGGGGAGAAAAATTCTGATAAAGGAGAGAGCTAGAAGAATATTTCCTATAATCCTAAAAAGCCACGTGTTTCCTATTTTTTCTTTCTCTGGCCATAAAAACATATATTACATCCATACCTCCTGTTCCCTGTTATAAAATCATACATCAAGCTCGTATTTCCTTCACAAAGGGTTCAGAAATCCTATAAAAACCTTACTGATGGGTCAGTCTCTAGCCAGCTGTCCCCAAAACAAACCTTGTATTGTTTTTGGACCAAACAAAGAAACCTCCTTTCCAACACCTCCACATCTTGATTGCCTCCCAGCTCAATAGAAAGAAACCCAAGGAAATTCTCACAACAATCTAACATACTGTACTTAATAAACTTTAAAAAAGAGAGAGAAAAAGTAAGAATTGCAAGGAAAAAAGGGGAAAAGGAAAATTAAAAATATCATAAAGAAAGAGAAAAGAAATATATAAATAAGTGACTTCTAACCTTCTTCACAAGTATAAATAAATTTGGTTACTCTTCACTTCCGGTAAGGTTACAAACATTTATCTCTTCACTCTAAATCCCATCTTTTATCTATGAACAAATCCACGAAGCATAATATTTTCAGTCCTGACGTCAGCAGAAAGCTGATAAAGCCAGAAGTAACAATGCACCGTATCTTTTACATTGTTTTAACCTTGATCAAATAAACAAATTATATATTTTTTTCATTTCATTTCTAGTGGTTTTAATTTTTAGTCCATTCAAATGTTGTTCTAAGATTGGATTTTTCTTCATTTCTTCTTTGTCCCATTGAATAGAATTCTTCAAGGCTTTAACAAGCCACATTCATAAATCCAGTAGAAAAATAATTATCTGAGTCAATCTCTTGGGTTCTCATTCATATTTCCTTGATAAATTTTAACAACTCACCCAAATTCTTTTCTAGATCTAGTGAAGCAACCTTTTCTAAATAATTTTCTTGGCCTGCCAATTGTAAATTCACTTTCAGTACCATCTCTATCTTGTCAAATGAAATTTGATCTCCATATAACATTTCTTTAAGCTTTAATTTGGATTTTTGCTCTGAGAAGAGGATTGGACTCAGTGACCCAGATTGCTCCTTCCAAATGAAGGATTCTGTGACCATAATTACTGATTTTTAAATCATACATTATTATTATAATATTCAGTAGGGTTGTGTTAATGGTCAGTTTAAATATGAATTGAGGTGTATTCCCAGAAGCTTGGAGGACGGAGTCCAATGATTAAAAAAAAAAAAAAACAGGAAAAAAAACAGTTTGGGACTAAATTTCTTCTCCATTGCCAGAGAAGAAAATTCATGGATGAGCAATAGAAAAAACAAATACAAATTTTACACTTAATTTAAAACGCCCCGCAGTTCATCAGGCAGATGAACAGAAATGGCAATTGGTAACTGAAGTATGGACTTTTTGACACCTTATTGACATTTATAAGATTGGATGAACCTTTTAGATAATCTATTCATGTCACTTTGTCTAGTGAAGCTATATTCAGATCTAGCAATCAAAGACATTCTTTAAGGAGATGGCAATGGTGCCCATGGTATCAACTTGATATGTTTAAATGGTGCAGGATTTTGATTAGCGTAGTCACAGCTGCTATCTTGACTTATTGGATACCCATGCTTAGAGTGGACTAGTATGAAAGCTTTGCCAGTTTCTTTCCTCCTCATTTTATACATCTCTGTTAATATCACCCCCAGACTGTTGAAGATTTGATGAAAGGCACAGTATATATTTGCTTTGAAGGGATGGGAACAATGGTGGGATCTTCCTGGTTTAACAACCGGTTAGGTGATCGCGCAATTTGCTTCACAGGCACCCACGTCTGACCCAAGCTGCGTGCACATGTGCAGTTTGAAGAAATCTTCACTTCCTGACTTCTTACAGTTCGAATCAGCTGAGAAGATAAAGGTAGGAAAATAGCGCAGGCGGGCGGGTGGGCCCATCTGATCGTCGGAGTGAACCGGTTCATTCCCAGCTAATCGTCAGAGCTACCAGTTTGCCCGAACCAGTCCAAACCAGTAGAATCCCACTCCTGGGTGGGAAATGCTGTGTAACTGAGGAAGATGGTAGCTTTCCATGACTACGTCACAGCTGAAGAGAAAGAAACTCCCATAGTGAATGGAGTCTGATATTTAACCTCCTATTTTACAGTAGCAGAATGTTCAATCCAAGTTACATATGGGTCTGGTATTTGGCTCATAGATGCCAATAACAAGAATATATTTGATTACTTTTTCGCAGTGCTACCCTCCAAAACTTAGGATAAACAAGGATTCCTTATTTTACATCTTCTCCTTTTTTATTTTGTACGGTCAGTGTTTTCATGGATACTCAAATCTTCATTCCTTTCAGAAATCTAACACCAGGAAAAAAACAACAACCATACCTTAGTTTAGATCTATTTCTAACTAAATGTGCACAAAGGTATCTCCCCATTGCCCTTTCTTGCTATTAGGAAGGGATTTTGCAAGCTATTTGGGACTAACAATTACTGCAAATTGCAGGTTAAATTATTTTTATAGTCCACTAAAAAAGAATCAGGACACATTGTAATCACAAAAAGAGGGAGACTAAAGAAACAGTAATGAAAGTATAATTCAAAGTACCTGCTAATTTCCTAGTGTTTTATAGTAGATTAATATGCACTGCCAAATCCTTGATTTGTGTGTCTGGCTTCAAGCAGAATAGTGAAAAGTACATATCTATGGAATTCATGAAACATCCATTTGATTGCTGGCAAGAAATAAACATTTTTAATGAGATTTTCCTCCTGGTTGTGGGAAATCTATGCTCCTTAGCTAACAACAGATTTGGTAAAACCACCTTTCCACTCCTCTCTGTCTTTCCATCTATGTTTAATCTACAATCATTGCATCCGTACAAGAGGTAAACTCATTAGCCACCTGCTAATTTACTTCTGAGCACTTAAAACTAGGAAATGAAAAGCTGCCATTTGCTTTCCTCTCGAAAGGATTAAGCAAATCAAGAAAAGAACAGAAACAAATGTTTTCCCAATCCAGTGCACTTGTTCTGAAAAAGCTTAGTGCATCATCCCCTCCCAATGCAGCAAAAGAGAGTTTTCTAATGTCAGCAATATTTTTTCTGAAAGGATGGATTTGAGAATGCATGATCTGTAGTGGACCATGTCAAAGTATTGGTACGATCCAGATCATTATATACATCATCTAGGACTGTATAGATGGTATCTACCCCTCAGTCCTTGGGAAGGTTGAAAGTAGAGTACTAGTAGACTAAAAATAATAAATCATTTCCTCCAAATTCAGGCCGGCCACCTGATCTTCTTGGCCTTCTGGAAAAACTCAAGATCTGGCTTTGCCATCTGGCCTGGAGTTCAGACACCAGTGCAGAGTCCATTAAATGGCCAGACTGTTCTTGAATGATTGTGGTCTCCTGGTGACTGTAATGTATGGTTTTTCATTGTTTTAATACTTAATTTAATATGTGCATTGCTTGTATGGCTGCTTTGTTTGTTTGTTTTTTAAATGTCGGTATTGTTTATGTTTTTAGTTGTAAGACACTCAGAATTGTGTATGTGAGATGGGCAGCATGGATGGATGGATGGATGGATGGATGGATGGATGGATGGATATCAATTGCTCTTACTAAGAAAAGACTGTAACCATTAAAATACATCCCATCCATCCTTCCCATCCTAGTCTATAACCTGAGGAAAAAGCCAGGACTTCTTTGGAAAACAAAGGGCTTCAGGGCTGTCTGGATCTTGGGAAGAAGGAATGCTATTGCAAAGGGCAGGTGCTATAAAAAGGAAGGTCTCTTGTTCCATAAGACTATATTGCCTAATAGATGGACCCAAGCATGCTGACCTTCTTAGATCTTATTGGATGGATATAAACAATGAAGCAATGACTCTTTTTTACTTTCATCCTGTCCCCTGTTCATACTTTTCCAAATGCCCTTTTTTCTGTATGTAATAGGAAAAACTGCAGAAAGATGCAATCCTAGATAGGATTATACATATTCCTATTTAGGATAATAGTCTTGTAATGATGCTAAGAATTTGATTATTCTCTTATATTTTGCCAGACTCATTAATCATCCTTTAAATAATGCCATGTATCATATTTTCCTGTCAGGCAAAGCGTGCATGCAATTCTTAGCTTTTTTTTTTCTTCTTCTTCTTCTTTTGCAAACTGACCAAGCAATTCATTTTAATGACTTCTTGTTAGGAATGTGTCACTCAATCTTAATAGTTTAAATTTAAGCACGTTTTTCAAATGGGTAGGTTTGCAGATTAAACCAAAGAAATCTATCATGTGATGCAGTGCTATGAATAATTATTTTAGCTGTGGATAAAACTATTATTTAAGACATGTCAGAGCCCTGACATAAGTGAAGCAGCTGCGTTGAAAGTGAAGTTTAAAATCCAAGTGTAAATGTTTCATTCATCTATTCTGTCCCATTCATAAGACAATATTTGTCTTATGTCTATTGGGTGGGATGAATTTGAGCCTGTGACTCCTGAGGAAGTGGACAAGGCTGTAGGAGTGATGAGTTCCTCCATTTGTTGTTGGACCCATGCCCCTCTTGGCTGGTTTTGGCCAGCAGGGAGGTGACATGAGGCTGGCTCCAGACTTTAGTTAACGCGTCCTTGAGGGAAGGGTCCTTCCCGCAACCATTAAAGGAAGCGGTTGTAAGGCCCCTCCTCAAGAAGCCTTCCCTGGATCCAGCAGAATTAAAGAACTTTTGTCCAGTCTCCAACCTACCCTTTGTGGGAAAGGTTGTAGAGAAAGTGGTGGCACTTCAGCTCCTGCGGTCATTTGATGAAACGGATTATCTAGACCCTTTTCAATCTGGCTTCAGGCCTGGCTACAGCACAGAAATTGCTTTGGTCAGGCTGATGGATGATCTCTGGCAAACCCGAGATGGGGGTCATTCCTCTATCTTGGTGCTACTTGACCTCTTAGCAACTTTTGATATCATTGACCATGGTATCCTTCTAGGACGACTAAGGGAGTTGGAAGTGGGAGGCACCGTGTTATGGTGGTTCTCCTCCTATCTCTCTGGTCGGTCACAGTCGGTGTTGGCAGGAGGACAGAGGTCGATCCCTAAGCCCCTCATTTGTGGGGTGCCTCAGGGCTCGGTCCTCTCTCCCCTCCTATTTAACATCTACATGAAACTGCTGGGTGAGATCATCTGATGATACGGGGTGGGGTATCAGCAATATGCTGATGATACCCAGCTGTATATCTCCACCCCGCGTCAGTTCAATGAAGCAGTGGATGTGATATGCCAGTACCTGGTGGCTGAGAGGGTCTGGATGGGAGTCAACAGGCTCAGATGTAACGCAGACAAGACCGAGTGGCTGTAGGTATTGCCTCCTAAAGACTATGTCGATTGTCCATCCTTAGTTCTGGGGTGGGAGGGAGAGAAATTGTCCCACTCAGAATGGGTTTGCAATTTGGGTGTCCTCCTAGACTCACAGCTAAGATTAGAGCAACATCTAGCAGCTGTGGCTAGGAGGACCTTTGCACAGGTTCACCTGGTGCACCAATTGTGACCCTACTTGGATCAGGAGGCTCTCCTCACAGTCCCTCATGCCCTTGTCACCTCATGGTTAGATTATTGCAACACGCTCTACCTTGAAGAGTGTTCGGAGACTACAGTTGGTCCAGAATGCAGCTGTGTGAGCTATCATGGGTGCACCTAGATACACCCACATTACACCAATTCTCTGTGAGCTGCACTGGCTCCCTATTGGTCTCTGGGCACAATTCAAGTGTTGGTTATTACCTTTAAAACTCTATATGGCTCAGAGCCAGGCTATCTTCAAGACTGCCTTCTACCACATAGCTCCCAGCGACCGGTAAGATCTCACAGAGTTGGTCTCCTCTGGGTCCCGCCAGCTATACAATGCTGACTGGTGGGCCCGTGGGTGAGGGCCTTCTCTGTGGCTGCCCCAGCTCTCTGGAACCAGTTACCTCCTGAGGTCCGGACTACCCCCACCATATTGGCCTTCCGGAAAGTGGTGAAAACCTGGCTTTTCCGGCAGGCCTGGGACCGTTGATCTCGCTGTTCAATCTTGCAAGATTCGGCCATGGATGGTGTACATGTGTTTTTAATGTTTTTAAAATGCTTTTATAATGATTTTTTAAAAATTATTTTCACTGTTTGTATTATTTCTGTTGTAAAACACCCGGAGTGCTTTGGGTGGCATAGAAATATAATAATAATTAAATTAAATTAAATTAAATTAAATTAAATTAAATTAAATTAAATTAAATTAAATTAAATTAAATTAAATTAAATTAAATTAAATTAAATTAAATTAAATTAAATTAAATTAAATTAAATTAAATTAAATTAAATTAAATTAAATTAAATTAAATTAAATTAAATTAAATTAAATTAAATTAAATTAAATTAAATTAAATTAAATGTTGCAACATTGGTTGGTTAGGTGATGATTGCTTCACCAACTGAATATTCTAAAAAAAAAATGGTGAACATAAGTAGGAAACTTGAAGTAACATACAGCGTGAGACTAAAATGCTTCATTCACATCTCACACTAACATTCAGATACAAGAACACAGATATATTCTAGTCTTTTGTATTTCCACAATTCCCCTTTGAAGTAACAAGATACTTATCTCCTTCTAATCAAACTTTTGCAGAAGTTCTTGCAGAAAAGCAAATATTTGCTTTCTCTCAAACTTTAGAAAAGAAAGCATTAAGCACCAAGCTTATTTCCTATCTTGGCAAGGATGTCCACTCTTCTGCCCTTCTTCCTACTGTTGTTCAATTAATGTCCTTGCACATATATTTTTTTCTGATATAATGCATGATATCAGCTGAGAAGAGAAAGTTGCTTAGGTAAGAGCTCCTTATATGCTGTGGAATCTTATGATGCACTAGCTAGGATAGGAAGAGATAAGAAAAAGTTTTCTGTATGGCAATATTTTTGCTTTAAAGTCTTATTTTGTTTTGTTACCATCTTATACACCTTCTACTTATTTATCATTTCATTTCATCCAGTGGTGGGATTCAAATAATTTAACAACCGGTTCTCTGCCCTAATGATTTCTTTCAACAACCAGTTCACCAAACTGCTCAGAAAGTTAACAACCGGGCTCTTCCGAAATGGTGAGAACTGGCTGAATCCTACCACTGATTTTATCCCTTCCTCATACTCATTGCAATCGTTTATAAATCAGAAATTGGCATAGTCTCTCCCCCCACTCCAGATGTATAGAAGAATGCTTCACCATAAAAAATGTTTGAGTAATATTTCCTTACTTGTATGTTTAACTCTGAAGTTAGTGTGGGATGGTGTCACCATCATATTCACTTCAGGCAAGTCTTGGCCTGTCCTCCTCCTCTCATGTAAATCTCTGTTAGCCAATCATAAGTATATTATTCCCTCCTTGGTATTTATCCTCTAGAGTGATTCTTGATTAAATTATCATATAACTTACTGGTCGGAGTCAAAAAGATCAAGAGGGTACCCATGATGTATGATCCTCCCTCCCTCTCTCTCTCTCTCTCTCTCTCTCTCCCTCTCTCTCTCTCTCTCTCTCTCTCTCTCTCTCCCTCCCTCCCTCCCTCCCCCCCCTCTCTCTCTCACACACACACACAGAGGAACTAAATGCATAAACTAGTCTATGAAGATCTATCAATCTGAGTAGGTCTAGATCAGGGGTTGGAAACGTTAAACACTCAAAGAACCACAAAGGGTCTAACCAGAAGCCCCCCCTCCATTCAATTTTGGAGCCTACTGGAAGTCCAAGTCTCCCACCATAGAGTCTCCTCCTAGCATGGTGTTCTTTTTCCTCTACCTGTCCTAACTGAAAGCCCTATCAATTGTGGAGCTGACCAGTGACAGGGAGCACAGCAGAAGGACGAAAGACCCACATGCGGGTTGCTGACCCCTGGTCTAGAAGATCTATGAAGGGCTACCACATGGAAGATCATGCTCATTTATTTTCAATAGCATTTAGAGGGTAGGACAAGAAGCAATGGATGGAAGCTGGTCAGAAGGAGTTGCAACCTAGAAATAAGAGGAGTTTCCTGACAGTGAGAACTATTAAGCAGTGGAAGAACTTGCCTCCCAGAGTTGTGGATGCTCCATTGTTGGAGGCTTTCAAGAAAAGATTGGACAACGATTTGAGCAAGATGGTATGAGGACTTCTGCCTTGGACAGCCAGTTGAACTAGAAGATCTCAAAAATCCCTTCTCGCCTTATAATTCTATGGTCTAGCAATCTGACTTGTACAATCTGAATTTTAAGCTGAGCTACAGTGCTGTGACTTCCCTTTAAAAACCCTCTGAGACATTTTTTTCAACTTTCTTCTTAGCCAAGTTCAAAAGCTACAGATCTGTTGATACCCAGAACTTTGGAATCAATGAGTTCCTCTGCTCTGAGAGGAAATCATTAGTACTTCCTAAAAAAAATAACTGCAAAAAAAAAAAAAGTATCAGACATGACTTACACTCCTTATAGATTTTTAAAGAGTTCTCGCATTGCCAAAAACTACAGAGAAGCAGAAGGAGGATGCAAGTTGGGTTGTAACGGCCAGAACAGAAGACATTTAGAAAAGCCTTGTCCTTCTTATACCCCAGAACTCCAGGGTAGAATAAAACTGCTCTAAACTAAGTGTTTATTACTTAGAAACAACCCCAATGAGGGAGAATAAACCCACTAAACTTTGGAGTACAGCATCTGGGAGCAAAGAAAGCAAAATTTATTTGGGATTCTTTGCCTCAGGACCTTATAACTAATGTGTAATTCACTTCAAGCAAATCATAATATAAGTCAGTACAAGTCGCATTCCACCCACTGGTGTTGTATTTATTCCAGTTCTTTCCCAATGTTCACAGAAGCAGACCAACTTACAAATCTTTCAACGAGAGAACTCAGCTGCTATGAGAAGCAGGCTGTCTATGGCAGCTGGAGAACATGACAGTAAGTCTGGTCAAGGGAGTAACATAAATCACCCTTGCTCTGCAAGGCTTGCATATAAAAAGAGGGAATCTGCACTGAAATATGTAGAGGTGTTTGGCTGGTGTGCTTAATCTGCAGATACATTCTGGCTGCATCATACACAGACAAAAAACAATCTCTTTGCCATAATGTTCTGTGTTTCTCTTCTGTGGTAGCAGCTCTAGTCATAAAAAGGAAAGGCTCTTCATCTAGAAAGCTCTAAAAGCCTGTGATGAAGTAGGTGATGTAGTTGATACGATGAAATAAAAATGCTGCCATTACTCCAGTACTACTATATGTTAGTATTAGAATGATTTAGGGATATAATACTCATGATGAATACTTATATGCATACATGCATCCTTATTTATATGTATGAGTATATATGCATATGGACAAGGGTAGGCTTCAAAATTTTTAGTAAGGGGTTCTCTGCCCAGCTGCTGGGTTGGCATGGCCATGATAGGCATGGCCTAGGCGGCCTCCTGCATCATAGTGGTGTGTGTCCGTTTTTTCCTCCCCAGGCTCTGGAGTCTTTCCTTGAGTTCCAGGAGGGCAAAAATGGCCTCCCCAGGTTCCATAAACTCTCTGGAGACTTCCAGAACTTTCAGTCAGATTTTTTGCCCTCCCCGAGCCACTTTGAGCGCCCTACACTTACCTGCATCCCAAATGGGCTGTGTGGGGACTCCTGGGAGGGGCGGAACCAGCCAGGATTGGGATTTGGAGGTTCTCCGAACTGCACAGAATCTTAGCTAGAGGTTCTCCTGAACCCCTGCGAACCCCCAGCAGCCCACCCCTGCATATGCATATTCTCTAAGTATATGCATACTATATTGAATAATATAGTTTGAGACTTGCTTAATTAAAAGGGCATTAAAAGCTTACTTCTTACTTCAACTATCATATTATCTGAGGAAGACCATGCCCACCCCATCCACACTGGCAGGAGGGACATGCTGCAAACCTATCAGTCAAGAAACTCCAGCCGGTAGGATCTAGGAGAAGAATTTTTTCTCTTGGCTCTTGTCCTCTGAAACATGATATCCTCCAAACTGAGAACTGCACCCATCCTTTTGTCCTTCTGAAAGGGCTTGAGAACCTGACTTTGTTGATTAGTCTGGACCTTGATGGTGGTATGTCATACTGGAGGTTGTTAATGTATTAAGAAGGATCCCATATGCATTTGATCCCTTCCTTCCCATCTGTGATGATTTTTAATCATACAACAATGTTCCAATATCTCAGAGGCTGCCACAAAGAAGAGGGAGTCAAGCTATTCTCCAAAGCACCTGAGGGTAGGACAAGAAGCAATGGGTGGAAACTAAACAACGAGAGAAGCAACTTAGAACTAAGGAGAAATTTGCTGACAGTTAGAACAATTAATCAGTGGAACAACTTGCCTCCAGAAGTTGTGAATGCTCCAACACTGGACGTTTTTAGAAGATGTTGGATAACCATTTGTCTGAAGTGGTGTAGGGTTTCCTGCCTAAGCAGCGGGCTGGACCAGAAGACCTCCAAGGTCCCTTCCAACTCTGGTATTCTATATTCTAATGAATTTCAATGATAATATTTATTATTTAATGTTTTTACTTAAGCTAGTCAGAGTCATTAACTGAGATGGACAGCTATAGAAATTGAATGAATGAATGAACAAATGAATAAAATTATCTAGGTTCAATGTCCAAAACAAAGATACAGAGTCCATTGGAATGTCCCTCCCAAGGTACACCCTGTCTCCTTTGGTTTGACCTTCAAACTTGATCAGCTCTTTGTAACATAAAAAGCCTTTAATCAATCAGTACATAAAGCAAGCCCTTAGACATTTAGCAAAAGCAGAGCTGCTATTTCTATACTCTTGAAAAATTGAGAAATAGCTCTTTTACAATAACGGTACAGAGGAAAAGAAGATCCAAAATATCTTTTTATGTATAATGTATAACTTCAGTTTCCAAAAGAAACAGCCTCTATGGTTTCTCCAGTGACACCACCTTAACCTCAGAATCAGACCAAGTTAGATCGACAGTAAAGCAACGGATCTTAGATGTAGAAAGACAAATACAATTTCAAATATCCAAATTTTAGTGTCTAAACCAACCTCATCTTTATGCACAATCCCCAAATTTACAATAGCCTTGATTTTAGTTCTTCCATAGATGTCCTGGAAAGGAAATAAAAGAAAAACCCACATGAAACCCAATAATGCCTCTGCAATATGGATATCATAGAAACCACAGCTCATCTTCTTTTGTATTGCCATCTCTGTAGAGGGACATTTACCAGCAGTTCATTACCAATCTTTTATTTATATTTCTGATACACTATGATAGCTTTTGTTTGCGCAAAAACAAAAATTTATCTGTAACTAAGATAAATTTATTTCTCTAAAAATAGTAAAATTTTGCTATGTTATATGTAAGGCCCACCAACCCACAAATGGTTGCTAATCATTGCTGTTGTTAGAGCATAGTTTTTATTGTTCATTTTATGTATTGTGCTGGCAAGTATTTAGTGACAGAAATAAAAAATATTTCTGTCAGCCCTTGTATAACTCAGCCATATTAGGTTGTCCAGACCAAGAATCAGACTCTACAATAAGACTAGAACCAAATTTCACTGAGATAAACTACAGTAACTGAATCTTACAAGTCTATTTGGGTTTTATCTTTGCTTCATCTTATACCCCATTGACTTAGGGTAGAGTCCCTTCCAGGGATGAAATCCAGCAGGTTCTGACAGGTTCTGGAGAACTGGTAGTGGGAATTTTGAGTAGTCTGGAGAACCGGCAAATACCACTTCTGGCTGGCTCCAGAGTGGGGTGGGAATGGAGATTTTGCAGTATTCTTCCCTTGGAGTGAGGAGGGAATGAGATTTTCCACTATCCTTCCCCTGGAGTGGGATGGAAATGGAGATTTTGCAATATTGTTCCCTTGGAATGAGGTGAAAGTGGAGATTTTGCAGTATCCCTCCCCTGCCACGCCCACCAAGCCATGCCATCAAGCCATGCCCACAGAACTAATATGAATTTAACCACTGGTCTCTTCCTAATACTTTTTCCTTTTTCAGTACCTCAGAAACATTTCTCCCTTGTTATGGGAACATTTTCTGAATATTCTCTTCAAGGCCTTTTCCATGGTTCTCTACTATAATAGTCATTCACATATCCAAAATGCAATAATGTAAGTTAACACAGTGACTGAGTAAAGTGTTTAAGATCATATAGCAGCTTGTAGAAAGTTAAAAAGAAAACACCACTCCACCTAAGGATAGATATTTAACAGCTAAAAAAAAAAAAATCAGCTTTTCGATTTTACATAAGTTCAGAACGAAGTGGAAAAAGGAATCATTATTGTGCAATTAATAAACAAGTTTCAGAAGATATATATAAATTGTGCCATAATCTAGATTTACAATGAGAAATCCAGGCAAACAATTCTACCTTCTTTCAGTTTTCATCTGGCTCTCATTCCTTTGTTCCATTTCAGTCTGTAAATTTAATGGCAAGTTCTCAATGGCCACCTAAGTAGCTCTCCTGATCTTTCAGTGTGCTACTCTTGACTGCCTACTTCATCCTTTGTTTAGCTCCATTTCCAAGAAGAAAGGAGTTTCAGTTGTAATTTCCCCCATCCTACACAACTCAAGTTCAAAGAGGCAAACCTATTGAAAGGCATGCCTTTTTCATCACCTTGTCCGCAATCTCATTTACCATTTTTTTCCCCTAGCAAGTATAAATCAAAAAAAATGAAAGAGAAACATTGGCTTTTCATGAGCATTAATTCTCCTCTTGGTTTTCTTCAGTTATTTAAAAAAAATGTGTAAGGTTGAACAGTGTCCTTGACATTAGCTTTCTCACCATGTGGAAAGGCAATGGCATTCAGCGTTTTCAATCATCCCTGGAAGAATGCTGACAAGCCAATTGCCAATTCAGCTTTTCTTTGTGCACCTCTATTGTGAAGAAAGAAAGAGAGAAAGAAAGAAAAAGAAAGAAAGAGAAAGAAAGAAAGAAAGAAAGAAAGAAAGAAAGAAAGAAAGAAAGAAAGAAAGAAAGAAAGAGTTGGTTTCAATTTATAATGCATCTTTGTTTTCAAAGGAGCTTTAATTTGAGGTACACTTAGGTGTCGTCTTCTGTGAAATACTGTTATTCTGTGAATGGCTGGGTGGTATAAATTTCCTCTATCTCTATTTTAATGAGTAGCTCAAGCTTCTTTTTTATTTTTTTCCTTGCTAATGTTCTTTTGTTTGACAAGTACAATTGCAACTGAACCGTGAATTTGAAAGAGAAAGAGAGAGAGAGAGAGAATAATATTTATAATAGTATATCCTTTTATAATAGGACATTCTTTTGTAGCGAGTTGAAGAATAAGGTAGATTATGTCATTTAGTTCAAATTGCTTTTAAAGATTAAAAAAAAATAAACCAACAAATACACTGCAGTGGAGTGGAGTGAGGTAACTGTGGAAAAGAAACTCTTAGTTTTAGCAAAGAAATACTAAGAGAATGAAGGAAAATATGGGGGAGAAGAGTCATTACTTCCTAAACTGTGCCAGCAAATCCTGAGTAAAGCAACATTTTCCTTCATTTTTTTAAAAAAAAATATTCATTCTGTTGTTGTCTCAAAAGTGCTTCAGAAAAGAATGTGCAGTGCACAATAATGTCTACACAGTGAGAGGGCTTGTATAAATATAGTTCTTATTTCTAGATGGAAAATAACTGCTACTGGTGGAGAATCATGGATCTTCTTGCAGCAGCTTACTAGGCGGTCCACTCTTTCTTCAGCTTCCTTGCAAAGGCAGCATTTGCTCTCAGCTGCTCTCTTCTCAATTCTGATTTTGTATGCATTTATTCTTAAAGTTTGGTCTTCTGCAGAATTAGCCCCTCTGCAGGGGTGAAATCCAGCAGGTTCTGACAGGTTCTGGAGAACCAATAGTGGAAATTTTGAGTAGTTCGGAGAACTGGCAAATACCACCTTTGGCTGGCATTTGAGTGGGGCGGGAATGGGGATTTTGCAGTATCCTTCCCCTGTCATGCCCACCAAGCCACACCACACCTACCAAGCCACGCCCACAAAACCAGTAGTAAAAAAAATTGAATTTCACGACTGCCTCCCTGTCTCTTTTTTCAATTTTCCCGCTATTAGTCATTGTCAGGTCTTGTGACCCATTTTGCCTGCTCTCTCTCTGTGTGTGTGTGTGTGTGTGTGTGTACTGGCCATGTGGAATAAGCCAGAAAAGAATCACTAGTTGATAAGACAATTCTACTTTATTGTAAAAGTACATTGAGAGAGTTTTTCAAGTCTGAAAGTACAATCTTTTCACACACAAACACCCCATCTGCCCCGGTTTGTTTTTATAGTCCAAGATATTAGGAGAGTCTCTGCTAAGCCTCTTACCCTGTCCATTATCCAGTGGTAGACTCTGCTGTCACTTATCTGACCATCCCCTTGACAACTGTCATGTCTTCCAAAGCAGGGGCGGGTTTCAAAATCCGTTGCTACCGGTTCGCTCATTGGCGTGCACTCACTCATGTGTGCGATGCTTCTGCGCATGCACAGAACCATCCGGGTGGATGGGCGGAGTCTCCTGCCAGCACCGCTACCAGTTCGCCTGAGCCAGGATGAACCAGTAGCAACCCACCTTTGTTCCAAGGTCTTTCTCACATATCATTACAGAATCAGAGATTATGAATTTTGGGGGTTGGTGGACACATTTGGAATTTTGGTAACATGATTTTGGTATTCTAAGAAATAAGACAAGGTGTCTGATATGGTGGACATGGACAGTCCCAAATCTTTATTGAAATTAAACTTGTTGAGATAATTTCCACTGCCCCCTCCCCCACCCCCCGAGCACTCTTTCTTAGATTGTGCTTCACTTTTATCTGTACAGAGCACAAAACATTACCAAATAAAATCAGTGGCTTGTAACCACAAGCTCTTTTTATTTTTTAAGAAATGTGAATATAGTGAGCCTATGATAAGTTTCAGAGATCCCTTTTGAAGTTCAGATCATGCTAGAACATAACATTTTTCACTTTTCAGTTTCCATTCATAATACATCTGAGACTTTACTTTCAGCTAACCAACCAGTATCATCTGTATTTTGTATTTCAAACTATTAGCATTTTGACTTTCAGTTTTGATTCTAGCTGCCACATCTTTCAAACTTGCCATTCTTTTATATCATATAAGTTAAATATATACAGTATGGGAACATATATCCTTGTTTCACCTTTTTCCTTGTTCTTCACAACTCATAAATTCTATTGGAAGTACAGTTCTTAGAGTAGCATGCTTTTAATCACAAAGCTCCCTCAAAAAGGCAGGTGTTCTGAAACATTCATTTATCTTAAATTAATATGCTCCACATTCTGATAAGATCTATAGAGTTAAAGGTATTGCTGTAGTTAATTAAGCAAAAGTAAATCTTCTGTGGTCTTGCTAGTGCCAGTATCCATCCTATGTTAGCAGCAGGGCCGGATTTAGATGAAAAGAGGCCCTAGGCTATTCCACTTATGAGGCCCTTTCACCTCCCATTTTTTTCGGTTCAGTGTTTTAGTGTTCACTGTTTTTAGAATAGTGTAATTTTAATTTTGCTAACAATTTGAATGTAGGCCCCTCTTGATCTTGAGGCCCTAGGCTGAAGCCTAGTTAGCCTATAGGAAAATCCGGCCCTGGTTAGCAGTATAATTTTATATCCTGCCTGCTTTATAAAACCTTCATTTAGAATTTTTCCTATTTTATGAATCTAGTCTTTTTTTAAAATCTCAAGGAAATGTATGCTTGTGTGGGAAGAAATATCCATCTGGTTCAGTTCCAAGCCAGGAGAAAGAGACTGGAAACATGGAGGCTGATTGGAAAGATAGGTTAATGACAAAGTAGAACCACATGTAATTCTGGGCAGCTGACAAAATGGAGTTGAGAGTGGAGGGTTTTTATACCTTCTCCTGGGCTTTGCATTTGAGCTTCCTATTCCTGTGCAGGAACATGTATTCTATTGGCTGTTGTCAGATTCCCATAGGGTCATGTAGGGGTCATGTAGGGCTCTACAGGCAAAGAGGAAATGCAAATCCTAGGTGTTTGTCTGAGCTCCCAGGTTTGGCTGAAGTTTAGACTGCTCTGAGATGATTCAATGTCTGAAATGCCCTTAGGAGATTGTGCAATGTAGTGAGCTCTGTGTTTTCTGCTAAATGGTAGTGGGTTAATACTATTAGGTTCTGAAGGATCATGTCCTGTTCTTAATCCCATCACCCTGAAGCTGAAGGTCTTTTGTTTTTTAGATAGGCTGACCCAATATTTCTTAATGGACATAAAATATCTGCTGGGGGTTATTAAAAAAGTGGAGAGTTGCTTTATGCCTCTAAAAATGTTTCCCCATTTCTCCCTTTCTCCCTATAATATTCTGCCTTTTTAAATATTCCTCAAAATATTTCATTCTTCTAGGAGTGAGGGGGCTGACTTTCTACACTTGTATGAAGAAGTTGTGCCATGATGTGGAAACTTATGCATTTCTATTCTTTGATATAGCTATACAAAGATCAATTCCTAAAAACGTAGTCAATTTATCAGTTCCTAAAACCATAGTTATATTCCATATTTTGTTCCTACATTACTGTTAGCACTCCTTCTGCTACAATTTTAAGCAACTCTCCTGCTGATTTTGTATCTAATAGCTAGTTTACCTCCCAACAAACTTTTAGTAAAGTCAATTTCTGTATATAGTCTATTTCTGCATGTATCATTCTGTCCTTCTATGTTTCCATTTTCAAAGGAACTTCTATGTAGTCTTACCATAACGTGATCTGTTTCTGTGAGGTCTCTTCCATGATTGCTCTTCCCTGCATACTTTTGGTTTAATTATACAGATCTCTGATTTCTGTAAACATGTTACCTATCAACTATCTGTCAACTATATCTATATCTACATCTATATCTGTATTATTTATTGCCTTTTTTCACATCCTTGACTCAGGTATTTTTTTTTTGTTATTCTTTTTTATTTGACATAGGCATTGCACATTCAGTTGTCATTCGTCCTTCTCATTGCCTAAGGCTTTCATCTTCTGCCTTTCCCTAGCTTTCATGATAGCTTATTCTAAAAGCTACTTGGAATTTTGTCTTCTTGAAGTGTTATTGATTTCAAATTTGTTGATTTTGTAATTTGTTGAACTGCCTGTTTTCTCTAACTCTTAAATTTAATCCAGATATTTGCCACCAATAATTCATGATATATTTTACAGCCTGTACCTGAAAATGCCCTTTCTTCATTTCCAACTCCACCTGAAAATGTTCAACACCGTTCTAGAATGTTGAATGGGTTCTAACCTGGCCTCATCATCTGATACCTAAAGCTCAGGATTTGGCATCCTATCAATTTTCATCAAGCCCAGCCTAAGAATGACTTAGAACCACCCAAGGAAAGTTCAGTTCTTTATTTGTTCAGCCCAATAGACAAAATTTTAGCAGACTATCCTTTTTGTTGTTGTTAGTTGAGAAGTTGTATCTGACCCATCACAACCCCATGGACAACATTCCTCCAGGCCTTCCTGTCCTCTACCATCCTCTGGAGTCCATTTAAGCTCACGCCTACTGCTTCAGTGACTCCATCCAGCAATCTCGTTCTCTGTCGTCCTCTTCTTTTTTTGCCCTCAGTCTTTCCCAGCATTAGGCTCTTCTCCAATGAGTCCTTCCTTCTCATTAGGTAGCCAAAGTATTTGAGTTTCATCTTCAGGATCTGCCCTGCTAAAGAGCAGTCAGGGTTGATCTCCTCTAGGACTGACTGGTTTGATCACCTTGCAGTCTAAGGGACTCACAGAAGTCTTCTTCAGCATCATACTTCAAAGGCCTCACTGAGCACTTTGGTGCTCAGCCTTTCTTATGGTCCAACTTTCACAATCGTACATTGCAACTGGGAAACCCAAAGCCTTAACTATGGTTGGCCTTAATCAACCACTTTTGTTGGCAGGATGATGTCTCTGCTTTTTAGTATGCTATCTAGATTTGCCATAGCTTTCTTCACCAGGAGCAAGCTTCTTTTAACTTCTTACCATCCCTTAAAGTTTCACAGCAAAAATATAGAATGGTCTGGGGGTTTTTTCAGGTTGGATTTTGGAGTTTCTGCTAGATAGTCTTGTTTATCTCATACTTGAAGAACCCATCTAACATTGAAGAGTATTCTTGTTCTCTCTTCTACTTTTTGCTTCCTTTGCCCTCCTACCACTCCACCATGATAATACCTTAGGAGGAAGAACACTTGTTTACTACTTGTAAATGGTAGCCTTTTTATCATTCTAATCTAATCAGGTTTCTCATACTACATCATTGAAGCCCTATGAAGCAGAAACTTCGTAAAATATCCATATATTTTCTGTTCTTTTGTTAAGCAAGCACAGTTGATTTCTTTTGTGCTGGAAATAGCAAAGTTTTGTCCTTAAACCTATCACTATTCTAGGGAACCAAAGATTCTGCTTTTGCTGTGTTTCTCTCTCCCCCCACACACATTGAGTGGTTCTTTCTTCTCTCTTAAGTAGGTGAGTTTCCAGCTTGATATTCACCATGCATATCTAGACAGTCAGCATTTTCTTTGAACTCTCAAAAGAGCATTAAGGAAGGAATGCTAATATCAGTTTCTCACCTCCTATTTCTTTTTCTTGTTATCTCAAATCTTCTGAAATTCATATTTCTCTACCCTTTCTCTCTGAAGCAGAAATTTTTGGGGAAAAATCTGAGCTCACCTTAACGGTTCTCTTGGAACAAGATGATTATGCTTCCTAGGCTAAATTATTCTGGTAATGCATGGTCATTCTCTATATTTGATTGTTTTATCTACAGGGTCTAATCATCAGTCTAGTCCTTTTCTCTGGTGGGATAAAGTCTCTGTAATAATATCAATTGGTTTCCATAGAATTCTACTCTGGCACTATTCTTTTAGAAGGATTTCTTTTTCAATCTTCTCCTTTATTAAAGGCATCTGCCCCAAGCAAGCTTAATAACATACTGTACATCTACTTTACTTGTAGGTCTAACAACAATGTGCAAACAAACTTAATTTGCTTGAAATATTATCCTAATTTGGGTAATTTCCCTGTGCAGTGTTAAAACTCAGTTGAATTTTAGCAGATACTATTCCACTTGTGATTTCCTACTTAGTGATTTATCTGTTTGTTCCAGCACTTACTGTTCTTACACACTATGATTATAGCTTACCTGAGATCTGTTGAGGTTTTTCTTTTTAAATTTCCTCTTGTAAACCTGGATAAGGTAATATAATTTAAATTTGGTCTTCTTTGGTTTGGTAAGTAGATATATTATTGTGTAATTGCTTTTATAATGTAGCTGATGCAAAATGTCATTATGAGTTTTTTTCTTTGGATGAAATCTGCAGAATAAAATACATATCAGCCATTTATGGTGGACTATAATATGGTGAACTATAATGACTATAATATTTAATATAGAAATATTCCAGTAGTTATGAATGCTGTACCTTAGACTTTACAAAAATGTCTAATTGTGTAGTGTTATCTTCAATATTTCCACTCCAAATTCTCTCCCAGATGTAATCATTCTTCTTCATCTGATGTCAATTCCCTTGCTTTCTAGCATTCTCTGAGTAAATTTTTAGATATATAAGTATGTACAGAATGATCTTATTTCATAAAAATCTAGAGTATTCTAACTTTTTAAATGTTTTCCTGCCTGCACACGTTGGGAATAAAATGTTTGCATCTCTCTTGTCTCCCTGGATGTTCTGTTCTCTTTATCTACCCCTCCAAATATCCATCCATCCATCCATCCATCGATCCAGAGGTAAAATCCAGAAGGTTCTGACAGGTTCTGGAGAACTGGTAGCAGAAATTTTGAGTAGTTTGGGGAACTGACAAAGATCACCTCTGGCTGGTCCCAGAGTGGGGTGGGTATGGAGATTTTGCAATATCCTTCCCCCAGGAGTGGACATGGAGTGGAGATTATGATATGCAGTATCCTTTTCCTGGGGTGGGGTGGAAATGGAGATTTTGCAGTATCGTTCCCCTGCCACACCCACCACACCACTCCCACCAAGCCACTCCCACAGAACCGGTAGTAAAAAAAACTGAATTTCACCACTGCATGCATGCATGCATCCATCCATCCATCCATCCATGCTTTCTGTTTGGGAATTCAGTCAAGGCCTGAGGAAGTGGCTTGAACCCAGGCATAACCACAAAGGAATTTAGTGATATTACTATACTACTATTGAGAATATTTTTCATATGAAGAATGCATCATCTCTGAGAATAACATCTTTTTAAGGATTTATACTTTTTTTAAAAATTTGATTTATATGCCGCCCTTCTCCGGAGGCTCAGGGTGGCTTAGGGTGCGTTAAGCAATAGCCTTCATACTTCTGTACATTTATACAAAGTCAGCTTATTGCCCCCACAAACTGGGTCCTCAGTTTACCCACCTTAGAAAGGATGGAAGGCTGAGTCGACCTTGAGCCTGGCTAGGATTGAACTCACAGTAATTGCAGGCAGCTGGACGTTAACTACTGCCTTAGTAGGAGGCATTAGCCTCCTACACCACTCAGGCTCCTACTTGTTTAAAATACTTATACATACTGAGTGGCTCTCAGTCTTTGGGTCTCCTAGTTCTGGGAAATTATCACTTTTGGCACTGTATGGGGTGGCACTATCTCAAACAGATCCAAATAATTTGAGGTTCTTTCTAGACTCATGACTCCTTTTGCACAGCTTTGTGTTGTACACCAACTGAGGTCTCTTCTGGATCATGAGGATATGCTACTCATGGTCACCTCATGGTGAGATAGGCAGCAAACAAATTTAATAGATAAACAAACAAACATACAAACAAATGGTTATTCATGTCCTGGTCAGCTGCAGAATTAATTATTATAATGAGGTGGGGCTACCCTTGAAGAAAATATGGAAGCTTCAGCTGTTGGAGACTGCAGCTACAGGCATACATTAAACCTCTATTCTGTGAGTTGCAATTCAGGGATGACCATGGTGGATCTGAAGGAGGCGATGTGCGAGACATGGAGAGCGCTGATAAATTAGAGGAGGGGTGTCAAACTCGATTTCATTAATGGTCACATCAGGGTTGTGTTTGACCTTGGGAGGGGAGGGCAAAGTGGGCGCGGCCAGGGTGGGCATGGCCAGCTTCACATCACTCGTGTCGGGGGCATCTATGGTGGCCTGAGTGCTCTACCGGAGAAAACGGGCTCCCGAGCTCCATTTTTGGCTGCAATGGCCTCCTGCAATTCTCTCCCAGTGAAAGCGGAGCTCGGGAGGACCACCCTCCCAAGCTCTATTTTCACTGGCAGAAGCACCACGCGCCAGTCCTTCACTGTTTCCAGGGCAGCCCCACAGGCCAAATCTAAACACCCCGGGGGCCGAATTCAACCCCCGGGCCTTGAGTTTGACACCCCTGCATTAGAGTGACTGAGGGTCAGACCTGACTGAATGGCTGATGATGACAATGATGTAATTCATGTTTCTATTTTTTTCTTTTTAAAGCCCTAGGTGGCATGAGATCAGGTTATCTGAGGGACCACTTCTTCCTGATTACATCTACCTACCCCTCCAGATCCAGCAGAAGTGATATGCTGTGGGTCCCATTGAATCAGTTCCATCTCGTGGGACCCAGACAGACTTCTCTGTTCTGGCCCCTGCCCTCTGGAACATTATTCCCATCAAGGTGAGATTAGCCCATCTTTATTAGCCTTCTAGAAGATCCTTAAAACATGCTCGTTTTTCATCAACTTTGAGGAACCCATGAGGACCCTGAAAAATGGCTTGTAGGAAAGCTAGTTACTATTGTTCTTCTGCAATCTTGGGGTTTATGTATTTTTTAAATTTATGTTTTAGATTATTCTGTAGTTTTATCTGTTGCTATATTTACATGAAACTTATTATATGTCACATTTTCTCGAGATGGGCAGTTCTATAAATATAATAAATAACTAGCTATACTATGCTCCATTTTCTTGTTACTTTCTGATTCTGATGTTTTATATCTTGTGAAAATGGTTCGAATTTTGTTATTCTTTGAAGAGCAAAAGAAGGTGGTTTTTATTTAATCTTTCATTAAAGGTGAAAGCATTCGTCTTTTTAGCTCTGTAACATTTTCTTTTAATACATTATTTTTTTCCTCTTCCGGGGCTCATCCAATCAATCAACTTTGCTTTCTTGTCATTGATAAGTTGGCTGCCTCCAAATTCCAGAACTCACTGCCCACAATTTATGGTGGCAAAACATTTGGCCAAACAGGTGCCTGGCTTTAATTCATGAAAACATATTTCAGAACAAATCTGTAACTCTTTACCATGTCAGTCCAATATCCTGTTTACCTTGGAGTTGCAGGCAAGGTTGGGAGAAGAAAACAGAAGAGCTGTCGAGGGAATGCTCATCAGAAGGGTTTGAGCCTATAAAAATTGAATGCAGGGGCACAAATATGTCAATTCTGTTTCTGTTTATTCATTTTGTACCCTACTTTTTACTTCAGCAAGTATTAGAAAGAAAACATGTTTCCCCCAAAATAAGACCCCGTCTTATATTTTTTTGAACCCTGAAATAAGTGCTTGGCCTTATTGCCATGCACTCAAAAGCCCAATTAGGCTTATTATCAGGGGATGTCTTATTTTAGGGGAAACAGAGTAGTTAACAAAAGTTTTTTTTTTTAAAAAAAAAAGTTTAAAAAATGAAATCCCAAATTTTGAAACAAAGGTCTAGAAACCTGGAAGTGTGACAGAATATTCATGACTGGGAAGACATGGTAACAAGGTCAGCCAATGAATAGGCATAGCAACTGGGTCAGCCAATGAGAGCTGTTTAGAAACAGAAACATAAGCAAGAAATCTGGGCATGGCTTAGGTATTAAGCTCTAAACTCTGAAGCTGCAAACTAGTCTGTCTACTGAATTGAGAACTGAAACTAGTCTGCTGTACTCTGCTTGTGTTTTTCCTGTAACTTCTACCACATTGGAAGAATCAGCTACTAGTATCGTACATTTATCTTCATGTGTTATATGTATATAAAGAAGTTAATGAATCCTGCTACATCAGTCTGCCTGTGTGTGCTTTCTGAATTAGATTTTTGCAACAAATGCTGACGAAGTGCAAGAGACCTTAGTTGCCATCTAGTCATTTCCCCAAATCAGTGAGATACTCAACTGAGCATTTCTTTCGGATGACCATCCAGCATTTGTTTGAAGATCTCTAGGGAAGGTGACCCAACATTTCAGGTGGCAGCCTGTTCCATTGGCTGATAAGGCTGTAGTCAGGAAGCTCCTTCTCATATCTATTATTTCCTTGTTTTGAAGAAACTGGTTGGAATCCAGTTCTCCAGCCAAATAGTGAATTAAGATCATTCATTTTTCTGTGTAATTAGCTGTGGAAGAAGATGGCCATAACTTCTCCATTCTTTAGAGTAAAATATCCTCTCTTCTGGTTAAATATAACCAGTAAATATAACCAGTTTTGCAATTTAAAGGTAAAAAATATTAAAAACTGGGAGAAGAGATACATCTTTACATTGTTTCTAAATGGTAAGATGTTGTGGGTGAAACACAATTCTTGATGGACTGCAGAATTTAGCATTGGGACAATCCAGAAAAACAACCTCTCTCGTCTATTTGATTGTTGGCAAGAATTATAAAAAGTGATTATTCCAACAATATGCTTCCTATTGCTCAGTTATCTTTTGTAATTCCATAGTAGAAGACTTAGTGCCATGCTAATTGGAAAAGATTGGGAAAAGTTTACCTAATTCAATCCTTAGATTGCCTTTTGAGTTTTACAGTATATTCATATTCATGAATAAAGACTGAAAATCAGGCTTGCAGGTATTAACATCTTTGCTATCCTGCTCTATGGAGTAGGGAGTTGGTCTCTGACAGAAAACCACTTGAAGAAAGTAGAAGCATTTGAAATGTAGATTAACAGATGACTGTTATGTATAAACTGGGTTAACAAAATCACAAATGAGGAGGTGATAAGCCGCCTGGGAAAGCAAAGGGAAATAATCAAAGCCATTAAAAAGCGAAAGTTAGAATATTTTGGACATGTGATGCGACACCCAGAAAAATATGGCATCCTTCACTGAATCCTCCAAGGAAAGATTGAAGGCAAATGAGGTCCAGGCAGAAGAAGAATATCATGGCTTCAAAACCTTAGGAACTGGTTTGGTCAAAACTCAGCAGCACTTTTTGATACGGCTGTTGACAAAAATAAGATTCCCAACATGATCGCCAACGTCCGATGATGGATATGGCACAAGAAGAAGAAGAAGAATTCACATTCATGGGAATAAAGTGTTAGATACCAGTGTTCAGTTCAGAAAGCTGAATAACTGTTTGGCTAAAAGTCAATTAAAAATGTTATGATGCAGATAGATGAGCAGTCTCTCAACACATAGTTGTTCTTTTTAAACAATAATGACACAACCATGACAGATTGCAAGTAAGGTGGGGTTTAACTAGAGGTGGTATACAAAAGGTTTGGCCTGGTTCACCCAAACCGGTTGCAGAAATCGTGGGTGGGGTTATTCACCTGCCCTGACTCTATGCCATCTTATTTAGGCACATTTTTGAGACTGGGTGCATGCGTGGAGGGTGTGCGCGCCAGCAAAGCACATGCACAGAAGGCTGGGTGCATGCATTTACACCCGCATGCGCATATTTGTGAACCAGTATGGAAAGTAAGTGAATACCACCCCTGGGCTTAACCCTTTCTGCTCTGAAGTGGTACTTGCAATCAAAATATCCCTACCAGGCTGGAAATGGGCTCCTTTTAAAAAATGAAAAGATACAAATTCATGCTTGAGTAGGTAAACTGTCTTACAAAGACTGGATTGTGCTTCTTTGTGCTTCAAAGAGGGAAGTCTTTGCACTCAATGATGTGTTGGTATCTCCATTTTGAACTTTGCGATTCCACAGAGAAAGTCTCTGTTTGGGTCTCTGAAATCTTAGCCATATATCGTTAATAGACAGTTCCTGGAGATGTAGTTTTAAATGACTCAGAACAGAAAATGTCAAATCCACAATGCAGCCAGTGCCAAGAAAGAACCTGAAAAGCTGCAGTATTGTCACCAACAATAGAGTATCAATGCTTCCAGGCTATTATAAAAATGTTGGCCGCCTCTTCTCAGAAGATTAAAAAATTTCAACAGTAATCCAGGTCTTGTCTGACATGACACTTTGGAAGCAAAAGCCCAGAAACTTTTGTACTTAGCTGTAATAGGATAACATGGTACAGTAGTTACAGTAATTGCCCATCTCTCCCTATTGCTTGGTCCTTTCTTTCTCCTTCCCCAGCCCCATTTCCAAATAAAACATGGTAGCTGAAGTCCTGATATTAATGCATGCATGCTCAGAAAGCAGAGAAATCCAAACTGAATTGCTGCCCAGACCAATGAGGTACTTAAAAGAATACATTCTTTTACTGATGGTCTGAGGGCATATAGCCTTGTTTGACTGATCAGACTCTTCCGAGCTGTTACTTTAATGGCTCTGTTGTGCAGTGAGAACTGCTAGTAATGTGATTCCTTGGGACTCTCTCTCCTCAGAGACGTTTACAGCTTTTACACAGAAAAGCTCTAAAATTAGTCCATTCTTTTTCCTTTCTTTTTCCTTTTTTTCCTATACTTTACTCCTGCAATTCCTAGTATTGGGTGGGAAAAGACATCCCTTGGTTTAATTTGGAATCATTAATTGGGTGCAGTTTGTCCAAAATGGCAGTATTGTCTCATAGTTTTGCAAACCATTTGTAGTAAATTTATGAATTGGAGAGGCTCTAAGATGAGTGGAGGCTACTCAGAGGCTAGCAAGACAAGGCCTTCTTATCTTTGGGCTGGAAATGATAGTATAGACATCAAAAACGTCATCAAAAAAGCTCAGCAAAGAATGTTCTTTCTGCGCCAACTCAGAAAGCTCAAACTGCCCAAAGAGCTGCTGATCCAGTTCTACAGAGGAAGTATTGAGTCTGTCATCTGTACCTCCATAACTGTCTTCCCACTTATTACTATAACCATGTTGCTTGTGTCTTGTTTTCATTTGTTTCCTAGTACGATTTGATAGCTTATTAGTAACTTTGACTATCACTAAGTGTTGTATCTTTTTATTCTTGATGAACGTATATTATTCTCCTTATGTACAGGGAGAGCAATACACCAAAGATAAATTCCTTGTGCATCCAATCACACTTGGCCAATAAAATAATTCTATTCTATTCTATTCTATTCTATTCTATTCTATTCTATTCTATTCTATTCTATTCTATTCTATTCTATTCTATTCTATTCTATTCTATTCTATTCTATTCTATTCTATTCTTTAAGAAAAGGAAGTTTACAGCAGAGTTTCTGTAGCTTCCACATTGCTTTTCATTATCTTTTAATCTCTACAATATGGACTGGTTCTCTGTGATGCTGATGCTTGTTGTGGCAGCATAATTTGTAGTGTGGCACTTTATCATATACAATCTTAGACAGATTTCACAAAAATGCTGTGCCTAGTAAGGGGCATCTTGATCAATATTTTTGTAACCAGTAAACTCATGTAGTTGATATTATTGTTCTTTTCTCCTTGGTCACTTCCAACTCTTTGTGAATTGACAGACAGCATTTTGCAATAACTATCTGAATGATCAATGATTTCATCTAATCAGCTCACTTTCTAGGACACGAGTGTCAACATGTTGTTGTCATGTTACATATCACAACTTTTTCCCCTTTGCTAAACTGGGGGGTGGCCAGCATCCAGTCTGTGGGCTGCTAGTTTGATGCATCCAGTCTGTGGGATGCTAGTTTGACACCCCTGTCATAGGAGTATGATTTAAGATCATGCAACTATGAATATTACTTGTCAGAAAGAAGGGGTCTTGTTAGCTTTTGTTCTTGGATCTTTTCTTAATTAAATCCATAGGGATTAGCACATTCCTTTTCATCTCTCCAAAGTTCTACTATTTAGTAGAACAGTCACTTTCTATTTCCAAATTTCTACATTGGTCTTAAAGACTAAAAAGCAAATCACACTTGCAGCAGTAATTTTGACAGATATTCTATTCCTAACTGAATGTGCGATAACAATGGACAACTGCAGCCACAGGGCCTTGGTAGCCTGTTATATTAAATGTCCAGAACTTTGTAATAAAGTGCACATTATGCTTTGCAAAATGTGGGATAAACTGAAATTAAAGATTTAAGGAACCAGCTGTATTTCAAATCCATATCCAAATAGACTACATGGGTAATTGGACATCAGTCATTTATCCAAATGGTCTGTGGCCTATTATTGAAATATTAACTGATGCCCAACAAATCAACAAAAGTTATATATCCACTGAAATAATTTCAACAGATTTCAAAGTAATTTTATGTCTTCAATGTAATTTTGTTTAATTTACCATTCCTCAGAAATACTTATTAGCTCTAAACATATATAAAAACTCTTTGTGCATCACAATGTTTCTTAGGCATGGGAATGGCCTAAATACTGAAATACAGCACCAGTTATATATTATGATTTTCCAAATCCTGATCCACTGCCAGCAGAGCAGTAAATCACTTGATAATGGAACGAGAAAATGAGTCATGGGTTGGCTTTCATCTGTATCTGCATATATTTTCTTATTTGAATTGGAAGCCAATCATAACCTTATTGGTCCAGTGACATTTTGCTTTATATTAAACTAATCAACAATATGATTATGGTTGATTGCATAGTCACTCAGGTGTTTAGACTGGATTTGGTGTTTTTAATCCCCCCATTGAGTCCTTCCCAAGATCCTGGAAATGTGGGAAAAATATCCCTATGGTTTAGTTCCAAGCTGTGTGAAAGACACTGGAAACATGGAGGCTGATTGGAAATAAGGTTTAATGATGTATAGAGCCACCAAGGCATGTTTTTGGTGCAGCTGAGAAAATGGAGTTGAGAGTGGGGTTTTTTATACCTTCTTTGGGCTTTACACTTGAACTTCCTGTTTTTGTGTTATTGTCAGATTCCCATGGGGCCATGTAGGGATTATGTAGGGGTCATAGCTGGATTTATAGGCAAAGTATAAATCCTAGATAAGGGGTGAAATCCAGCAGGTTCTGACTGGTTCTAGAGAACCATTAGCAGAAATTTTGAGCAGTTCAGAGAACCAATAGTGGAAATTTTGAGTAGTTTGGAGAACTGGCAAATACCACCTCTGGCTGTACCAGAGTGGGGTGGGAATGGGGATTTTGCAATATCCTTCCTGTAGAAATGGGGAGGGAATGGGGATTTTGCAGCATCCTTCCCCTGGAGTGGGGTGGGAATGGAGATTTTGCAGTATCCATCCCCTGCCATGCCCATCAAGCCATGCCCACCAAGCCACATCACACCATACCATGTCCACCAAGCCACGCCCACAGAACTGGCAGTAAAAAAATTTGGATTTCATCACTGTCTTAGATGTTTGTCTGAGCTATGTTTGGTTGAAGTTTGGACTGCTCTGAGGGTGATGCAATAATTCCTATTGTGGCTTAATGGCTTTCATCCTGTTTTGGATCTTGAGTAAGGGCTAATCCTCTGGCTCTGGCTTTGTTCAGAGTTTGCTGCAAAGAATTTCAAAATATCCTGTCTTGAATGAATTATCAAATCTGCATTTCTAAAAGCTTGCCTCAGTATCTGCTGGGGACAGGAAGATTGAATCTGCTTTCTGTCTTTTAAGAGCACGTTTCTCCATTTCTCCTTTAGGGAAATATAATATTTTGCCTTTTTCTTCACCGTCCTTCAGATATTCTTCTGATGCCCACCCCCCTTTCTTTTTCTTATTCAGCTGTCTGGTGGATGGATGGGTGTGGAATTGCAAAATTTCACACCCACCTATGCTTCTTGATAAATAGACCCTGTGTCAGGGTTCCAACTAACACCCCCAAGAAAGAAAACTCTGAGGCTTGAAGTTCCTCAAAGTTCCATTTTATTAGAGATGTCATATCGGCACACCTGGGAAAACTCAACTCTAAAAGCTTCCATCCAAATGAAAATCCAAATCCCTGCCCAGCACCCACATGTCCATCACATGGCCCAATCAATGTACCGTCCCAACTGGAGATGCTTCCCAGTTACACCCCTCCAGATGCAGGGCAGGATGTCCTTGACTCCCAGAGAAAGGAATGACTATATATCTCCCCAGCTCCATACAATCCCCCCACCAAGCTCCCCACAGCACTAAATGTGGCAGGCCTGAAGGTCCAATGCAAAAGATGGCTTCCAGGCCTGACACCCTGTCAATATTGCTGCATGGATGAAGAGCATGATTTATTGTCATTATGTTTCTGGCCTTCCTATCTGAGGCTTCTATTTCATTTCGAGGCCAGTTAACTATTCAAGCTGTATATCTAATGGCTGGAACTGCCCAGGTGTTAATTGCTTTGTTAGTATTTCCACCACTGAGTGTGAACCTTAAGATCCTCTTCGCTCTTCTGATGTATTCAGTACTAACCTTGACTTCAGTACGCTTTTTATTGTCTGCTTGAAGGATGCCCAGTTATTTGTAACGTTAGTCTTCATCCAGACTCTTGATGTTATTTCCTTAGCTAAATACCTTCAGTTCTCACTATTTTCCCCCCTTTTGATGGTGAGTGTGACACTGTGTCACAGTGTGACACAGTCCAAACTCCATTGCAATAACTTGGCTGTATATTCTGATAGTGTTGAGCAGTAATTCAATTTTGGAGGATGTTTTTCCATACAGTTTTAGATTGTACATGTAAATACGTGGAATAGACTGATAAATATTTTGATGTTTGATAGCCATGGCCTTGTTCAGTCTTGCTGGCAGAAGAATCAATGTAATGACAAACAGAAGTGGTGATAGTGAGTCTCTTTGAAAGATTCCTCTTGTGATGTTAATCTCTCTGTCTATCACAGTTGACCAGCAACTGTGTCTTTTATTGTGCCATTGATTGTTGCATAAAGCTTCTGATGTTCCTACTCTGTTATTCCTAGGCATTTCATTATCCAGTCTTGTGGCAGGGAGTCAAATGTCTTCTTTAAATCAATCAATTTCAATTACACATGGACACCCAAGCAGAGATGACCTGGAAAAGCCTTAGAAATCATGAGGTAAATCAATGCTTGACGAAGAGATGTTGATGTACTTTGTACACCAGAAATCCCTAGCTTTGTGCATCAGTGACAGTAGTGGGGGAAGGGAGAGAGAGGATGGCTTTGTGTAAACATCTGCCACTTGCACAAATGGAGCTTCGTGCCTTCATGTGCTCACCTACTGCTTGTGCAGCCTGGTTTCCAACAGGCCATGGGCTGGTACTGGGCTGCAGTCTGGAAGTTGGAGTCCCCTGTCATATACTACACCTAGGAATGTTTAATGAGGTACTTTTACTGAATACATTTATGGAAATGATAAGTGAAGAAACATGCATTGCAATGTTGTGATGCATGCATCAGATTCAATTGTTTGTCATCCGGAGTCTGAGATAAGATAGGAGGCTATATAAATGTTTTAAATAAATAAAATGAAAGACATCAGAAGATCGTACATCCTTTTCACTATTTTGGTGACATCATGGTTAGGAATAGGCACCACCCACCCACACCGCAATATTTATGAAGTAGCCCTAACACACGTGATCTGTGTCTGTAGAGATTCTCAGTCATCCAGGTCCTGGTTGTCCGAAAAGTGCTTTTTTCAGGAGGCAACTGGATTTTCCTGTTTTTTTCTTTTGAAGATGTTTTGCTTCTCACCCAAGAAGCTTCTTCAGCTCTGACAGGATAGTGGAATAGCAAGGAATATAAATCCTTCCATTCCCCACTATCTGTCAGATCTGAAGAAGTTTCTTGGATGAGAAGCAAACCGTTTTCAAAAGAAAAAACAAGGAAGTCCAGTTGCCTCCTGAAAAAGCATCTTTGGGACACACATGCTCTACGTTAATTCTAGCTAACTTCAGGGTACTGAGAAAAAGGTCAGTGAAGATCCATTGTGAAATCTTGAAAGAAAGATGAGGGGAAAAATCTAACCAAGAAACAAATCTAAGGGAACACTTTTCAGTGATTGTACACACCACCAAACTTCTGTAAATGGATCAGCTCTTTAACTCAGAATATAAGTAAGTAGCCCTGATCCTCCCTCACATTCCTTTACCAGATAATCTGTTCCTCATTTCCTCAGAGTTGTGAGAAAAGGCAAGGCGGTTACATGAAAAATAACTGTATGTGGGCAGCTGCAGTTGCCTTGCAAGTGAGATGAAACAAGGACTGGAAGGAAGCCTTACACTAAGTGAGATCAAGCAGTTTAAGAGCAAAGTAAAAAAAAGAGGAAAGAAATAGGATTCTGAACAGGCTCAGAAGAAGGTGAATGCTTAGCAAGTCATTCCTACTTCCAGCTCTTTATTTGGCTGTGTGAAGTGTGTCACTTGCAAAGTAAACATGAAAATTAATCATTATTTGGGGGGGGGGAGGGGATGCGATGGGTTCGTGAGAACCCGTAATTAACATTATGGCCGGTTTGGAGAACCTTCAAATCCTACCCCTGGCTGGCCCTTCCCACCCCACTCCTCCCATCCCGCCCCACCACTCCCAGGAGTCTCCTCGCGGCCCGTTTTGGATGCGAGGTAAGTGCAGGGCCCATGAGGACGCTCGGGGAGGGGAAAAATGGGCCTCCTGGAAGTTCTGGAAGGCAGGAAATGGGCCAGTTTATAGCCTCCAGAGGGCCTCTGGAGCCCGGGGGAGGAGTTTCCACCCTCCCAGATGCTTGAGGAAAGCCTCCAGGGCCTAGGGAAGTTGAAAATACACACACCCCTACTGTGGGGCAGGAGGCCGACTAGGCCACAGCCATCATGGCCATGCTAACCCAGCAACTGGGCAGAGAACCTGTTGCTGAAATTTTTGAAGCCCACTACTGTTTATTTGCAACTCCAACTATAAAGCTATACTTATTAATTTTTATTTTCCATTTTTAATTGGAAATTGGAAAATCCTGCATTATGGGGTGACATTAATGGTTCATTTTCAGCATTATTCCCCCTGTTCAGAAGTTAAGTGAGATAATAAAATCATCCCCCCCCTATTGGCCTTCCGAAAAGCAGGGAAGACCTGGCTTTTCCAGCAGGCCTGGGGCCATTGATCTCGCTCTTGCGATCTGGCGAGATCCGGTCATGAATGGTGTGAATGAGTTTTAATGTCTTTAATGTTTTTAATTCTTAAATGTTTTTTATAATGATTTTAAATGCATTGTGAGCCGCCCTGAGTCTTCGGAGAGGGGCGGCATATAAATTGAATTAATAAATAATAATAATAATAAATAAATACAGAATCTTTCACGAGCCAAACACTTTAAAGAAAATCGTTCTTATAAGAACAATCATAGACTCACTCCTTTGTATATGTATCTGACATTGATGAATTCTAAAACATTCAAAGTTTAACCTGTAATGAGTGGACTGCCATCTTGTTTTTTTTTTTTTAACCACCTCTTCCCTGTACTTCCAGACCAATCTTAGTAGCTGCAGTCATGATTGCATTTGTAAAAAAAAAAAAATCTTCAGGGAAAAAAATAAAAGGAAAATAGAAATCATAACAAGTTTGATTTCTGGGAGAATTGCCAAAATGATCAATCGCGAAGTAGCTATCTATGCTCTTTTGCCTGATAATATGTAAATTTCAACAAGGAGTTATGGAGAACATACAACTGAACTCAAGCTTCTTTTTCTCTATGTCCTCCCTGTTTTTCTAATATACTTTTCAAAATGTCCCGGAATATGTTAGATTATTTTCTCCTATTTTTAGGAGCAGCATAAATCAAACCTGCCACAAGTATTAATATTTTGCTATGCATAGTTATAAGTCATTGGATATATTTTAGTTATACTTCTTTTGGTTAATGATTTTAGTCATGCTTATTTTAGTTAATATTTATCCCTATGTGGTTGGTATTCGCTTGGTTTTTTTTAAAAAAATGTTATATTATTTTTTTGCTTTATCTTGATTTTTTTTTCATTTTCCTGCTGTACCTCCATTAGGTATTATCTTGCCTTGAAACTGTATATCAGCTGATTCCAAAGAAAATAAGAAGGTTTAGATATGGCTTACAGATCACTAGGCAGCCAGAGTTATAAACTACATTTCCAATTTAAAGGAAAAAAAACCACAGTTCTTACTATAGTCTTACTATGTAGACAATTTATGTGGATGGGTCCATGAAGTTACCAGGAGTCACATTTGACTAAAAAGAGGCTTTAGTGCTTTCCCTCCAAGTATTAAATGAGAGAGAGATAGAGAGAGAGAGAGAGAGGGAGGGAGGGAGACAGACTATAATGTATCAATAATATTTCCTGATATAAATTACAGAACAGAACAGAACAGAACAGAATTTTTTATTGGCCAAATGTGATTGGGCCCACAAAGAATTTGTCTTGGTGCATATGCTCTCAGTGTACATAAAAAGACAAGATACATTCATCAAGAATCATAAGGTACAATGCTTAATGATAATCAAAAGGTACAAATAAGCAATCAGGAAACAATCAATATTGTTAATCAAAATACTTAAGTGTCCAATTTTATAATACAAGTAAGAATAGGACTCCCAAACCCCTGGGCCACGGCCCACTACTGGGCTGTGGCCTATTTGGAACTGGTCCCAATGAGTGGTGGGCTGGTGTACACACTTGTGTTTGCAGCTTGACTTGCACAAGCGGGGGTTCAGCATGCATGCATTTGTGCATGAAGGTCAACTTGCACAGGTCAAGTTATACGCACATGCACACCAGCTCACCACTTGCACAGCCTGGTTCCCCTCCCATCCCCCACCCCCACCCCCACAGCAGCCAAGCCACAAAAGTTGGGAACCATTGAGTTAGAAGTTATTTTAATTATTAAAAAAAATAAATAAACCCAAATAGATATCTTCCAAATGTCTTTATATATTGAGAAGTTTTACACATAACAAAATAAATAGGTTGGAACTTATGCTTGTATATATATTGTTCTAATCAGTAATGATGGGCAAATAGGACCTAATTTGCCCAGCTGGATTTAGCCTGATTAGATTTAGCCCAGGGGTACCAAACTCGATTTCATTGAGGGTCATACCAGGGTTGTGTTTGACCTTATGGGACTGGAGTGGGTGTAACCAGGGTGGTCATGGCCAGCTTGACATCACTCATGTCGGGGGCGCCTGTGGTGGCCCAAGCACTCTGCTAGAGAAAACGGGCTTCCGATCTCTGTTTTCAGCTGGGACAGCCTCCCGTAATCATCTGCCAGTGAAAACGGAGCTCATGAGGGCCATATTTGGTCCTCACTAGCTCTGTTTTTGGCCAGGACGGCCACCTGCAACTCTCTGGCAGTGAAAATGGAGCTCACGCGTGGCCCTCACAAGCTCTGTTTTTGGCCAGGATGGCCACCTGCAACCCTCTGGCAGTGAAACAGAGCTCCATTTTTGCTGGCAGAGGCACCATGGGCCAGTCCTTTGCTGTTTCCAGGGCAACCCCACGGGCCAGATCTAAACTGGCCTGTGGGCCTTGAGTTTGACATCCCTGATTTAGTCTGATTAGTACTGTATGTGTGAAGGAACTCCAGTGATGAAAGCCCAGGAGTGTAGATTAGAATGGAATGCTTAAAAAAAAAATAATAATCTTGGAAGGATTTTCAAATTGTTGTTCAAAGACCACATGGATATGAAAGCACCAGGAATCATTCTTCTTCAATCAGAAGAAAATTGTATCTATATCACAGTTCATTTACATGACCATGTTATTTAAGCTACAAGGACAATTATCACCTGACACTTTGCATACAGTAGTTGAAATGTTCACAGAATGTATATAACAAGGAGCCTGGATAGCTCAGCAGACTAAGCATTGTAATTAAAACCCAGCTGTCTGCAATTACTGCTAGTTCGAATCTCCCCAGGCTCAAGGTTGACTCAGCCTTCCATCCTTTCTAAGGTAGGTAAACTGAGGACCCAGTTTGTGGGGGCAATAAGTTGACTCTGTATAAATATACAAAAGTATGAAGGCTATTGCTTAACACATTGTAAGCCGCCCTGAGTCTTCGGAGAAGGGCGGCATATAAATCAAATTTAAAAAAAATAACATGTATTTTCATCTTTTTGGGAGAAAAAAAGCAAGGATAACCTGGAAAACAAATAAATGGATTATAGATTATTATTTTTTTGAAAAAAAATCAGAGTTCTCCCTAAATACATAAATGAACAGGTTCAGATTATCGTATTTTGGATATATTATGAGACTATCTAGCTCTATTGAGAAATCAATAAGAATATAGATTTATTCTTGTATTTAAAAGTAAAGGTTCCCCTCGCACATATGTATTAGTCATTCCCAACTCTAGGGGGCGGTGCTCATCTCCGTTTCAAAGCTGAAGAGCCAGCACTGTCCGAAGACATCTCCATGGTCATGTGACCGGCATGACTAAATGCCAAAGGCTCACAGAACACTGTTACCTTCCCACCAAAGGTGGTCCCTATTTTTCTACTTGCATTTTTTACGTGCTTTTGAACTGCTAGGTTGGCAGAAGCTGGGACAAGT